>CAHIKZ030002622.1:882500-1000000 GCA_903632075.3 Acanthosepion pharaonis
GCCTAAAACAAACAAGGTTTTTTGGTGTCATATTGGGATGTGGTATTGTTTTTTTTTGTTTTTTTAAGAAATATTCAGATTTGAAACACTCAGAAAAGAATTTGTTCTTATATTGGTAGGCTGTAAAATGCACATTGTTCAATTGACATATAAATATAAGAAATTGTATCTGGATTTAATTGTAAAGATATTGGGTTTTGTGTGGTGGGGTTACAGGGAGATTTTACTAGATTTGAAATAATCTGATATGTCAGTGTTTCTCAGCCTTTTTTTTACTTCAAGGTACACTTGTAGTAGAATAACTAAAATTCTGGGGTGCACTTCAAATTTTAATAAGGAAGAATTAGTCATGAAATTTTGGTTTAGCATTCCTAAAGAAGATTAACGGTATGGATAGAGAAAAAATAGACTGGTTTAGCCTTACAAGTCACTAACTTTTTTTTTTGTTTCTTCTTGTTTTCTTTTGTTTCTTCTTGTTTTCTTTGCTCTTCTTTTCTTTGCTCTTCTTTTCTTTTCTCTTCTTTTCTTTTCTCTTCTTTTCTTCTTTTTTGCTCTTTTCTCTTTTCTTTTCTCTTTTCTTTTCTCTTTTCTTTTCTCTTTTCTTTTCCTTTTTCTTTTGTCTTTTCTTTTCTTTTGTCTTTTTCCTTTTCCTTTCCTTTTCTTTTTTCTTATGAAAGTCAGAGACATTGTTGTATAAAAAAATCGTTTATGTCTGAAGTGTATCCTTCATTGTTTTTGTTTCATCTATCCGTGTAGTTATCAAGAGATGAACAAGTGAGATGAAAGTCTAGGATTTACACTAACAAAGGATTTATTGCATGTGTCAAACATTGCTGGATATACTTTGTTGTTCTCCTCAAAGAGAGCAGGAGTTCCGATCTTTTTGGGTTGAAATAAAGTTATTTAATAGGTGGTTGATTAAACTCCCCTGTGGAGCATAAATCCACAGCCTCACCATTTTAAATGTTGCTTCTGTGATTTCCATTCAAAGTTATCTTTCTCTTAGACTGGTTGTCAGCCAAGGTAGAGTGCCCACTCTACCCAACTATTTTTCTAATAGCTGGTGAATGAAGAGATGGATTCAGACATATTCTCAAGGGTATATGTGTGAAAGTAAATGCAATAAATTAGACGTTAAACTAATTTAATGCCAATACCATTTTTCTTACCAATAACTGCTACACTAGAGCAAGTTGTGTATTTTGGTATAAATTTTGTGTTTGTTGATCATTGTTTGAACTTACTTAATCAATCATCCTTTAAGTTCAGCTCATTTTTTTAATCAAATCCTCTCAAACCAGGCAATAAAGCCACAAAGATGTAAGGGACTACTGGGAGTGAAAAAGAATGAGAAGACTTTAAAAGGAACTGGAAACCCAGTTTTATACAGGAAACAAGGGATAAACCTCTACTCCTGTTCAAAAGACCAGGGAGAAGTATGAACTGGATGATAAGCAAATAAAAGTTCATCAGTTTTTAATAGTTGTAGTACAATATGCTAAGAGGTTCATCAGTAGTTGAATAATGTCATCATTTTGGTGATAAAATGAGTATGTCAGTGTTTAACTTAATTGGGGTCAGATTTATAGGCTACAAAATGTGTTTTTAAAAAAATGTTTTCAGTACTCTATCTGATTGGGGAAAATATAACATATGGTCAGTTGAATGTGAATAGACAAAAATTGCCCAACTCTTGTGGTCAGTGTTGCAATGGTCATTGCAACTCACAACCTTCCACTTTAGTGCAATGGAGAGGTGCTGCAGAATATATCCAACAATCTGGTATATGTTTGCATTTATATCAAATGGTAGACACATTAAAGCTTTTTTTTTTTTTCTCATGCTTAAATATAGCCTTTGCTTAATTTTCTGGCATGAAGTTTTTTTCATTATCTATATTTAGACTAATGTTCTCATTGTAGCCTTGTGGATTTAAGTATTGATTCCTGGATTTGGTTGTATAGTAATTCAAAATTCAAGACTCAATACAGTGCAAACATGTACTGGGCATTACTAAAAAGAACAAAACAAGATATGGAATGAGAACAGATCCTAAGAAGAATCAGCAACATTACTGGTCCTGACCTTGCTGCTCGGCTCCAGTCATTTTCCCACTGCCGTAAGGTTGCCTCCCTGAATTTTCTATAAATACTCTCATGGTAGGAGGCATGGCGGTATAATGGATAGCGGCTCAGATTGAGAAATCGAAGAGCCAAGTTCAAATTCCAGTCGAATCCATTATATTCACTTATGTGCTAATACACTTGGGAAAGGTATAAATCCTCTTCTCCCTCCAGCTATGGGTAAATAGCAGGACCGACTTGATTCTGTAGCCTTTGATGGCAGCTAGTCCACTGCAGAAAGAAATGGTAACTTACTATGGGGAAAAAATATGCCTAGTCAGTCATGTATCAAAAGATACATGATCACCTAAGCTTGTATCACGCATAGCACATAACTGATTCATGGTAATTATTTAGATAAGCTCTTTGCTAGGTACATAAAGTATTTGAATTTAAGCACACCGTTCGACTGGTGTTGAGATCTCATCAGTTTACAGTTGGACTGGCTAGATGTAGCTACAAATTCTATACTAACAGTTTCTTTTCTCGTTGGTGAAACTCCCTTCCGGCTCCATGCTTTCCAGCCAACTTTAATCTGCAAAAATTTAAATGCAATATCAATCGCTGTCTAATGTCCTTCTGATTGCAGTCTTCTTTTTGTCCATCATTATTGTTTCTTTTCTTAATTCTTCCACACCCTGTTACATTTTATAGTAAAAAATCATTTGAAATAATGCAATTTTATTGTAAAAACAATTTAAAATGCATTTTATTGTAAAAAATCATTTGCAATGCTATTTTGTAGCAAAACATAATTTTTAATGCATTTTATAATAAAAAAAAATCATATGCATTATTATTATGTAACCCTTTGTATTTTAGTGGCATTACTTCCTTGGTTGGGGTGATACTGATAAAAAAAAGACTGTATATTAAATATAAATATTTACTATTGTATATTAAATGAAAGGTCCACTTCAAAATTCCTTTAACGTTACCTAGATCAACTGACACTTGAAGAAGTCTGGAGAGCTCAATGGCTGAAACACTGTGATAACAACAACAAAGATAAGGACATTAAATGTCTGTCATGAATATATGCAAAAATGCAACATTTTTTTGCCTTTCACCCACTCCCCTCCCCCCCAAAAAAGGAAAAAAAAACAGTTGCTCTGTTCTGGTAAAATACTGACAGATCAACTGTGACATTTAGATCTTACTTCAAGTAATCAGTTTGGCTGCCAAATTTCAGATTGATTTATAAAGAAGAAAGAAAAAAATTGGATACCACTTGACCTGAAAGTGTTAATTTTCTCTCTACATTTACCTTGAACTTTTATCTAATAGTTTTGATCACAAAATAGATTTATTAATTAGATTTTGATCTTGAAATCTAATTATAACCATGTTCCTTTCATTGCTCCTACTTTGATTACTTCACTCAATAGGTTCATCAAATTCAGAACATTGAATAACTGACTTTCTTCCTCTTTATTTATGATAATTTGTTTTACTTTCTAATTTATCTAAAATAATGATAAAAAAAAAGAAAATTCCTTACTTCTAAATTATCACTGTAAATTATTCCCAACATTCACAAATTGTTTAGTTTTAAGGCTTGTTTGAAACGTTTGTTTTGTTATGAAAATGAGTGTATTCAAGTTTAAAATGGGAGTAGGAACATTCCTCATCATGCACTGCATGCTTTCAACATCTCAGTTGACTCTTTCCATAGCCCTTAGGGAGGAAAATGCAGCATTAATCTTATACTAAATGTGAGGTGCCTGAGGTTTGTATGTGCTGCAAGGCAGCTCTGTCCATTCAGCTAGTCCTTTGGCTTCGAGGAAGAAATATGGAGAATCAATAGTTTGTTGGTTGCCCCTGGCAATAACCAGATTGCCTAAAATTCTGCCTTTTTGATCAATGTGTTGTCATGAAGCATGTCTCTCCTCTTTGCAGCTTTCTCTTTCTCTCTCTACCTTTCTTTGCCTGTTGTAGTTTCAGCTTTTATTCAATTGAAAGCTTTTCGTATTCCTTTCTTTCATTGAATATTTAGCTGAATTCTATCCAACTGCCTGTTCACTTCTGCCAATGAAGTACCTGCCACGGTGATCTACTGCTAGGGATGCACACGTGTAAGGCAATCAGGAAATCTCGAGGAACCTGATGCTGGCATCAATATTTCATGTTTAGTTTATATACAAACATTACCTACATGTATTGCTCAAGTACCATATTTCTGAAGTTAATACTTTTCTATTTCACTACATCGAAACTATAGGTTTTCACCTTCACACTTAAAAATATATCTACCGAAATAACTGAAATCTTATTGCTTTTTTTTTTTTTTTAACTTTGTATATCATTGAAACAGGCTGTAAAAGGATCACCGGTTTTCAGATAGTTTTAATTTTTTTATTTTATTTTTAACTTTTTTATTTAAGAGCTGCCTGTAAAATACTTCAAATTCTATATATAAAAGTATAAAACAAATTGAAATACACTATACACAATATTTTAAAAAAATAAAATTTATTTAAAGAGACTGAGAAAAAGTCTCTTGGTTTTCAGAATGTTTTAGATAATGGAACATTTTCTGCTTTTAAAGTACTGTGAATTTTATTCATGAAATTAACAAAAAACAAAACATACACTGTATACTGATTTTATTTAATAGGTAATTACTATCTTCTGGTAAAGTCAAACATGTAAAAATATAATCCAATTTACCTTGTTTAATACTATTTTCTTCATTAATATTCTTCTTACTTACAAACATTTTTTTTTATTATTGTGGCATTTCTAATTTCTTAATGAATAATAATTAAATTTTCTTCAATTTTTCAGACTGAGAAAGATGAAGAAATGAGTAACAGGGATGAAGATGAAGAATCAGAAGAGGTAAATTACATTTTTTTTTATTTGCTTCATAGTTTCATCAGAGGACAAAGAAAGGTTTCACTCATCTGCAATCTACCTGTATCTGTTACTTCTATCTACACGCACACATTTTATTTTCTACATACAACGTGTGAAAGCTTTCCCTCGTTAGTTGTCAACCAGAGGAGGTAACAGTTTTGATGGCTAAGGCAGTACTGCCATCCCTGGCACCACCAGCAGCAGCAGCTTTTGCCACTGGATAGGGTATTGTTTTTTTTTATTAGGTGTCAGTCTCTTGTGATTTCTTTTTTTATTTTTTTGCGTTTTTTTTTTTTTCTCTCTTGTGACTTTTAAAAATTTATTTTTATTTTCTTTTTTCAACTGAGATTTTCAACATTGTGTTAAAATACACAACAAGAAGCTCGTAGCGACCATTATTGATGACATAGAATGGAAGTTAAACAGGTATGTTTTATGTCAGAAGTAGCATTGTCTTGTGAGCATGGTTTTATTTAGATTTATTTATTTTGGATTTTGACCAGATCCAACTTTGATGCCTGTTGAGCTGTGTTCTTGAGACAATGTGAAGCATACTTCAGATTCTGGCCAGTTACATCTACCTTCAAAAGGAAGGAAACGGTTAACCATCCAAGGAATCTATAGCACCCGATGTCAATAGGTAGCACATGACATACCCATCCCTTTTCCATGCAGCCAGATCACAACAATTTGTAGCAGTTTTTCTTCAGTTCATGCTCCTCCTCCCTGTCCTCCTCTCATGAATCTGTTAATTCTACTAGGAAGACACACTTTAAATCAGACCCTGCTACAAGGTCAGGGCGTGTGTCTGTCTTAATGATGTGTACCGAAAACTGCAGAGGTGTTCTAAGATCAACTAACACCCTCCTATCACGAGCTCCAGCTAACAGTGTCATGTAGGGATGTATTTGAGTCTTTCATGCAGGGCATTCACCTTCTTTTTGAAAATGAATCTTAGGTTGTGTGTCTGTTACAGGCTGTTTTGTTGGGTGCTTCACACTGTGTACTGACCAAGATCATGATCACTTCCAGCACTATATGATGCCAAGGTGGGAGTGACACTAGTATGTAAGGGGTTACAGAGAGTGAAAGTGAGAGAAAAGACTGGGTATAAAGGGAGATTTGGAAAGGATAAAAGATTAATGGGGTTCAAGTTAACAGAAGATGGCGATTGAGGTTGCATTTAAATTTTTGAAGATTGTAGTTATCAGGGAAGCAAGTAAATGGAAGGGAGTTCCACTGTTAAATTAGAAGTAGTTACATTTAACTATTTTAACAGTAAAAGAGTTGCCAATCTAGTAGCATGCTTAAATTCATGTAGCCAGGGCACCAAGGAAAAGGCCCGTCAGAGCAGTTACCATAAAAATATAGAAAAGACAGAGGGAAGCCACATAACGTCTATGAGAAAGTGATTGAAGTCGTGATACTAAGTCAAGATTGATTACATAGCAGATCCTTCTTTGGATTTTGTCAACAAACTCAAGATGAATAGCAGGGGCACCAGACCAGAGAGGGCAACAGTATTCAATGCACAGATGAATGGTAGATTTGTAAATGTACAAGATGGATTCTGATGAGAAAAAACTTCTGGCACAACACAATGAACCAACTTTCCTTGCAGTAGATCTAGCTATTGATTCAATGTAGTTGTTTCACTTCAAGTCAGTTGAAAACATGAGGCCAAGAAGGTGCATTGAATCTCTCTTCTGGAGTCGAGCATCAGACATGGTGATGGCAGGTAGGAGTGTTTCTTTATGGTGGTTAAATGAGAGCAGTTTAGTTTTGGAGGGATTAAAATTTACAAGCCATTTCCTGATCCAGTTCACCACTGATTGGAGGTTCTTTTTAAGAGAAGTGACCAGGTTAACTTTGTCAGCTCTGACGAATTTGCTATTGAGACAGGAGTAAATAGCAGTGTCATCTGCATAAATGCCTACTTGCAAAGTGAAGACATCAAGACGATCATTGATGAAGATAAAGAAACAGCATAGGACCTAGTATTGAGCCCTGAAGGATACCCATCAGGATTACTGGGGAAATGCGTGGAGAAGTCAACCACTTGCATGAGAAATTGAGTGATTGAGAAGTTAAGGTTTGTATGCCAGCGAGACCCATGACTGAGTGTTTAAGCCACTTGGTATGGTGGGCATTAAAGTCACCAAATATAAATATGTTTGAAAACAGGTGTAAGGAGATGACCTTGTATATATTATTGGAAATACTATCTAGAATGCAACAGTCTTGAGAGGAAAGGGAACAGTAGAGAAAGAAGAGATAGCTGATTGAGTTAATTAGAGAGAGACGGAGACACATGTAAGAATAGTCTGGAGATTCAAAAGAGAGTTCCCAAGCTATGCATGTGGACTTTAGAGTCTCTTTCTAACAAGAGGAAGGTATCCAGGAATTGAGAAGTCAGAGGAGGAGATTGAAGAGTTAATATTATTTTTACAGAGAGGATGTCGGGAGACTTTTTGAAGAAGAATGATTCCTCATTGCAGAAGTTGGTATGAATACCACGGATGTTGGAGAAAGAAAGGTTAAGAGGTTTAGGTTTTTTTTTGTTGAGTTCATTTAGTTTTATATCTTTGGTTGCTTATAGTCATGATTGTGAGCATGCAGAGGGTACATGACATAAAGTGCCTCAGTCACTTTGACATAATGTCCATTCATCAGTGTCAATGTACCCCCTATAGCTTGAGGTTGGTCGCATTTGGTAGATCATAGGAGGAAGGATATTGCCAATGGCTCCATTGCAATTAGAGTATTCTATGGTAGTTTCATTGGATCAATATCATTCCATGTAGTCCAAATACATTGTTTGGACTGAGAAACAGCAGTAGCTGTTCACTGCTCTTCTTTGAAATTCCTGATTTTTTTTCAGTTACCATGTCTCATTTACCCTTATGACCCTGTTTGGAGAAAAACTGGTTGATCATGCTTCCCAGGCCAGCTCAATAATTTCCTTGGTTCACAGCCTGAATTCTGCTTCTTAGGTGGTTTCTATTATCAACCATTTGTCAGTTCTGATATCAGGCCATAATCTGTAGATAAACTCACCATTCTTCATCGTCATCTGAAGGTATACCTTTCCGACCTCGAACTCCTCCACCAATGAGGAGATGGGAAGTTGCAGGTTTCTGGCATTGGTATAGAGTCCTACTGTGGAGAAGCGGGGAATGGGGGAGGGGACTTCATGCTATTTGCGCAGGTACTTAATGTAAAACAGTCATATCACACACCTGCAATTTACCACAGAAGCCAGAGCAGCAAACCATGTTGGTAGCACAATGCCTTTAGTTTGTCAGAGAGATGGATTCTGTTGATGGATTAAAAGTCCTTTTTGTACCACTTTGTGCACCTCTTTACCTTGGTGCCAATTAGTCTGTGGAATTTCATATAGCCATCTAAAGCCCTTGACTGGCCTCTCTTTGTCATTATCATGCAACTCTTAATGCAGAAGTGAATCTCCCTGACAGAGCCTCTGTAACATATATATATATATATATATATATTTATTAAGGAACATTTTTTATCGCGTTGTTATTTTATGAGAAATACAGAAAATATTTCTATGAAAATGCTCTGTTTATGATAAACAGGCCGGTAAATGTTATTTAATACTGTTTATCATAAACAGTTCATTTGCTTAAATACTTGTATCTATCAAAAATAACAATGTTAAAACATAAAATGTCTTTAATAAATAAATTGTCGGACCTTGTCCATTTCTTAGCATATATATATATATATATATATATATATATATATATATATATGTGTATAAAAAAATATATATATATAGAGAGAGATAGATAAAAAGAAGACAATTGGAAAATATATTTTTTAGTCATTATTGACGCATTTTGTCAATTTACATTAAATTCAAATATATAGGGAACTAATTTAATCTAACTAAAAAAACATTTCACCTTTAAACTTGCCTTGATAAATTCGGATTGACGAAATGTGTCAATAATGACTAAGAAATATATCTTCTAATTGTCTTCTTTTTATCCAAATTGTCTTATCAGAATTATTCTGAGAAATTTAACATATATTAAAAAGAATACATTTCATGTCTGTTAAATTTATTGGTCATTTTTTTTTTTTTTAGTATGCATATAACATGTATACTAGAAAAAATATTTAATAGACATAAGATATCTATTCTTTTTTAATATGACATGTTTCCAACAGCAATTGCTACCAAAAAATACTGTGTGTGTGTGTATATATATATATATATATATATATATATATATATATATATATATACACACATATATAAAAGCAGTTGTATGTATGTATGTATGTCCTGCTAAAACTAAAAAACTACAATAATCACAAAATAAATATATACAGGCTTAGTATTGCCCTAAAGGGCAGTTGTGTGTGTATTATTGGCTTATTAATATTTTTCGGCCATCTTATGGAAAATAATTTTTTTTATTAAAGCAAAATACTATAGCAAGCCTTATTTTTTTGAAAATTGATTTAAATAAAATATAGTTAAATTTGTAAAACAAATATTCAGCATGACTAATGTTGACTGTAACTCATGTCTGTCACTCCTAATTTTTATTTAACTAAAGTTTTTTTTTTTTTTTCCTTTTCAAATACAAATGTAACTTGAAATTTAAACATAATCACTTTTCAAAACTAAATTTTCAATGTATCTTGCTTCTACTCTCTTAAAATAGAATTAAATTCATTTACGGAGAAATGTTTGCTTCTTTAATATAATGTTTAAAAGTTAAACTTTATTTAAAAACATCTAAAAGTAAATAAACTTAAATTAATATATCTTTAAACATATTTAATTTAATCATTTTTTCAAGCAAAAATTATAGCGAGTCTTACCTCTGCAAAAAATAATTTATTATCAGGTCATCCCGTAAGTTCTGTCCAAATTTTGAATAAAGAAAAAAAGTGACCAAATGTTACATTTATTTACAGATTCAATCAACAATGTATTTTCCTGATTATCTATGATTTCCTTCCATCTATTAATGTTTACTAATTCCATTACTGTAAAATTCTTTTGGCTTTGATTCAAGAACTCACAAATGTCAGTTTTAACCTCTTCCTGTGTTACAAAAGCTGTTTCTTCCAAATGATTCTGTAAGCTACAAAACAAATGGTAGTCTGAAGGAGCAAGATCGGGAGAATAATGTGGATGAGGAATTTTCTCCCAACTAAGTTCTTCGATCTTTTGTAACGTGATTCTTGCTGTATGGGGTCACACATTGTCCTAATGAAACATCACCTCTTTTCGATTCACTAGAGCAGGTCTTTTTTTCTCAAAGCTTGGTTCAAACGCTCTAATTGCTGACAGTATATTTGAGCATTAATTGTTGCATTAGGTTGTAAGAATTCAAAATGGAATATTCCTTGGCAATCCCACCAGATTGAAAGAAGAACCTTTTGCCCATGAAGTTCCCTTCTCGGCTGTGGCTGGGGTCCTTCCCCTTTACCAAGCCACTGTCTACAACGCTTAACATTTCAATAAAAGATCCATTTTTCGTCATCAGTCACAAGTCTATCCAAAAAAGGTGAAACTAGTTGGCGAGAATGGAGAGAAGAGCAGATGTCAACTCGCGATTTGAGATTGTTTTCAGACAATTCATGAGGCACCCATTTTCCAAGTTTAGGAACTTTTCCAAGTTGTTGAAGATGATCATGAACAGTTGTATGGTTTGAACTGAGAACCACTGCCAATTCCTCAACTGATAAAGCAGGATTTTCTTCAAGGGCTGCTTCAAGAAGCTTTTCATCAAACTCAACTGGATATCCGGTTTGATCTTCAAGGGTGAAATCTCCACCTCTGAATTTTGCAAACCAACTTCTGCAAGTTCTTTCATTCACACATTCCTCTCCATAAACTGAGTGAATGTTTCTAGCCGCTTTGGCTGCTGAGTTTCCTTTCTTGAACTCATAAAGCATCATGTGCCTGAAATGATTCTTGGGTACTTCCATGTTAGCAGGGTTTTAATCAAACAAAATTTAATTTTATTGTTCTCTGAAATAAAATTTGATCAGTTTAAATGCATCTAAACATAAAAATAATGTTCAGTTCCATTAGACATTATAAAATACTCTTTAAATTTTGTTCATTTTAACAAAAAGTTAAAATTCGTACAGAACTTATGGGATGACCTGATATTTATTTTGGAGAGGAATTTAAATTTTTTAAAGCTTCAAATATTTTAAGAAAGAGAATTTCTTGAAATAACCTTAAATACAATCACGATTGATCATCACAAAAAAGTAGGTGGTTTGCATATGCAAATTATTTCTTATTTAAACGTATTCCAACAAGAAAAATAAATTTGCTTGTTAATCTCTTTGTATATGTTAGGAATATTTCTTTTAAATATTCATTTTAATGTTTCACTTTTTCAGATTAAAATTTATTTCATTAAATATATATGAAAATACTGAAAATTTTATTGTTTTGTGCATTTAGCATACCATGTCAACAAAAATTTGTTAGCCATTAACATCATTTGTTGCATATTTTCATATTATTTTATCTTAACATTAATTCATTACACTTTTTTAAATAATTATTTTCATTATGTCTCTTTTTCATATGAAATCTATTTGCTGTATAATAAAAATGTAAACAAAACCAAGAATAAGGTTGTTTATTTTCCACTGAATTGGTCAACATTTAAACACATGTCACATAAATAGTTTTGATTTTAAGATCATAGTTTTTATGTGAATATTAATTGGCATTCAAAGAGCTTTCTAAAGATATACAACTTGACCATATTGGGAGATATGAAAATGTTAGCATATAGTGGCAGATACCAAAATGCACTATTTTGAATTTGGTCCAACTCAGTAAAACCTTTATCACTAAGGCCACAGTCAAAAGTTCCCCACTAAATTTTGTAAGTACCTTGCCATAAAGTAGAGATATTAGTTGTCAATTTAAAAAAAAATAAAGATATGTTTTTTTTTTTTTTTTTTTTTTTTTTGAGAAATTAGCAATCAAAGTTAAATTATCTTATTTGACCTTTTAAACAAAAAAATAAATAGATTACCTTTTAGAGCTATCCAAGTACTTTAAAATGGTATATATTTAGCTTTGTGGGTAAAATAACAACTGAGATATTGATATTTAAACTTTGACTTAAAAAAAAAAAATGACCTTTTTGGCAAGGGTCATATCTCAAAAACCCTTTGACCTAGAAATATAAAATAAGTACCATTCAATTTTTGTCATGAAGCTCTATGAGTGTGCCAAATTTGAAAGAATCTCTGTTGGTGAGGGTCAAACTCCTGTTGATTTGACATGGAATCACACACACATATATATATATATATATATATATATATATATATATATATATATATAATCCAGTCTTTTATTTATCTATATAATAATTGCGAATGTCAGTGTGTTGCTCTGTCCTTTTCAACTTTACCCCTAGGGGCCATAACCCAACATATCATACCATTTTGGAATCAGGCCAACTCCATAAGCAAATTAAAACATTCCAGACCAGATCTGGACATGCAATCCAGAAATTTTAAATTCCCAAGTTTTCACTACTGCAATTGTTTTTGGATTCCACCATTTTGTCTTCTACTGATAAGAAAAATTAAGGGGACACAACTCTCTAACTTTCAATAGCACATCTTCAATTGAAAAATTTATGTTCTCAAATTACACTGTTTCAGACTAAAATTGTCTGTGTGTTCAACTAAACTCCTAGAGACTGTAGCCCAACATACCATACCATTTTGGAATCAGGATGACTTTGTGAGAAAATTAAAAAAACATCCCAGGCCAGATACGAACCTGCAATACTGAGATTTTTGATTCCCAAGTTTTGATTACTGCAATCATTTTTGGCGATGATTTTTTTTTTTTTTTTTTTTTTTTTGTAAGTTAACAATTTTTATAACTTGGAAATAAATTTGGGAATAATCAAAATTAATTGCAACATCTAGCAAAAGTCAAAATAATAGTTTGTACAGAAAGTAAGGACCTACGTACATCAAACTGTCTTTAAATTAAGTGGCAGCAGCAGAATTATTGTTCAATTTTTAAAAGGTAAGCTTAAATATTAATGCAATACTAAAATGCAGGGATCAGTTTTGAGTTCTTCTGTAGTTTATTGTTGCCTATCACATCTACTCCTCCTTACCTATTGTGATAAAGGCCCAATCAAGAGCCCTCCACAATCTTCATGGAATTGGGAGCTGATTATACTTTAGTTAATATTTATGGGTATTGCTTGTACATTTATTTATATGATTTTCTTTATAATATATATAATCCAGTTTTTTATATATATATATATATATATATATATATATATATATATATATATTTGTGTGTGAAAATATATAGAAAATAGGAAAGAACTGGTTAGGTAAATAATCCAAAGTTCCTTAGTATTTTTGTTATTATTTTTAAAAAATAGTGCTCGATACAAAAGTAGAGCATAAATATAATTATTTATTTAAAAATATGATTCCAACTCATGACATAAGAGGTCACATGTTTCAAAACAAGAGCCAAAAACTTCAATATAATTATTTGAATTAAAGTAAGCTCTGTTCCATCTTCAAGCAAAATTTTTTTTTTTTTTTTAATAACTTATTTCTGAAATTTACGTGTTTTAATAGTATATTCATAATTGAAATCAAAATTTCCATGGTAACACACCCTGGCTGTTACCATGGAAATTTTGATTTCAATTATGAATATACTATTAAAACATGTAAATTTCAAAAAAATTTTGCTTGAAGATGGAACAGAGCTTACTTTAATTCAATTTAATTCAAATAATTATATTGAATTTTTCGGCTCTTGTTTTGAAACATGAAACCTCTTATGTTTTTAGTTGAATCATATTTTTAAATAAATAATTATATATATAATATATATATATATATATATATATATATATATATATATATATCGACATTATCAACATCTTGTATGAATATTACACATTTTTTATTTTTAAACACTTAAGTTTTCATAAAGAAGCCTTTTTATTATCAACTATAAAATATATGTTACAATTATCTATATGTTTGGTTATCTTCCTCCCCCTCGCTTTATCTTCTCATAAAATTGACCAAGTTACATTAGTTTCATAATTATGATACATGGTTGCTCTTCACTTTGTATTAATTTCTTGTCTGTGACTCATGACCTTGTTTAGGATTATATTTCAAACCACATTTACCGTGATCAAAATTCCCCCCCGCTTTTTTTCTAAGGTTATTTTTTAATTTAGTGTAGATCTGACACCTATTTGTTTTTGTTTTAATCTCATAATAAATAATATTAAACTCTACTCTGTATTGAGCACTTTTTAAAAAAATTAAATGCTATAGACAGTGGAATTATGCTCCATTTGTTTTTATCTCATGGATATATATATATATATATATATATATAATCCAGTCTTTTATTTATTATCTACTAGTGGGGATACCCAGTATTTCTCAGAAGATCTATGAATAATAGTTTATTATTAACAATTTATTTACATTTTTCAGCCTTCCCATGGGAAAATAATTGTTTATTCAATCTTTAAAAATATAAAGTTTGTTTTTTTTTGTTTTTGTTTTTTGGTTGGTTACAAAATAACTAAATTTAGAAAAATACCATGACACTACCAAATACCAAGCTTGAGTTCCGGGGTCTTAGGGTGCTGATCATCCCCATATTTTTATTCAAAAAGACACTTTAATTTAAATAAAATATAGTTAAATTCGTAAAACAAATATTCAACATGACTAATGTTGATTCTAACTCATGTCTGTCTCTCCTAATTTTTAATTAAACTAAATTTTTTTGTTCTTTTCAAATACAAATATAACTCGAAATGTAAACATTATCAATTTTCAAAACTAAATTTTCAATGTATTTTGCTTCTACTCTCTCTCTCTGAAAATAGTTACTAATTAAATTCCTTTACGGAGAAAAGTTTGCTTCTTTAATGTAAAATAGAAAAATTCTAAGTTCCTCTCCAAAATAAATAGTGAATAATAATTTTTTGAAGAAGTCTCACTATAGTTTTTGTTTTAAAAAGAATGATTAGATTAAATATGTTTAAATATATCTTCGTTCAAGTTTATTTACTTGCTTTAGATGTTTTAGCCGGACACACACACACACTTGAATATTTGAATTAATATATGTTAAACTTTTTTCTTTTTTTTTTTTCAAATAATTGTATTTAATATTCTTCTTTTAAATTTAATTTCTTGTTTTAACATCTATTTTTTAAGTTACACTTTTCTTTAGTACAGAAGAGAAAATAAATTCAAGAGAATAGAAATTTTAAAAAATTCATACATGTATAGTGTTTCAAAAGTATCAGCAAAATCAAAAAGTAAAAACAAACGGTAATCCTGATCGGGAATAAGAATTATTAACATTTGTTTTTACTTTTTAATTCTGAGAATTTTGAATACATTCTAATGCATTTTCATTTTAAAATATCTTTGTAAATACGAATGATTTTTTTTTTTTTTTTTTTTTTTTTTTTTGACAAAAAGCTGGCTTGGGTGATAAGGAGTCAGTCTGTCTGTCTATATGTGTGTGTATATATATATATATATATATATATATATATATATATATTTACTTTGTCATTAATTACTGTTGTTTTTTAGTTTTAGCATGGGGACACGCACACATACAAAACTGCACTTTTTATATATATATATATATATATATATAATCCAGTCTTTTTATATCTCTCTCTCTCTCTCTCTATATATATATATATATATATATATATATATCTAGTCCTTATTTCTCTCTCTCTCTCATTATATATATATATATATATATGTGTGTGTGTGAGTGAAAATTGATTTATGTTATTAATATTCACTCATGAAGTGTTTTAAAAAGGAACATTGTTGAAAAATAAATATTATATAAAATAAATACGTTTTTCATGATTTGGCAATAAATTTCTGTGTATGTATGTGTGTATATATATATATATATATAAAAGATATTTTGTAGGTACAAATTTAATGATAGAATAAAAATATAAAACTTAATATTACTAGACATAATAAAAATGGTTCGAAGCAACCAGTTTCCTCCCGCTCTTCTTCCAGCTGGGAGATTTAATTTAAATGAAAATGTACAATAAAGGAAGTAATGGGAAAAAAAAACAAAAAAGGTTCTGCAGGCACTTTACATCGGGTTCCAAAAGTGCCTTCTTTGTGTAAACAACCTGAGTGTTTGTTGGTGCTCGCTGTCATTTGTCTCTAGTTCCTTTTTGTTTTTTTTTTTTCCTTCATTACTTCCTTTTATTGTACATTTTTCTGTGTTTAATTTAAATTAAATCTCCTGTTGAAGCCTGAAGAGCGGAGTGAAACTGGTTGCTTCACCTGTTTTTAATATGTCTAGTAATATTAAGTTTCACACTTTTATTTTTATATATATATATATATATATATATATATATATATATATATATACAAATTTGCCCCCGGAAATTTTTTTTTTTTTTTTTTTTTTTTTGTGATAAAATTTTGTGTGAAAATTTTCAGTGGAATTTGTGCAGTAATAAGAAAATTATTCAATTTCATGAGATGTTTTATACTTACTTCCACCACTCTCTCTCATATATATATATATATATATATATATATATATATATATATATATATATATAAAAAAAAAGAACCGTAAGATATATAATCTGGTGTTCTTATTGATATTTTTATTTTAAAAAACAGTGCTCAATGTAAATTTACAGAGCATAAATATTATAAATTAACTGATTTAAACCATATTTTTAAATCGGTTAATTTATAATATATATATATATATATATATATATATATATATATATATATAGATGAATGTGTGTTATAGATGTGTTTTTGTGCATAATAAAATGGAAGCAATCTTGAGAACCAGTTGTGCAGCCTTGATATATTGTTGATGTCCTATACTGGATCATTCATGGCATTTTATGCACAATGCTCATCTTCTCTTTAAATAATGTTTTCTCTTTATTGGTTGAACTCATTTATATTGCATCAACAACAGGTATTAACCACTGACCCAATCCATCAAGGGAAGAGAAACCGAAGCCATTACCAAATCTGATAACACAAAGTGAACTATCGCAACAGGAATTTGATCACTACAGATTTTATTTTCTATGCTGTTTGTTATATGCACACACATGCAGTGCCACCAAAAGCAGCATTTTTCCCCTCACTTCTCAAAGGAAGGTGGGCTTCCTTTTTGGTTTCCTTTTTTTCTTTTTTCTTTTTTCTTTTTTTTTTTTTTTAAGCAATGTTATTACTTAGAATGAAACCATGATATACCATAAAATAAAAACAAAATACTGTTTTTCCTTTTAATAAAGATGTTTTTAGAAAGTACTGAGAAAAATAAAATTTCTTTTAATGGTACTAAACATTGAGCTTGAGATCCTTGTGCTTGTAATGTTTTTATTACTTTCAGCATTATTATAGTGGATTAGTTGTATTTGAAATTGACGCATTGTTTTTACTTATTAAACAGTGTGTATTTCATCTATCCATCTGTTTATTCCAGAAGTGTTAGTAAAGAAAAATATATCTGGTAGGGATTGAACCTACATCCTCTTTTGATGAAGCCACTATTTGATCCAGTGTGCTTCATGTCATGGTAGACAAGGTTCTCTTTTCCCCTTTTTAAGGAATGCACATCTGTCTCAGTCTTTTTTATTTCTGGGAAAGCTTCATATCTGCTCAGTTTTGCATCTGAAATGTAAACAAAGTAATTTTTTTAAAGAATTAGAGGATTTATTTTTAATCCAACATCTTTTAAAAATATATTTTAGAGAGACATTAATATCTTTCCAAATATTTCAGTTTGGGATTTTTTCTGCTCTTCATTCTTTTTAAATATCTTTTTTTTTTTCTTCATTATCCCATTGACCCATTTGTTCCAATACAGAATTAATTCATTTGAAAGGCTTTGAATAAAGTTTTCAATTTTTTTTCCATTATTTTATCTTTATTAATACCTGATTATTTCACAATGGCAGAATATTTGTATCACTTGAAGAAGGAAATCGAGATGAACACAAATTAAACTGACTTGGCTGACATCTTCAAAAACCAAATAATTTTATTGAATATATTTCCTCAGACACTCTGCTTTATTTTTCCCTTTGATTTGAATAAAGTAGCTTCCTGTCTTCTTTTTTTTTTAAAAAAAAAATTAAAAATTCCTCCATAAACAAGCAAGTATTATTTTTACACTGAGCCATTTATTATATAACCTCTATTGTCATTTTCCTTCCCTTGCAGAATTATCAAGTCTTCATCTTCTAAGATTTTTGTTTTTCTTGGAAAGCAGCAATCATATTGTTTCTTTGATATGAATCATTCATACAAAAATAATGGATAAACATCTTATTAAACTACACGGCTATTGTATATTTGTGGAAGTTTTTCTTGTCTTCTGCAGAAATTGTGGTCGTCTGCTATATCTTTACTTTAAATTTGATAATTGAAGTTGAAAGCTACAGTTTATTGAATTGTTAATATTGGTTAACACATTTCAGGATTGTGATAATTTTCTTTCTTTACTTTCAGACTGATCTCTGATAAAATCTGAAGTGATTCTAATTTGATACAATCTCAAATGATCTAATCTCCCAAAGCATTCTGACAGCTTTGTAGATATATACAACAGTCTGTCTGATTGATTATAGTTATTCTTCAGCATAAGGGTGAGAATACATGTTGGTATTATCAGATTTAAATATATACTTTCAGGTAACTTTTATTATGTAATTTCTTAGAAAATATTCATTATTATTTTCTGTAAATTTGGTGAAATTGTTTGTCTTAAATAAATTAAAGTGATTATTTTCCTCCAAAATAACCTCCAGTGCCACATTAAATTTTGACTTATTCTACTACATTTCTTTTTTGTAGTTATAATCATACTCAAAAATAATTTTTAGTATATATATATATATATATATATATCTGTTTATCTCTGTCTCTCTCTTTCTCTTTTTTTTTATATATATATATATATATATATATATATATATATAGGCATCAATCCTTTGTTTATGCATGTTTCATTAAAACAACAGACAAAGTATTCTGGTTATTTTTTTATTTAATTTTTCTTGTGTTCGAACAAGAGCTTTCTTTTCTGGACAAAGGGTGTGTAAGAACTGTCCAAATGTTTATATTTCCAAGCGCTTTCAGCTATACCTTTAGCCATTATCAAGGATGATTCGATTTTTCAGCTTAATTGAATGTGTGTATTATGTGTATGTCTTAGTGTGTGGTAGGGTTGTTTTTAATTTCCAAATACGGTTAGCACATTGTGGCTTTGTTTGTAGTTATTATTGTTATGGCTTGGCTCGGAAATATAAAATATTTCGACAGTTCTTACACACCCTTTGTCTAGAAAAGAAAGCTCTTGTTCGAACACAGGAAAAATTAAATAAAAAGATTAACCGTAGTACCTTGTCTGTCGTTTTTAATGAAACATATATAAGTCATCCACAGACAGACTGTTTTGCTGTTTCACAGCTCTTCAGTATGACTCGACATCCGGTTGCCTCTATCTAGGATCGAAACCCGACTGAATTGGTGTCAGTCGGAGATTCTACCACTAAGCCGTCAGCAAACAGCAGGGATGAAGGTGAATTTTAGCGTATTTATTTTTAGATAAACACACACAGTGATCGACAGTGACTCAATTCGTTTTTGCCGAAGAGTCTTGCTATATCAGCTATAATAGTCACTGTTTGTGTGTGTGTATATATATTGACCACTAATATTACCTATATATATATATATATATATATATATATATATATATATATATATATATATATATATATTTAATTTTCTTTCTCCATTATCAGAATTTCATAGGTTTTCAATTCTTTTTGCCATATTTAATTCATTAATGAATTATGCGATTTGCTTCTTCAGCAAATTCATGAATTCATACATAGAGGCTTGTACACAGTCAATTTGCCAACAGGATAATTTATACAATTGATATCATTAACTGTGTTCATGTAAATAAAATAATAATATTTAAGCTAAAGTATTAAGGAAGGTGTTTGCACCAAAATTCTCTCTTTCATTGTCAGAATTTCTAAACATGAAAGTAAAAAAAAAAAAAAAATAGATGCTAAGATTTGGCAAGACATTTAAATATTTTGAAAGAATTTTCCATATTGATCAGCTTCAAATTATTAAAATAATTACAAAGAATTATGAGATTTAAAAGTTTTTTTTTTTGGCTTTTTTTGACAAGTAATTTTTTTTATTTATATGGTACATGCCGGTGCATTTTATATAAGATGTTTTGTTTTTGTTTTCTTTTAAGAATTAAGTTTATATACAGTTTCATATTTTATACATTTTCATATCATGATGCAGTGTACAGTAATAAATGTACACAATTTTGCATATAAAACATGTTTTTTTAATGCATTTTGTGCAGCTTCATAACATGCAGAAAAAGAAAAGCTGTTGGCCTTCCAGCTAACAGTAGCATAAACCTGAATGCGTTGAATTTTACAATCATAAAATTTTATAAAGTTCTAAATAATTACATTAAAAGCCAACACCTCATTGCCAATATAATTCTAGAATGAATATGTGAAATTTGAGCTTTTGATACTGAGACAAGTACTGTAAATACAAAGAGGGTTGTCAAGGACTAACTATTGCTGATATCAGCAGATGTGGAGATCTATGATCACCAATGTCCTGAAGAGAAATCATGCATAAAAAGATGTAGACAGGGTCTATCTGGAAAGTATCCATCCGTTTTAAACCTCTCCAGAACTGTTTATATAGCTTTGATGTAATTTAAACAGTCAAAAGGTTTCTTGCTTCACATGTATAAACAGATCTTTCCTGAGTTTACTCGGTTAACAGTGGGATCCCAGTGAGTCAGCTTGAGTTTTGTGTCACCATTGCATCCATTGTGACGTTGTCATTCTTTGTCATATAACATTACATCAACCACTTCTGTTATCTCTTTGTAATTCAGATTTGGCTGCAACTTCTGACTTTTCCCAAAGGAAGAGAGTTCAGGCCGTGAACAAAACGGCTGATGGTTATCCCAAAATAGGATTTGCAGATTTTGATGGGAAAGGACACTGGGAAAAGTCTGTTAGGTCCCAAATGGGAAAGAAACTATGATTGTTACTTGATGTCAATTATTTTTATTTTATCTTTTTTTGTTAATATTAAATAGCTTTATGTTTTCTTCATATATCAGGTCATAACATAAGTAATATTAAGAACAGGTAAAAGTAGAAGACAAGTATTTATAAGAGCTACAAAGGATGGGCTGTTGTGGAGAACCTTAGACTATATCTTGAAGAGACATTGCATATAAAAGAAACTACCTTATGAACTGTATCAAAATAAGTGTATTTTTTATTTTGTTTATTAAACATTTTACTCCAAGCAAGGCAACAAAGCCACTTAGATGTAAGAGGTTACTTAATATGAAAGAACATGAGAAAAACAAAAAAACATTAAGGATTGAGAATAAGAAAAGAACAAAAAATTAACAAGACAGAAGATAATGATTGACATTGCATTTAAACTTTTGAAGATAAGACTTGATTGGAAAGCAAGAAGCCAGAATATGGTTCCACAAGTGAGAAGCGTGAGAAAAGAAATTGTTAGCATTAAACTTAGTTACATTTAGCCATTTCAACTGTAAAATGAGATCTTGCTGCCAATTTACTACTGTGAACATTCTAAGAGACTAGGTGCCATAGAGGAATGCTCAATGGAATAATTACCATGAAAATGTGTATAGAAAAGGCACAGGGAAGTCTCATGGCAATGAGAAAGTAACTGAAGCCAATGTGCCAGGTCAAGACCAATGACATTGTAGATTCTTTTGATTTTATCAAAGATCTCTAAATATATATAGCAGGAGCACTAGACCATATGTGACAGCAATAGTCAATGCATGGACAAAGAGTAGACTTATAAATATATAAGATAGATTCTGGAGAGAAAAATTGTTGAGCATGACACAGAAGCTGAACTGAATTCTAACCAATCAACAGTATACTGTTATCTATAACAATTTGGAAATGTGCTTCAATTTTGTTACTATGTTCTTGTTGTCAACAGTTAGTATTTAAACATTGCTTTAAAGAGAAAAGGCTCAGTTTAATCTATTTCAAAATTATGTACTGTTAATGTATCCTGTAGAGTCAAGATCATATCTGAAAGCATTGATAAGAAAAAAAATTCTGCAGCCTCTTCATCCTCCAGATTTTGCACTGTCTGATTGCCACCTGTTCCAGAATTTACAGAAATATCTTGTACGATTTTTTTAACACAACATGTAGAGGTAGTAACTAATCTCTCCAAAACAAGAAAACCTTTAAAAAAAAAAGAAAAAGAAAAAAGTATCATGAAACTTGGGAATCATTGGAGGAAATATACTAATAATAAAATGTATGCTAATGAATAATGGCTGACTGCTTGTATCCTAGTATGCCTATCTGTTAGGGCAGCCAGCTAATCCCTATTGCAGACACTTGCTCGGGCACATTTGTGTTTGTTCAACAACTGCAGAGCCTACCTGTGTTTTATACTGCAACTATACTGAGCAGACTTTAATTAGTTTCTAGGAGAGTACACACAAACCCTCAGTCACGATGACTTGTACCTTTGTGTTAGCACGACCCTCGATGGCTCCCAAATGGTTCTATCTACCAAGTATCAATGAAAAGTTTTGGGTCATCCTGTGTTATGACTTTTCAGACTAAAGAATAAATTCTAATTAAAGATGAATTTTAAAAAAAATTATTTTTTTCTCAACTCAGATTTGGACATTACCAATGGTGGGGGGACATGATAGTAGCAAAGTAAAAATGTTGAACTTTATACTATGTCTTTAGACAAAAGAAAAATACTTATTTAGCAATGATGATAAATTGTTAATGCACTTATAGTCTACTTGAAAGATGTTAAATTTTCTCTCATCTTAATACCTTCTGACTAATCTGATATTTTTTTAATCATACGGCATTATTTTGTTGAATGGCTATCTTTTTCATGTGCCATGTCCCCTGAGACCAGTGTTTCTCAACCTTTTTAAGCAATGACACACCTTGGAGCAAATGAAAATATCATGGCCTACTTAGCAAAATTTTAAAACGGTATACATTTAAATGTTCTGAAATAAAACCATGTATTTAAAAAAGAAAAAAATATACACACAAATATGTACTTAGTTTATTTCAATGTTTCTATTCAACTATTTGCAAAGCTTATTTAGTGTGAAATCTGTGACTGGTGTTTTTTTTTTTGTGATTTCCTCAATGTTTGGTTGAATGTGTGATAAGCAAACTCTCATTTCATCTTCAGTTTAGCACTGTCTTTCTCCCTTCTTATTTTTGTTGTTATTTAGAGTTGAGAAGCCTAATTCACATAAGTAGAAAATTGCAAAAAAACTTATAAAGCCTTTTTAGTTAATGTGGAATAAAAAGTTTAATACAGGGTGCGATGGATAAATTGTCATCTAAATTATGCAAAAATGAAAATAACACTGACATCTTTTAACAAATTACATTTACTAAAATTACAGAAAAATATCTTGAAATACTAAAGAGTAAATTTATTCAATAAAATTGCCATTGACTTCAACCACAGCCTCCAAATGACTTGGAAATCTCCTGCAACTCTTCTGGGCAGTCTCCTTGTTTAAGCTGGTGAATACTGCCATAATCCTTGTCTTTAGTGTTACAAAGAGTTTTGTTAGTCTCTTGCTCAACTGCTTCCCACACATAATAATCAAGAGGGTTGCAGTCTGGGTAGTTAGGTAGCCAAATATAAGGGGTGATATGGTCACTGAAAAATTCTGACAGCCATGACTGTGTTCTCCTGCTTGTGTGACATGGTGCAGAGTTCTGTTGCTAGACATAGGGCCTTCCAGCAGCCACCCTCTTCACCCAGGGTGGCAACTTGATGTAGGCCCCCATATTGAGTTTGAGGCCCTGTGGGAAGATGAATAGAGGCATAACGTCGCCATCACTAGTGATCACTCCAAAGATCTTTGTAATTACCACTGGACTCATCCAGTTCATTTCCAATCTTCTGCACTGTCTTCAGATTGACACCCAAACACTCTGAAATGTTTGTATTGGAGCTTCAAGTGTGAATGCCAAGCAATACAGAATACCATTTCCAAAATTCTAGCGGAGTGAATTGCATCATGGTGCTCTTTTACTCACTGATGGTGACCAACTGTGCAGCATCCTGGGTATGACGATAAACTACGTCCAACAGCAAGGCCTCAGATAATGTTTTCAGAAAAATAATGTTGCCAGCTATACGTTTTTTGGAAACAATAATGTTGCCAGCTATGTGTTTTTTGGAAACAATAATGTTGCCAAAACCATTTACTTGAGTAAGAATAAACAAGCTGTGGTTTAAGGATGTTATCCTCAAATTAAGTTTACAAAGTATATATATTTAATATATATATATATATATGTGAAAACTAGATTTGGCATTAAATAACCCATAGATGTTGATATGCCATAAAACCCCAAACAACCAACCAACTGTGCAATAAAGTAATTACATATTTATGTGTATTTTTTTTTTCTTTTTTTAAATACATGGTTTTATTTCATGACATTTAAACGTATACCTTTTAAAAATTTTGCAAAGTGGGCCATGATATTTTCATTTGCTCTGAGGTGTGTCATTGCTTAAAAATAGGTACCTCCACGAAATTGCTAAAAAAGAGCATAGCTTGAAAAAGACGCCGACCTTGCCGAAAACAAAATTTTATCGTCTAAATACTGTGCTGTTGACAAAAACAATGCACATGCACAAAATTAAATATATAAAATGGCGACAATTTACCCATCGTACCCTGTACTTATTCATTTATCCAAATACTAATGCTGTACCATTGCTACTTACCTATACATATGTATTAAAAAATATCCTGTGGCATACTTGCGTACCACGGCACAGTGGTTGAGAATCACTGCCTTAGACACTTTGTATTTGAAACAGAGACCACATTTTCATTTATAGGGAAAAGTAGGCTGGTTCAATCCCTGCAAGTAAATACACTTACTTTACTAAGATTTCTCAAATGTGAATGGCAGCTAGTCCAATGATAGACATGATAGACACAGTTTAATAAATAAAAATAGGTTGTCTGTTTCAAATACAAAGTGTCTAATATAATAATGTTTGAAGTAATTTAATTTTGTTGTTATAAAATGTAATTTTGTCAAATTTTTAGAAAATCAAATCAGTAAAATTATCTTTAAGAATAAACTTTATACTTTCAATCTTAATAGTTTTATAAAATATCTGGCAATAATTCAATAGATTTATCTGATACTGATGACCAGTATTCTTGTAAAATTATGAAGTTGGCTGAAAGAGAAATTCAACTTTTATCAGTTGATTGTCTCTTGTCACATTGAGCACTTTCTTGACAAGAATTCTACTTGCCTTGAATTTCTTTTTCTTTTTTCAATTCATCCCAATCAAGATGATAATATGAGGCTACTGGAAGTAAAAGAGAATGAGAAGAATTTAGAAGGAACTGGAAACCCAATCCTAAATGAAAAACAAGGGATAAACCTCTACTTCTATTCAAAAGACTGGGAAGGGGTGTGAACTGAACAATAGGTGAACCTATCTACTGCTATTGAAGGAATAAATGAATAAATTAAAAAAAAAATAGTAAATAAAATTTCAGTGTTTAGGTGGAGACATTAGAAGTATCAACTTGAATTACACTTTAGAAGGAACTGGAAACCCAATATGTTAAATTCTACCAATTTTTATGTCCTTTGATAGGTGTTATTGATTTTTATTATTATTACTATATATCGGAGTAACTAGGTAATTTCCCTAGGATCAGTATCACTTTTCTGGCCCTTTGCCTAGGATCAGTGCACTTTGTAAAGTGTTACACTTATGTGGATAATGTCAATGTATTGTCAGTGATTTTTTTTTTTATAGCAATACATTGCAAATAAAGAACAATGAATTGTCAGTGGTGAGAAATTAAAGCAAACATTACTGGAAGAATAGAGTTATTATGTGTAAGAAGTTAGCAATAAAAAGATTTTATGTTGAAGCCTACATGTTTATGAAGAACTGCTATTAATCATTTTGAAATTGCTTTTGTTATAATGCATTAACGGAATTTTTATACATTCTGAGGGAAGAAAAGAGTTGTGTGATAAAAATGATGAAGTAGTCAGCAAGACATGTACGTTAGAATATTGAGAACAAAATTACATAATACTGAACATATATCTACAGTGATTTCCAAAATTACCAGTCGTACTTCAATTTCCACAAGGGTCCCTATATCTAGAAAGATTTGCATCTAACTCACTTTTTCACATTTGTCACTTTTCTATAACAAGTTTGTTCACAATCCTTCTCTGTCTTTCGAACAGGATAGATGTTTATTCTTTATTTCCTGTTTAGGATCAAAGTCTTCTCATTTTCTTTCACTCCCAGTAACACCTTGCATCTTAGTAGATTTATTGCCTTGCTTGGGGGTGAAATGATTAAAAAAAAAATGATTTTTGTTTTGCCCATAGGACTATTGAATATCAGAAAAGATTTTCATTTAATCCATAACACTTGCCTCGGTTTGCAAAGGTATATATTTGACCTATATTACTTATCTATATCTACAAAGATTCATATATTGCTTGTCTGTTTGCAAAGAGTTACATTTCACCTATATCATTCACCTTTTCAAGAACTGCCCAAAAACAGAAATAACAGAATTCATTATTTTAGTCATAAATAATCTCCACTAAATTGAATTACTTTTATCCAATTCATCCTTGGCATATTGGTAATGTATTTTGTCAAAACATTCTTCTTACCATCCAATATCCTCTTCTCCATCTTCCTTCCTTTTCACAGCTATGTACTCAGGAGATTACAATATGACAGTCTGAAGACTTCTTGGAAAATTCCATAACGATCAATCATCAAAAGTGTTGATAATTGCATTTCTTTTCTATATTTAGTCTAAAATTTATATGAGGCTGTAATTAATAACAATGCCACCTGAATTGGTATTTACTTAAAAATCAGCAAAACTTTTTTGTTTTTGTCAATGAAAGCAAAGTTCAAAAGGACTTTTTCATTTTTAATTCAACTTTTGTATTTTTCTCTCTACTTGCCCTACAATAAAAAAAGGCTATTTCTTAAATTGAATTTTTTTAATAATTTGTTTATATCCATTATTCTATCAAATGTAAACGCAATGAAGATTAAGGAGATCTTGTTTAAAAGTTATCATTCGCTCAATAAGAATAAACATTTTTTTTAGATAATTGGTTATATCAAACTGCTCATTACTGATGTAAATTCTAATCAAGAAACTGATTAAGTGTCTGTTAGAAATTTATTAAAAGTGAATAAAATTCATATTGACATGAGTTCAACTTTTAGTAAATATCTTATTTCTTTTTCATTAAATGTCTGATTATTCTTAAATTTTATTTGCTTTATTTATTTCTGTTTTATTTCGTAATATTTCCCTTATTCCATATCATCTTAACACTAAAAGGATATATAGTATTGGGGAATAAGATTAACTGATAAGGTTAAATGGACATTTATTTATTATTTAATAGTGTTTCTCTTATTTGGTATCCTTTTAGTGCTAAGACAATATTAAGAGAAATACTATTAAATAACTAATTTCAACTGACATTTATCCATCCTGGGTATAACGATAAACTACATCCGTGCCCTGGGTAAGACGATAAAGTACATCCAACAGTAATTCCTCTGATCAGGAGGTTTTGAGGAGCGCGGAACCACTTCTTAATTGCTGGTGTTCCCAGGTCCACCCTGACCTAGAGTGGTAGCACCTGTTAGGGTCCCAGCTATGGGTAAATAGTTCTCTCAAACAGGGGTCAAAATTCTATGAAAGTGTAAAAATAGGTTTAATACCAGCAATACATTTTTGTAAAAATGTTACCAGCAATGAATTTTTGAGGAAAAAAAAAATATTAGCAGTAATACTTTTTTGAAGAAAAAAATATTACCAGCAATACATTTTTTGGGAAAAAAATTATAGCAGCAATAAAAATCTTATTGGCATTAGATAACCCATTGAGATTGATATGCCATAAAACAAACCAAACCTGACATTTATTTATTATTTAATAGTATTTCCTTTATTTGGTATCCACTTCTGAGATGATATACATTAAAAGAAATAGTTTTAAATAAGCTTAAACGGACATTTATTTATTTATTAATAGTATTTCCCTTATTTGGTGTCCTCTTAGTTCTGAGCTTATATAGAATAAAAGAAATAATTTTGAATAATGAGCTTAAATGGACACCACCTTTTATCCAACATATTTCAGTGCAATTCTTACTTTCTAAAATTATAGTTTAGAATTATAGTTTAGATATATAAAAAAAAAGATGTGCCAGTTCAAAATAGCACGAGGAGGAGGAGGAGGGTCATTAAGGATGTAGGTAATCCTTACTCTTTCCAAATTCCTATTTTTTATTATCTGTGAATTGCCATGTCTTCTTCAGAAAGATAGTGGAGTGGTTTCTTGTTGTTTTCTCCACTGTTTTGAATTCAGTTATCCTTCTTCTCTAAAGGCTGCCACCCAAGGCTAGAGAACCCAATTTACTCTATTTTTTACCCATAGCTATGGAGAAAAATTGGTTAATTTGCATTTCCCAAGGGTAAATGAAAAGGAAATGCCACAGACAAGCACTGATTTTGAATTTGTTTTAATATATCATGTTGGTCAAAATGTTTGTTTGTTTTTTTTTTTGTCAGATATTTCTTTTGATGGTTGTGAAAAAAAAATATCAATAGACATTTTTTTTTTCTTTCAAAGATTTTTTGAAAATTGTTACATATACTTTTTATTGATTCTAACATTGAAAATGGAAGAATATTTTTTGGCCTATTATATGCTGTTTTATTTTTAGAGAAAAATGCCAAAAAATGTACATTCTCTTTCTTCTAAGTAGCACTGGTGAATGATCCTCCTTCACAAATCATCCTCAAATGAATATTAGATTCAGTCATTGTAATGTTTTTCACTTCCATTCCAAGTGTCTAGGTACAATTAGTGGTTGCAACTCCTACTCAGTGTTGCCATGACTTATTTTTATAGATAGTATCTCTATGCTAACAAGCAAATTACAAATTGGTGACACCAAAATCAAGCAAGTACAATAATTTAAATATCTGAGAAATGATGATAGAAAATGTGACACCAAAATAAAAAGGTGTATTTGGATAGTGAAAGATGCCTTCCAAAACCTAAGCAAAATATTAAGTAACAAAAAAATCTCCTTTAAAATAAAGAAAAGAGTACTGAACTGTTATTTAATATCAGTTCTCTTATATGGCAGTGAATGCTTGGGCAATCAACTCACAGATGTGAAAGAGCCTGGTAGCAACAGAAATGTGGTTCTACAGAAAGATGCATATAATACCATGGACTGAACATGTGAGCAATGACAAAGTTCTAGAGAAAATGGAAACAAAAAGGACATTTATACTTAGTATCAAAGTTGAAATTTCTAAGGTACATAATGAGGAAAGAGGACTTAAAAAATGTAACACTCACAGGATGTATTGAAGGCAAGAGTGATAAATGAAAGAGATGCCTAGCCTACATAAGACACTTAGGTAGTTGAAATTTCTAGGGCACACAGTGAGGAAAGAGGGCTTAGAAAATTTAGTGCTCACAGGATGCATTGAATGTGAGAAGGACAGAAAAGTAGTGCTTAACCTACCTAACTGTCATTTCGGACATAACTGAGTGGAATCATCCATTTATATATATATGTAAGTGGAGTTGAGGAGTGTTAGCATTAGGTCAATTGCTAAATATACCTTCCTGGAGTAAACCTATTTCATTACTTACCTATGAGTTTGTCTTCCTTATTTATTTCCCTCTGTGAGCTTGAAAACATGAGATACAATACTAACAAGCTTGTATATTTGGTTGGCAGAGCAGGGATTTGGAGAGATAGCCAAAAGAAAGTCTATTAATGTTGTGGAGTAGCTGAACACTCCCACATCATGGGCTGGTCTCAGACTATTTAAACAGCACTCTCTCTTACTGAGCAAGAGGAATTAACAAACAAGAATGTGGTTTCAGCATGATTTGACTGTTAACTCATGAATGGTAGAACGTGTCAAAAGTGACTAAAGGTTTGTGCTGGGGAGCTCTTGCTCAATGATGCTCCATGGTTTGTTGATGGTGATCATTTGAGACTAATTATTAAGAAGTAGCCAATATGCTAAGAATATCTAATTCAAGCATTTGAAATCTTTTACAACAATTTATCTTAGTCACTTTGATGTGTAGCTTCTGTATAAATGAAAACCTATTGGACTATACTTCCAAATGCATTCTTTTTTTTTTTTCAAATGGTGATAAGTGATGAAAGGTGAATACTTTAACATAATGTGGAAAACCACTAACAGTATGGAAAGCCAGTCTCTATTCCAAGAAGGTGAGGTAGAGTGGAAAAGAAATTCTCAACTGAAGACTACTTCTGGAGAACCAAACAATTCTGACGAGGTGAAGACATCAGTCAGTGTTACATTTACAGAATTAATGGAATGTATATCATAATACGAGTGCATTTGTTATGTTTTTAGTCTGTAACATCTAACATTTTGCTTTACTAGAGTTATCTCCCTTATAGTGCCAGAGCCAGATGGCTTCATGGCAATGGTGGACTGTTTGAATCTGTTTGCAAATGTGAAAGGAAATGAAAGAACAGAGTATGACAAAATTAAATTAGGAAGAACATGTATTCCGAAATTCACATATGAAAACCCTTTTAATAACAGTAAAGGTCTAAAAATATACATTATTCGGACTATTGTCCTCGTCTTTTTCGCCATATCTATCACAACGTTTCGGCCGTTGTATGCTCCGGCCTTCGGTGGTTGGAATGTCGAACCGAACCCTTTATTTCGCTCACTGGGGTAGACTGTTCTAATTCCACGTGCCATGTTTGATGGATGTCAGTTATCAGTATCTCCTGTTAATTTCCCTCTGAAAGTTCTCCACTGCCTTAACCGGGTATTGAACTCACACTCTTAACCTGAGCATCCTTGTAAAAATCATAAAGGAATATCATATACTTCAATGTGCATATTGCCATTAATAATAATCATTCATAGATTGTGTCTTAATACAAGACATCATGTTTTTATGTAAATTTGTTGGTAATGTCATTTTGCTTTAAAGTTATCTCCCTTGCACTGGCTGTGTCAGATGTCTTGATGACAATGGGGGATTCCTCTAAGCTTAACAAAGCTGGAAGATGAAAAAACCAATACAAGGAAACAGTAGAGTGCAACTCTTAATAATAGCAAAGGTCTAAAAAATATTCTGACATTTTTACAGAATGGATAAACTTATAAAATCCTATATGAATATTATATGCCTCAATGTGTTAAAAAATTGCAATCATGAAATTTGTCATTGCTGATATTAATTTTAATATGTATATGTTAGCCAAGTGAAAGAATGTTGCAAACTTTTTGTACTGTATTCCAAATACATGAACCACTTTAATTTGCTAACCTTTGAACTTAACCATTGCTGGACCATATAAAAGGCAAGCAAAACTTATCAATTTCTAATTTCTGGGTCTATAGTTGTACTAATATCTTTACAAAACTCACATTACCTGCTATCAATGTATGTATATGTTTTTAAAACACTATGAAATGTCAGCCCCTAACATTTGTTACAGTCTTGTGCTTTGTACTATTCCTCACATTAATAGTCAAGCATTTCCCTTGTGAAAATAAACTAAGTACTATTTTCAATAAAAACACACTAAAATTAAGTTATAGCTGTACAAAAGAACTTAGAAAAATCATTAAGAACCATAATGCTAATATCTTAAATAAACACTTATACCAAAAAAAAAAAAAATTTAGACAATAGAAAAATTAAGATAAAACTGATGTAAATAAACAAAAAACTATGTAATTGTTAAACCCTCAAAATTGCCCACTACAAAATAAATGTTGCACTGAATCATTAGTATACCAATGCAATATCTCTTGATTGAAAATCCTGATAACATAAAAAAATATATAGGTTGCACTAGCCATGAATTCAAAAAAAGATTCAACCAACATCAAACTTCATTTAGAATAAATAAATATAAAAATCAAACATCTCTCTCAAAATATTTCTGGCATCTAAAGAATCAAATAAAACACCTACAGTAAAATGGAAGTTAATAAGAAGAGCTAGAATTTGTAGATCATTAAACGACCCGTGTCCTCTATGTATAAAAGAGAAACTATATATTACTAAGTTTATAAAAATAAAAATTTACTGAATCAGAGAAATGAAATAGCTATTATATGCCGTCATTGTCAAAAATTTTCCTTAAATAATATAAAAAAAAAAAAAAAAAGTCTATTGAATGGCAGGAAAAATGTTTTTAAACTGTTATTTAAAATTTAAAATTGTGGTTAAAACGTATTTAAAACATAAACACCGTTTAAAAAATTGTAGTTAAATAAAATGTATCCTAACTCAAAACACCTCTATAATAAATGTACTACAAACACTTGAATGAATGATATAAAACACCTCCTGAAAATGAAATTATAACTAAAGCTAGATGATGTAAGGTAAATGTATGACCCATTGTTCTTTGTACATACATATGAAACTTTATTACTCAGGTTACATATATTTAAAATAAATAATTTAATTAATTAATACATAAAAGTTTACTAAATCTGAGAAATGACTTAGATAGTTTTGTAGTCTGTGCCATTTATATTACTTAAATATTTAAATATAATAGTTTAAAAAATTGTAATTTACATATACTTTGTTATGGAAAATAATTATACTTACTATGAGTAATTATCCTTCTGTTATAAAAGTAATATAGTCAATTAAAACTAACAATGAAAATATTTTAAAATTTTAATGTGGTAATTTTAAAATTGTAATTAAAATTGTAGTTAAATAAAATGAATTCTAACCTGTTCTTGGTACATACATATGAAACTTTACTACTTAGGTTACATATATTTAAAATAAATAAATAAATTAAGTAATAAATAAAGTTTACTAAATCTGAGAAATGACTTGGCTAATTTGTAGTAAGTTCCATTAATATTACTAAAATAATATTTTAAAATATAAAGGTTTAAAAATTGTAATTTTATATACTTGGATATTGAAAAATAATTTTACTTACTATGAGTAATATTCCTTCTGTTATAAAGTAATATAGTCTAATATAACTAACAATGAAAAATATTTCAAAAGTTTAAAGTTTGTAATTTTAAAATTGAAACTAAAATTAAAGTTAAATTGAATGAATTCTAACCTAAATTTCTTTTAAATAATACACGCACTAAAAGAATCCCAAAAAAGCAAATATAGTAAAAATAAAATTAATATGAAATGCCATAAGATGTAAGCTTTTGAATGACCCATGTCCTTTGTACTTACATGAGAAACATTATATCACTAGGTTTATATATATATATAAAAAAAAAAAAAAAAAATGTAACCTCATATACATACTTAAACTTGAATTAATACATAAAGTTTACTAATTCTGAGAAATGACTTAGATAGTTTTTGTAGTCTGGGCCATTAATATTACTTAAATAATATCTAAATTAAAAGTTTAAAATTGTAATTTACATATACTTTGATATGAAAAAAAAAAATTTTTACTTACTATGAGTAATTATCCTTCTGTTATAAAGTAATATAGTCTAAATTAAAACTAATAATGAAAATATTTTAAAATTTTAAAGTTATAATTTTAAAATTGAAATTAAAATTGTAGTAAAATAAAATGAATTCTAACATGTTATTTATACATACATATGAAACTTTATTAATTAGGTTACATATATTTGAAATAAATAAATTAATTAATTAATAAATAAATAAAGTTTACTAAATCTGAGAAATGACTTAGCTAGTTTTGTAGTAAGTGCCATTAATATTACTTAAATAATATTTAAAAAAAAAAAAAAAAAAAAAAAAATTTACATATACTTTTGATATGGAAAAATAATCTTACGTAATATGAGTAATTTTCCTTCTGTTATAAAGTAATATAGTCTATTAAAAACTAAACAATGAAAATATTTTAAAATTTTAAAGTAGTAATTTTGAATTTGTAATTAAAATTGTAGTTAAATTGAATGAATTCTAACCTAAATTTCTTTTAAATAATACTACACGCATTAAAAAGAATCCAAAAATAACACCTATAGTAAAATAAAATTAATATGAAATACCATAACATGTAAGCTTTTGAATGACCCATGTCCTCAGTACTTACATGTGAAATATTATAATAAATAGGTTTATATATAAAAAGAAAAGTTTACTGAATCAGTGAAATTAAGTAACCATTTTGCTGTCATAGTCATATACAAAAAAAAAAAAAAAAAATGTAACCTCATATACATACTTAAACTTAATGTTAAAATAATCCTACATAATATAATGGATTCTAATACATTTAACTGTTCTTAAAAAGAATATAGTAAAATAAAAATTAAAAAAGAAAAATATTTCAAATCGTAGTTAAATAAAAAGTATTGTAAAAAAAAAAATCTTTAATTTTAAAAGATGACGTTGAAAATTTTTTACCGTTAACAATTTTTTTTTTTTTTTTTTTTTTAAATTCAGACGACATCCATTCAACTGACGTCAGGTTTCAGTGTAAAATACATCCTCACCCCTTACCAAAATGTAGCTAATAACTGATACAATGATACTGTCATAAGGAAAATCTAGACACCCCTTGTTCAATTTGAGTAGAATATTCTGTAACCATGGAAACGTGATTTTAGCTGTGTATTTAAAACCCGGTAAATTTTAAAAGTTACTCCAAAATTCGCTTGAAGATGAAATGGAACTAATGCTTTTAATTTATTTGCAAAAATAAAATTAGGGTTTTAGCTTCTATTTTTGAAACATGGTTGGAACTGTGTAGCGAAAAAATAACCATATTTTAAATCAATTAATTTATAATATTAATGCTCTGTAAATTTACATTGAGCACTATTTGTAAAAATAAAATATCTATAAGAACACCGGATTTTATATCTTACTGTTCTTTCTTTTTATTTATATATATATATATATATATATATATATATATATATATATATATGATGGACTCTACCATCGTTTTCGGCATATGAGTGTCTTTCAGTTCAGTTTTTATGTTTATGTTTTATATGAGACAACGATCCTGCACAGGATTTGCAAACAAATCCACACGAAGGTCATACTGAAGGGTTGACTGTCATATGGGCTGATGTATTAGCCTAAGATTTAGTGTTAATTCTTAATTCTCTCAGATGGTTGAGGCAATTCGTTTTATAGTTATACCTTGGTAGCAGGTGTTTCTCCTGTTTGCTCAGTTTTCAACAGCAAGTTTGAACTCCTATAGGAATGTTTGCAGCAATTGTATTTGTTTGTTCTTGAACTGTAACCAATATTTTTATATATATATATATATATATATATATATTAGCAGCATGTCATTACTGAGGCATGTGTTATTAAAGATTACAGAACTTTTGCATTTAATAATCTTTCTTTTGATATTTTTTCTTTGTTTTGGGGTCTAAGTTGTTGAAAAAAAGACCCCAGTCCTTGGTATTTTGTCATGGTCACTTTCAGTTGTCATCAACTGTCATCATGGCCGTATGCTTTTAGTTTGAAGTAGGTTGCTTTTTATTTTTATAGATAATATTTTTGGGTATTCAGGCTCGTGTTTTTGGATTAGTTCATTAACTGTTAGGAGGGGGTTGGTATTTATTATTTGGGGATCAGTTATTAATTATGTTTAAGATATTTCTGCTGGTATTAAATCCTATTTTATTTATGTTGGGTTTTTGGTTTTGTGATGGCTTTGAAGATTTGTGTTTTTTACAATTGTTTTGTAGAGGATTTTGGTGTTGTTGATTAGGATTTTTTTTTTTTATTTCAGAGGATTTGAATCTGTTATTAGTGGTACAGTGTGTTGTTATAAGTTGATTTTTTTATGATACTGTTGTCATTAACATGATCTGTAAGACAATGGTAGAGAGTTGTGGTTGTGTGTTTGATATATATGCTAGGGATATTATGCAAGAAGCATTCTCAAAACTGGCATGTAAACCTGTACACTACTTAGGTCTTTTGTGGAATGGTTTGTAGGGGTAGTAGTATTATTTTGGCCAATTAGGTTCAAGGTTTTAAATTTGATGTAGTATATTAATTTTATTTGTTTGCGTTGTTAGACAGGTTTAGTGTATCTGTATATATGGTGCTATTTATTGCTTGTTCATCAAGTTTATAGTTGCTGTGCATTTGATTCCTATAGAAAAGGTTATTAGTGTCATTGCTCTCAGTCTTTTTTTCTTTGTTATTATTATTATGGATATTTCAAAGATAGTGTTTTATATGTTGGTTGACTAATTTATTGGGGAAATTGTTATTTATGAGTTTGTTTTATATTGGCAAGTTCTTTGTAAAATATTGTTCTAGATGAGATGTCAAAAGCCCTATTAAGTTTTTGATTAGGGCTATTTTATATTTATCTGGACATTCAGTATGGAAGTTGAGCAGGCAGCACTTTTTACTTGTTGGCTTTTTAAATATTGATGTATTAAATGTGCCTTTGTTGTTAAAGTCTATGAGTACGTCAAGAAATGATATTTTGTTGTTGATATATAGACCCCAAAACAAAAGAAACTTGCAAAGAAAAATTGAAAGAAAGATTATTAAATGGTAAAGTTCTGATATTTATATGGTCTTTATATATATATATATATATATATATTAAATATATATATATATATATATATATATATATATATAATATATATATATATATATATATAAATTATATATATATATATATATATATATATATATATATATATATATATATAAATATATATATATATAAATATATATATAAATATATATATATATAAATATATATATATATATATATATATATATATATATATATATATATATATATATATATATATATATATATATATATATATATATATATATATATATATATATATATATATATATATATATATATATATATATATATATATATATATATATATATATATATATATTATATATATATATATATATATATATAATCAAACTGTAAGTGGAAAGGATAATCCAAGTGGTTCTTTTTTAACAAAAAATATTAAAAAGATAGATCCATAGAAAGTGCTCAATGTATCCCTTGACATGGAATAATAACTAGCAAACTCCTACCTTGGACTGTACTTTGTTAAATACTCCTTCATGACCTTCAAATTTGTTAGACTAAAAAAAAAAGGAATACTTCTCCTTAGTGTAGTGATTTGACTACTAAGCTCAGGGCACTGAACTATGGAGTACTGGCCAGCAAACTAATCTTGCAGAGCAGAACAAAAATAGTAAATGTGATCTGCACTAAATGTCCCACACTTATAGTCTTGTACAGCCTAAACAATAAACTGGACTCAGTGTAGAAAATGTATCATGAAATTTTGAATACGCAGTAATTACGCCCATGTTAATGTCATCATCAGGGCGTGCCAAGTGCACAAATCCTCATGACACTTTCTCTCCAATCTTCAGTTATCCATTGCCATTGTTAAGTCTTCAGGGTTGGCATCCTGTATCTTCACATATTTGCTGGGTGTATATTTTAAAAATATTATTTTAAATAATTTCACCCTAAGTAAGGCAATAAAGCCACTAAGACTGAAGAGTGAAAGAATACAAGAAAAAGAAAACATTAAAGAGAGAGAACAATAAAAGAACAGGAATTAAGAAATTAGAAGATAATTAGTGTTAATTTTAAGGATGCAGAAATTAGGCCCATATTAATAACATCATCACCGTCATCAGTGCATGCCGATTGCACAGATGCTCTTGATTCTTTCTCTCTAGCCTTCAGTTATCCATTGCCATTGCCATTGGTAGGTCTTCAGGTTGGCATCCTGTGTCTTCAAATACCATCATCATGGTGTGCTCTTTGAATAGATTCTCCTGGGATTTGGGGGTCTATAAAAGAATAATCCTGAGAAGAAGATTTGCAGGTCATCCCTACTTCACAAATCTTGACCCCCACAAATCTTCTTCTCTCCCACTTGTGTGATGGGGTGAGACCAGAGAATTGATCTTTTTTTCTTTTTAAGTTGCTGTTTCCAGATTAATTTACTATTTTTTCACCCCAAATAAGGTAATAAAGCCACTAAGATGCAAGAGGTTACTGAGAGTTGAAGAATATGGAAAAAAAAAAACATTGAGAGAGAGATCAGTAAAAGAAAAGGAATTAAGAAGACAGAAGATAACATAAGTTATTTTGTTTTGATGCACAAGATATAAATTTTTTGAATATTTAGTAAGGTATAATTAGATATTGAATATTTGGTAAGGCATATAATTAGATATTTGTTAAAAAAAAATGTGTGAATGAAAATCATTTGAACCTTAAGGAAATGACAACTAAACATTTTCTTTTTTGCTCATATTCTTGTCATGTTCAATGAGGCTTCCTTTACTTTCACAAGATTAAAACTGTTTTTTTATAGAGGCATGGAAGATTGATGGATAGCAGCTCAGGTTGAGAGATTAGTCGAATTTGTTACATTCATCTACATGCAAATGCCCTTGGGAAAGGTATGAATCCATCTCTCCTCCTCCAAGACTGGGTCCTCCAACTAGTCTCGAAGGAGGACAACTCTGAATTCAAAACCTCCAATTATGGGTTAAATAGCCTGACTACCAAATTTAGTGAATACAGTTACACCCCTGAAGACCTGGTCAAATATGAGCATCAGACCAGATATGGCAGCAGCATTCAATGCATGGACGAATGGTAGATTTGTAAATGTGCAAGATGGACTCTGATGAGAAAAATTTTCTGGCACGACATGGTGACCCAACTTTCCTTGCAGTATATGAAGCTATTGATTCAATGAAGTTAAACTACAAAGATATTTTCATAGTAAATGGCTGTTCTTTTTGCCTGATTTTCTGGTACTTTCATATCTACTCATGCTTTGTTTCTGTAAAAGGTTTTCTGCAATAGCTGTTTTTTTGTTTTCTCTTGTAAATTAAAGCAGTATTATTATTTAAGAAAAAAAAAACAAACTTTCCTGTTGCCCCAATTGCTTCTTTTGATCAAGTTTTTCTTTTTCTTTGTGGTGGTTCTTCTTCTTCCGTATGCCATGTCTCTTCAGGGTGGTAAAATGGATAATATTTTGGAATTGTTAATCAGAAAGCAGAGTTCCAATTCCAGTTGGGGTGGTAAAATGGATAATATTTTGGAATTGTTAATCAGAAAGCAGAGTTCCAATTCCAGTTGGGTTTGTTATATTCACTTACATGTAAATACCCTTAGGAAGGTATGAATTCACCTCCTCTCCCTGAGCACTGGGTTAAATAGTAAGACTTATCACTAAAAAATTCTTACAGTCTGAAAAAATATTTTCTGATTTTAAATAACCTGCAAAAAAACAAATCAATCAGTAAAAAGTGACTGAAATGAAGATGAAAGGAATATTAATTGAAAAATTAATAATTGATAATTTTTGATTTAAGAAATTGAAAAAAAAAAAAAAAAAACATCAATAGAAATTGTCAAAGTAATTTGTAAATATTGGAAAGAAACTTATTTCCCTTTTGGCAAAATAATAAAGACTATATTATTTCAAGCAGTTTGATGAACTAATATATTTGTATTAATATATTGCTTTTTACCTAAAAGTTCTCGTACAATCACCAAAGTTAAGCAACATCAAACCTGGTCAGTACCTAGATGGGTGATTGCTAGGGAATACCTGGTGATGTAATGGATAGTGGCTAGAGAATTGGAAATTAGAGAACCATGTTCCAATTATAGTTATGTCCGTTATATTCACTTATGTGCAAATATCCTTGGAAAGGCATGAATCCACCTCATCTCCCCACAGCTATGGGTTAATTAGTATGACATATCAATTAATTATTATTATCTCCAAAAAATCTTTACAATCTAAAAATGTGTTTTGGCTTTTAATTAACCTGCAAAAGGTTGATCAGCCATAAAAACAAATCGGTCCAAGGAAGTTATATCTTGCTGTACTGGCAGGAACTTTGAGAATAAAATTTGTTTATTTGCTCCAAAAATAATGATTTCTTGATGATGAGTCATGCCAACATTTCTCTCACTATATTGTGCCTAAAGGTTGGGTATTTTGTATTTTCCTAAAATCTTTCAGAAATATCAGTTAATGTATATGCATTCCATTGAAATCAATAACTCTTTTTTCAAAAAACAAAACTCAGCTAAATCATTTTGACTGCATTTGTGACTTACTCTGCATAAATTTCAAACTATGGTTCTCTGAGATAAATGCATATCAAAGCATAGGATTTTTTGTTTTACCCTACATGGAAACCATTTGATTTCTTTTTATTCTCTTTAAGCGTAAAGAACGCCTAACTTTGTTTTTTAAGAATATGTCGAGATTGAGAGAAAAAATCAGTATGGTTAGCAAAGCATGAAGTTGTCAATAAGTTTATGATGAGTCATTATGATTGTAATTTGTTTAACCTGTGAAATTTTTCAGCATGGATTCCAGAGGCAAATAAATCTTTCACACTCTGCACAAATTGTTAGAATCTCTTATGAAAAAGGGTGAGCTCAGTTTTAATTAGCAGGTGGGACAGGGTAAATCAACAATATTTGTTAGCCAATTATGAAGAGTTCAATCCTTTGGAGGATTAGCATAAACAATCAATATAATCACCAGAAAAGGTAGAAGAGCATAGGGTGGGCTCATTAACAGGTGAGACGGTAAATTAACAATATTTGTTAGTCCAGGGTGAACAGTTCAATCCTTGGGAGGATTAGCATAAACAATTTCCATAATAGTCACCTGAAAGGTAGAAGAGCATAGTTAACATATTTTCTTTTTTCAGATTGTCAAATACCTTAGTGTTACTGATGTTATTCATACTCACTCAATGTTTCAACACCTCCATCCTCTCCTTATCCACATATATGGAATGGGGGTGTAACCCGACGTGGTGTAATGGTTAGAAAGCTCATCTTGCTAGATGAATTACGACTGAGTAGCGTGTTCAATCCTCACTGGGTGCCCATTACTTTCTGCTTTGTGCCACATCAAAGCTGTGCTTAGAAAATCACTATATGGAATGGAGGATTTCTCAAAACATTGTCGCAGGTGTGAGTAGGGTGGGGAAATAACAGTATTGTACCCATAAAAAAATATATATACATAAAACATTAATTATATTGTCACAGTGTCTTGTCCATTAAAAAATAAATAAAAATTATAGTTTCAGAAATAATTATAATCAAATAATTACAACAATTACAATTATCGTTAATTCACTCATTCTAAACAAGTGAGAATTAGCAACACTTCTCTCCTTTACACACAGAAACACATGGCATTATAATTATCGTTAATTCACTCATTCTAAACCAATGTGAATTAGCAACACTTCTCTCCTTTACGCACAGAAACACATGGCATTATAGTTATCATTAATTCACTCATTCTAAACCAATGGGAATTAGCAACACTTCTCTCCTTTATGCACAGAAACACATGGCATTATAATTATTGTTAATTCACTCATTCTAAACAAGTGAGAATTAGCAACACTTCTCTCCTTTACACACAGAAACACATGGCATTATAATTATCGTTAATTCACTCATTCTAAACCAATGAGAATTAGCAACACTTCTCTCCTTTACGCACAGGAACACATCACCATCGGACAAACAGTTCACACAGAGAAGTTGTCAAAATGTGCGTCAACAAATATTTCATCTCCTTTTCTTTTTCCCAGCTATAATAGTAACATTTATCTTTTAGCACTCAAAAAAATTCAAGGTAAGAAAACCCCATTCACTTCATGTATTTTTCAACTAAATTATCTGGATACTCATTACACACATGTATAAAAACATTGAGAAAGACTGTATACACTTTGTTTATTCTTTATCTTATCATTCTGTTGGATTCCAATGCATATTTGATCTAGATTTGATCCCAAACTTACAATTTTACTCAGTATTACTGCCTCTTGTTTCTTCAACACCATATGACAACCAGGTAATAAATAATACTTGTTTTGTTGTTTCCATGTTTTGCTGTTTCTCATTTTTATGAGTATTTTTGTGTGTATCATAATTAATTCATTGAGTCTAAAAGAATCCTCAACAGAATGCGGAAAGCACTGGACAGCTGTTTTGTCCTATTTTGGAATATATCAACAGTGTGCATCCACTACTGAGAATTGAATCCAGACCATTACAATATGATGCAAGTGTCATACCCACTGGACCAATGGGTCTCTGTGATGGAGAGATAACAAACCAGACTTGATATTGCGCCTGTTGAGGATTCTTCTAGACTCGATTAATTAATTATGATTATTCAAATCCCCTTTATCCACCCATCCATCCATCCATCCCACCCACCCACCCACCCATCCATCCATCCCCACCCACCCACCCACCCATCCATCCATCCCACCCACCCCACCCACCCCATCCATCCATCCCACCCACCCACCCACCCATCCATCCATCCCCACCCACCACCCACCCATCCATCCATCCCCACCCACCCACCCACCCATCCAACCCATCCCCACCCACCCACCCACCCATCCATCTATCCCCACCCACCCACCCATCCATCCATCCATCCATCCCCACCCATCCATCCACCCACCCACCCATCCATCCATCCCCCTACCCACCCATCCATCCATCCCCACCCACCCACCCATCCATCCATCCCCACCCACCCATCCATCCATCCCCCCACCCACCCATCCATCCATCCCCACCCACCCATCCATCCATCCCACCCACCCATCCACCCATCCATCCCCACCCACCCATCCATCCATCCCCACCCACCCACCCATCCCACCCACCCATCCCCACCCACCCATCCCACCCACCCATCCATCCCCACCCACCCACCCACCCACCCATCCATCCATCCCCACCCACCCCACCCATCCATCCATCCCCACCCACCCATCCATCCATCCATCCCCACCCACCCACCCACCCACCCATCCTCCCCCACCCATCCATCCCCACCCACCCACCATCCCCACCCATCCATCCCCCACCCACCCACCCATCCATCCATCCCCACCCACCCACCCACCCATCCCAACCCACCCATCCCATCCCCCCACCCACCCATCCATCCATCCCCACCCACCCATCCATCCATCCCCACCCACCCACCCATCCATCCATCCCACCCACCCACCCATCCATCCATCCCCACCCACCCATCCATCCATCCCCACCCACCCACCCACCCACCCCATCCATCCATCCCACCCACCCACCCATCCATCCATCCCCACCCACCCACCCATCCATCCATCCCCACCCACCCATCCATCCATCCATCCCCACCCACCCATCCATCCATCCCCACCCACCCATCCATCCATCCATCCCCACCCACCCATCCATCCATCCCCACCCACCCACCCATCCATCCCATCCCCACCCACCCATCCACCCATCCCCCACCCACCCCATCCACCCATCCATCCCCACCCACCCATCCATCCCCACCCACCCACCCCATCCCCATCCCCCCACCCATCCCCACCCACCCATCCCCACCCATCCCCATCCCCACCCACCCATCCATCCCACCCACCCACCCATCCCACCCACCCACCCATCCATCCATCCCATCCCCACCCCACCCATCCATCCATCCATCCCCACCCATCCATCCATCCCCACCCACCCATCCATCCATCCCCACCCACCCATCCATCCATCCCCACCCACCCACCCATCCATCCATCCCACCCACCCATCCATCCCCACCCCACCCATCCCCACCCCCCCCACCCATCCCCACCCACCCACCCATCCATCCATCCATCCCACCCACCCACCCATCCATCCATCCCCACCCACCCATCCATCCATCCATCCCCACCCACCCACCCATCCATCCATCCATCCCCACCCACCCACCCATCCATCCATCCATCCCCACCCACCCACCCATCCATCCATCCATCCCCACCCACCCACCCATCCATCCATCCATCCCCACCCACCCACCCATCCATCCATCCATCCCCACCCACCCACCCATCCATCCATCCATCCCACCCACCCACCCATCCATCCATCCCCACCCACCCACCCATCCATCCATCTCACCTACCACCCATCTATCTATCTCTACCTACCTACCTACCTATCTATCTATCTCTACCTACCTATCTATCTATCTATCTCTACCTACCTATCTATCTATCTATCCATACCTACCTACCTATCTACCTACCTATCTATCTATCTATATGTACATCTACCTACCTATCTATCTACCTACCTACCTATCTATCTGTATATTATAACTCCCATATAACAGCAATAACACATGTTATTTGGATCCTCATTTTTTCCATGGGGATTTTCTGCTGCTTAACATGGTGAAAGAAAAATTGTTTTATGCCACTTCTTGCAGTGATCTGTAAAACAAGAAATTTAAATAATGTTCAGTGAAGGGAGATAACTCACATGTATTAATTTATTTGATCTATAAAATGGAAGTCTTTATAAAGAAAGACTTCTACCATTTAGAATTTAAGATAGATTGAGTGTAGGGTGTGATGGGTAAATTGTCACTATTTTATATTTTTAAATGCACACATGTGCATTGTTTTTTTTTATTTTGTTAACTACACAGTATAGTAGGGTCGGTTGGGCACAGTCTGTGAGAAAAAGAGCACCATTACATAGAAATTTGAAAACGGCATTCTTTACTGCTTGGCAATTGCACTAGAAGCTCTAATACAAATATTTCAGTGTGTTTGAGTATCAATCTAAAGACAGTACAGAGAATATGGAAAGAGTTGGATAAGTCTAATGGTGATTACAAAGGTACAGCAGCTTGGTAAACTCATTCTGATCAGGAAAGATCTCTTGAATATGTTGGTGAGGGCCTCAAACTCTACATGGAGGTCTACATCAAGTGCCTTGAGGAGGTAGTGTTGTCCTGAGTCAAGAGAGTGGTTGCTGGAAGGCCCAATGTCTGGCAACAGGTCTCTGCACCATGCCACACTGGCAGGAGAACTCGGTCATGGCTATCAGACAATTTCTATGACCCCATCATTCCTTACATCTGGCCACCTAACTTACCAGACTGCAACCCCTTTGATTATTATATGTGGGGTGCAGTTGAGCAAGAGACCCACAAAACTCCTTGTAACATCAAAATTGACCTGAAGGCAAGGATTATGGCAGCATTTACAAACATAAATAAGGAGACCATCCTGAAGAGTTGCAGGAGATTCCCAAATCATCTGGAGTCCGAGATTGAAACCAATGGCAATTTTTTTTTTTTTTTTTAATAAATTTACTCTTTCATATTTCAAGATATTTTTGTGCAATTTTGGTAAACATATCTGTTGAAGTGAGATGTCAGTGTTATTTTCATTTTTGTGTAATTTATATGAGAATTTATTCATTGCACCCTGTATTTTGGTGGAGGATATATATATATATATATATATATATATATATATATATATGTCCTCACACACCATTGGGTTATTATACCATGGAAAGGAAATGCATTTCCACATTTCGTAATACTTGTTAAACTGCTTTATAAAAATGCATCACATTTAGAGTTTAATTTGGATTCTTCAGAATAGCAGAGTTGTTTTTTTTTGTTTTTTTTTCAAACCACAAATTATCAACTTGATCTGTAAAGAACTGTTGGCAAACATGGATAAATGCTCCCGTTGACATCACTTTTTTAACTAACTTCCCTCCTTGGCTTTTGTGGTCTGAATAGTATCATATCCCCCACACACACACACAACTTCCCGGTAACTATATGAACTCTAAAGATCTCCAGGTCAGAGATAAGACTGGTAGCCGTTTGAAATCAGTCTTCTGACATATAAAATACAGGCATCACAGCTGAAGCATTACATATGGGGAATCCTTATACAAAGTATGTTATATAAGAGTGTATTATGACAATATCCTTAGAATAGTGCTATTATAATATCAGCAATATTAGTTTTATAAAGCAATGATTAGAATTGGAATAAAACTTAAACACATGATGAAAATGAATTTACACATGGTTTTTTGTTCATGAGAATTTACAAAAATATTAAACACTTTCTTTATTAAATTCTTTATTTTGTCATATAAGTTATATTTTTGCCTGGTTTTTGAGCATTTCCAAACGGCAATATTAATCTGATCTTTAAAATAGAATACAATGTAATAATTAATGTAATTATTGTGCATTTACATTTTTTTCTCTTGTGCTGATTCCCTGGCAATACTTTTTGCATGTTTGTCCTCAATTGGCTTTGAAGAGTGAGGATCAAAAACCAGTTTGCCTTTTTTTTGTTATTTTCTTGTTTTGATTCATCTTCATACTCTGATTTATTTTATTATCCTTGCTTCCTTTTCCTCCCCTTATATATATATATATATATATATATATATATATATATATATATATATATATATATAAATTCATGAATCATTTATACAAAAAAACAAATATAGAGGTTAATGATTTAAATGGTGAGAATACTTCGTCGCAAACAATATAAATAAGATACATCCACCCCTGAACCTGTATATGAATGATATGATCCCCGTTTATAAATTCCAGTTGCATAAGGTCTTTTTAATTTTTACAAGCTTTCGTCTGTTCAATGTTCACTTTTATATTTACATAGGTTCTATCTCTAATATTGAGCACTTCAATAATTTCTATGAATCAACAATCACTCCTTGATCAAATGTTGTTTTAAATCCTGTTCGTATGCCATGTCTGCTTCTGCTATGCTATCATTTTATTATGTCTCATGTACATCATTTGATTGAGTTTTTCTACAAGTGAGTGAAAAAAGAAACATGTTGTCTGTAAGTTTTTGGCATTTCAGTTTAATGGCTTTAATCTGTTAGCAACACTTAATTCCTGATCATTGACAATCCATTTTTCTTTTGCTGATGTAGCAATATTGAGAGATATAAGATTTTAGAAGCTAGTAAAGTACTGAAATGGAAAGAGGTTTTCAAAGAGAAGATGGAGAATGATTGTTTAAGAATTAGATAAAAATTGCTTTCTTTAATATCACATAAAATATAACAATGTCAATGGAAGACAGTAAAATGTAGAATTGGGTTATCAAGTGAACATTAAGGGGAAGTATATGCAAAAACTATGCACCTGTTGTTTTGACTAACTCGTTAACTGTTGAGAAGTGTGACCTTAGGTCAGACCAGAGTGGCAAGTTAATCTATGAGAAATATTTTGGGGATCAAAAATTTCTGGAATCTGTGTTTGTGTGTGTGTGAAAACATGAGATTTTGCCAACATAATGATGGTAAAGGAAAAAAATGAATTTTATTTTCTTTTGTTATATACTGACTTAGTTAGGATGAACTGGTGGTGAGATTGGAAAAGGAAACAGCCCCTTTTTAGACCATGTGATTAGGTGAGCCAATTAGATTGAATTAGTTGAGTGAGGGTGGAGTTAATTCTGATGGTGTCAAGTGTATGGTGATAGTAAAACTAGTTGTGGGTGTTGCAGTTTATTGTAATGAAGATTTATCCAGAAAATGTCTATCTCCAAAAAATTAATAATGTTAGCTCATTTATTCCAAGGAAGAATCAGCAGTTAAAAATCCATAATCCCTCCTGCTACTTACTGAAATAGAACTTAAGACTCACAACACCAACAAATTTGCATTTCTTATGAAAACTTTCAAGTTTTATCTTTTTTCCTCCCTGTTGAATCAATCATTTTGGGGTAGATACAGTTTGGTGACACCATTTCAAACTTTCATCCTGTGATAATGCAAGCTGCCAGTTGCTATAGGGCTCTTTGTTTTTAGTTTGTTTTTTGTTTTTTTAAGCATTACACCCTGAGCAAGGCGTGAAGCCATTAGGATGCAGGGTGTTGCAGAAGATTTGGAGCAAGAGCAGATAGGAGTGATAGAAGAAAGGATGAAGAGAGGGATAGTGGATAGATCAAGGTAACTGGAGATGTCGATTGACATTACATTTGAATAGTTGGAGATTATGGCTCTCAGGGAAACAGTAATTGGGAAGGGTGTTCCACAGGCGAGAGGTGCGAGGTATGAAGCTATTGGAGTAGAAGAGACAGCCACATTTAAAAGTTTCTACAGTGTAAGGGTGGGAGCGGGATGCCAGCCTCATAGGGCACTTGAATTCATGGAGTCTGGGAACCAGTGAAAGCAGCTCATCGGAGCAATTACCTTGAAAGTATTTGTAGAAAAAGACAGAGAGAGGCGATGGCACGTCTGTGAGAGAGTGACTGTAGACAAGACACCAGACCAGAGATGTCTTGATTGGGGTGCCAAGATGTTTCTTCATGCTTAATCACAATGTGATTAGAGAGTAGAGAGGGACTTGTTATAAAAGACCTGCAATAGACTGTGGCCAATAAGTAGTGTCATAGTAATGTGTTCTTTTTTCTTTTACTCTTTCTTTTTCCTTGCTTTTTTTCTCTCCTCTTCTTTCTCTCCTCTTCTTTCTCTCCTCTTCTTTCTCTCCTCTTCTTTCTCTCCTCTTCTTTCAATCAATGACAATTCATTTGTCATATAATAGCTATAATTCATTATTAATGCTTGATATAATTAATTCCTATTGACAACTTTTCTTCCTGATTTTGAAATATACAAGATTCAAATCAAGTGCTGAAACTTGATCAAGTACATTATATCAAGAATTCAAACATTGTGTTAATTCAGTAAAAATAAAATAAAATTCATTCCTTGCTCCAGAAATGTTTAGTTTTTTTCATGCAGAAAATGAGTCAAAATTGGTACAGAATCTTAGCGAGTTGTTAGCATGTCCACTACATTTCTAATCATTTGAGTGAATTAAAGTTTTGGTTTATTTTTTTCATAAATCTGACTCATTACAATCTTAGCCTTTGCTTGTATGATTGATTCATCATTACAAGTTCAGTTTTTTATATTATATAATATATATTTTTATATTAGTGTCACATTGCTGTTCATACATGTAGCACTTACACTTTGATACATCAGCTGTTATAGACAGGGAAGAAAACCACTTTATTATTTTTGCTCAAGTCACTGAAATGATGATGATCAAATGCTTTGTCCAGAATTAACAACACTTTAAAGTCAGGATTAGATATTTTTTTTAAGTTTTATTTTCATGTTAATTGACTTATTTGATTAAAAAAACAAATTATAATATTTCAAAGTGTTATACTGGAACACACCTATTCTATTGTTAATAGACTCTCCCACCTATAATAAGTAGGAGTAGTAGCAGTCGCTAAGTGGCTCAGTTAGTTGGTCAGTCAGTCGATGTCGGACGATTGTTAGTCGGATATTAAAGTATCAGCCACTACAACTATATTGCTGCGTCATTACCTATTATATCAAGTTCCTAACATTTTGTACGTCGAACCTATTTTAGGACTGACTTAGTGAAAAACAAGCCTCCACTGTGAAACTACTCTACAACACAAAGATTGCTTTAACCTTTAATACTTAGAGTGAATAAAAGTTTTGAAGTATTTATAATTATAATGATGTTCTTCCTGTACAATGTCCAACAGCCATTCGAGGTAGAGGGTCACAGATTAAGAGGCACCACCTTGAGTCAGATAATAATGTCACTCACACACAAGGGGCCACCAAAACAGACAGAAAATGAGATGATTTTAGGAATTGGAAACAAGGGATAAACCTCTACTCCTGTTCAAAAGACTGATGCATACAAATAAGTTTAGATTTTGGTCAGACAGTTTAAGCTCACAGGAGATAACTTATACATTAAAAAATTAATACACTTAAATAAAGTCAAGTATGGAATAAAAAAAATGAAATTGAATAGCATCCGGGGTACGACGATAAACTACATCCAGCAGCAAGGCCTGTAATCGAGAGGTTTTGAGGAGCGTGGAACCACTTTTTAATTGCTTGTTTTGTCAGGTTCATCTTGCCTCAGGGTGGTAGCATCTGTTAGTGTACTAACTATAGGCAAATAGTTAAACCCTCAAACTGGAGTCAAAACACTATGAAAGTAAAAAATACATTTTCATAGTAAAAATATTACCAGCAATACATTTTCAAAAAAGAAAAAGTTATTGGCAATACATTTTTGTAAAAGAAATTACTAATGCTCCCTCAAAAAATAAATTTTGGCATTAAATGACCCAAAAGGAGTTGATTTGAGGTTAAACAAACAAACATTAAATTAAATAAGAAAACAATTCAACAAAACAAAATAAAACAAGAAAACGATATAAGAAAACTTCTCTGCCCTCTCCTCTACTGCTAACTACTACTATTGAGAGATGTCCTGGGTATGACGATAAACTACATATGGCAGTAAGGCCTCTGATTGGGAGGTTTTCAGGAACCTGGAACCACCTCTTAATTACTGTTGTTCTCAGATCCACCTTGACCCAGAGTGATAGCACCTGTTAGGATCACAGCTATGGGCAAATAGTTAACCCCCATACTGGGGTCAAAAGATTATGAAAGTATAAAAATAGATTTTTATAGTAAAAATACTAGCAATACATTCTTAAAAAAAAATTACCAGCAAAACATTTGACTCTCAACAAAAACCCTCTTTGTCAATGAAACCTGATTTACAAATGAATATCTTACAAAGAATACATATTCTATTCATACGAACGTATCCTAAAATTCTTTTTGGCATTAAATAACCCATTTGTGTTTGATATGCTGTAAAACAAACCGACAAATCCTTTTGAGAGAGAGAGAAAAAAAGTAATTAAAAGTTCAGAGTTTTAGGTGGAAGAACCGGAAACCCAATCCTAAAAAGGAAATTAAAAAAAAAAAATCCTACCCATGATATCACAGGTTAGATAAACAGTTTGTAATATGTAAAAGCTTACATGAAACCAAACATTTATTCATTATTTCATTTACATTTTTCCTTTGCCAATTGATGATTTCTTTTATTTTCTTTATATATATTGCTTCATGAAGCTTTATCTGAATGCTATCAACTGAGCAAACATTGAAAATGAATATTTAATGTTGATATCAGATTTTGTTTTATTTTTATTTTCTTTAAATCAAATTTGACTTTTCTGTGCGATCATAAAGACATCTCAAATGTGTGTCGAACTTTTTTCTTTCGCTTTGATACTAGTTTCTACTAATTTTTTTTAAATTCATTCTTTTTCTGAAGTAAATGACTTCCTTTTACTTCTCATAACTTCCAAGAAACTCGGAATTTCTCAATATAATAGGGTTAATCTTTTGCGTTCTTGCTTTTTGTTACAGCATGACATATTTATACATTTAAAAAATAATTTTTTGTGTAGTATTCATGTACTGGCATTAAGAATATTTATTTTCAAGAACAAGATTGATACTGAAATTTAGATTTTTTTTTTTTTTTTTTATTTAAGAAAAAGAAATATGACCAAGAAAATTGTTATAAATGCCTATCTTTGGTTTCTTGATTGTATTTTCACCAAGTGTCATGGTTTGAGTTTTGGATTGTTGCTGAAAATTTGTCTCCAGTCTGCAACTACAGGGTGGTCCAAAAGTATGGTAATCCCCTACCAAAAAGTAAATTAGAACAATAGAACAAGTAATACAAAGTACATGTACTGGATTCAGTTCATTCACTTTCATTGATGCTGTCACACATCAAGAAGGTCTGTATGAACACCATCATTTTCATGTCAGTCAAAAAAGATGGATGTGCCATGCATGATACATGCTTAGGTGATCATGTATCGAAAGATACATGACTGACAAGGCAGATTTTTTCTATAGTAGGCTGCCATTTCTTTCTGCGGTAGACCAGTTGCCATCCAAGGCTAAAGAACCTGGTCTGTCCTGCTATTTACCCATAGCTGGGGGCAGAAGAAGTTGATTCATACATTTACCAATGGTATTAGCACATAAGTGAATGTAATGGATTTGACTGGAATTCAAACTCAGCTGTACTGACCCCTCAATCTGAGGTGCTAACCATTACAACACCGTGCCTCTGAAATAGAAAACTATAGGGGTGACAGGACTTTCGAACCACCCTGTACATTCATACAACCAAGAATAATATGATTCGTTTTAAATTATTTTTTTTGCAATTACTTGCTTAAATGCTTTTTTTTCAGTGGCCTTTGCTCAATAAGTCACTTATAATTTATTGTATTTACATTAAAATTATTTATAAATGTAAGCTTAATTAAGCTTTATTATGAAACTTGTTATTTGTATGATCCTAAACAGCTAAAGGGAAATGACTGTAATTAGCAGTTTAGCAACATGAAATTATCTTTCTTGAACACATTTTTATTTATTTTTAATGTAATTAAAGCTTACTTTGAAACCAGTGGCTGATATTTGTTTTATCAGGGCAATATCATTTAAATGCTCTTGTAATGAAGTGGAGGTGCTGGTTAAGTAATAGCACAAAATTTGAATATTCATTACTTAATGTTTTATTGACTCTGATATCAGTTACTCTCAGCTTACAGCCACATCACGTTGAAAGATTAGTTCTTGTATGATCATTAAAGAGATGCTAGATGAGTAGTTGATTAAGAATACTTGACTTTGACTTGTATCGGTTTTCACCCTGGTCGGGTTAAACCGGCTTCCTCCCAAGCAGGTACAGCATCACGGACCATCGCTGCCCACATTTGCCGATACTGAGCCAGGTCACATGAAATGGCGAGCCGATCATGATTCCATTGTCAAAAACCAACTACTTGTGTACCCAATAGATAAGAATACCAGGTGTTGTAAGCTTGGATGTGCATTTGATTCAATGGATAATAGCTTTGAATTGTTAATTGGAGATCAGTCTTCCAATTCTAGTTGACTTCTTTATATTCATTTATGCATATATACACTTTGGAAAGTTAGGAATCCACCTCTTCTCCCTCCAGCTGTGGGTTAATTAGTAAGACTTATAGCACTAAATTATTATCTCCACCTTCAAATTCTTACAATCTAAATATATTATCTGGCTTTAAATAACCTGCAAAGGGTTGGTAAGCCATAGAAAATGAATCAATCAGTTACACTCAACCAGCCTATGTTATATGGCCCCCATAGTACCCTCAACTGAACTGCATCCTTACATTATCCAACTGTGGTATGTAAGAGACTGCTCTGAAACTCTTGGGGTATTTGTTATGTATAACTGAGTATGTCAAAAATTTTTCCCTATGCCTGCAATTTGGATAAAGATGTGAAGTCACATTCTTCCCTATTCAATAGTCAGAGTGTGACCCCAGCTTCCAGCTTCTTTGGTTTGGAATATTTATTAAAATATCATACTCTGCTCTAACAGAAATTGCCCTAGAATGTGCTGTTATTGTATTAGGGTCAGAAACATACATAGATTTAATTATCTCATTAATTCTGTAACTAGTTGCTTTTTAGAAGTAGGGTTTTTTTTGAGTCAGCATGTCGAAATTTTCATTAACAAATAATATATAGTATCATGGGAAATAGTAGTTTCCTATTAGCTTCAGGCGGTTACTTGTAGTCGACTCTACAAATAAACAGTTTGTAAGTTTACTTAATAAAATTCCCAAAGTCTAATAGTGATGCTGAAATCAGATATACCTGTCAAGTACTGTCTGTACATGAAAAGGTGAAGGTTTACTTAGATTCCTCAGATTTACAGTAAGAAAAAATTTGTTTGCATAAGTTATTACCTGTTTATCTGTTTTACGTATAATTGAAAAAAAAAATCACTTTTCACCAAGACCACAATTCAAAACACTCTTCTAAATTATGTCAAAATTTTCTCAAGTCAAAAGAAAAATGTTATGGATATTATGACTTGACTGCCTCAATATCCTGATCTATCTCCCATTGAATTAGTATGTGATGAATTGGGTAGGAAAGTTCAAAGAGAATACCCAAAGATTGAGAATTTTTTAGTGCTTCAAGAATGCTTAGCAAGGTCTGCCATCTACATTTTTATTTTTTAAACTGTTAGAAAGAATGCCAAGATTTTGTAAAGCAGTAATTAAAGCAGGTGGTGGTTTTATTGATGAAAACAAAATATGATGCTGTTGGATGATAATTTTTTTATAGTTAAGTGCTTATTTTTGTCAAAATAAAAGCAAATTTGCTGTAGTTACTGAAATTTTATCTTTTACTTTAAAAAACAAAAATATAAAGCTATCTCATTTTTTAAAGAAAAGCAATATTGGCCCCAAACATTTTGCTTGTAATAGACATAGAAAAGTGCTATACATGCACACAATATACATGGTTACACACATTGTGTTATATATGTGTGTGTGTGATTGATAAATTCAGTATTTAATATTTGAATTGATAAAAATATAAATGCTGTTACTGTTTCTTTAAATAAATTAACCTAAATATGGCAATGTTGTTGATTCCTCTGGCTTCCAGACAACTCATTTTTATGCCAACAAATCAATGTCTTTCTGTAAATTTAAGTTAATCACCTGTCATTTATCTTTTGCTTTTCTTCCCCCCCACACACACTTTCCCAAATTATTCATTGCCTTTCTTTGTTCTAATATTGACCAACTATAACCATGACAACCTCAGATAATTTAGCTTCGTCTTTCACAGAGCATACATTTATTGATTTTGGCTGTTTGCATTCAATAGACATTAAGAAAAGTACAAAAACTAGTCAATTGGAAATTTGGTTCAGGAAAATTAAGAAAATTAGTCAATATTGCATATTATTATTTTTTTTAACTTTAACCGTTTTACAAGTTTTCTTTTCTTTAATAATTTTAGTTTTTACATGGTTGTTCTTGTTGTTAAAACTGGCTTTTTTTAAATATTTTTTTTTGTTAAATTTAGGCCTTTTTATAACTTACTGAATTTTTGCTTTTCACAACTTTTTCTTTTTGAATTTTAGCCTTTTCACAATTTATTATTATTATTGCTGAATTTTGGCCTATTCGCTACAATTTTTTTTCCTTAGAAAATTTTAGGCTTTTATGGCTATTTTTTCTTGTCAAATTTTAGCCTTTTGTGATTTTTTTTCTGATTTATTTTTTACCTTTTTGTGTTTTTGCTCAAATTTTAAGCTTTTTGTGGTTATTTTTTCTGGTCAAATTTTAACTGTGGCTGTTTTATATTGTTTATATTTATTTTTATGATTTTTAATCTTTTTGCAGATATTTTTTTGTCTTGTTGAATTTTAACTTTTTTGCAACTATATTTTTTTTTTCTGGTGAAGTTCTCTTTTTTTTTAGTTTTTGTCAAATTCTTACCTTTTATTTTTTTTTTACTTTAATCTCTTTTCGAAGCATCTGTCGTGAAAGTGTATATTGAGCAAAGATGTATCATTGAATTTTTCCATGAAGAAAAAATTACATCCATTGCCATACATTTATGCTTGATGAACATTTAAAAAGACCAAACAGTGGATGGGAGCATAGTTAGGAAATAGGTAATACATTTTATCATTGGTGACAGCAATAGATATGACAAGACACTGTACTGTTGTCAGCCCCTGAAATAAAGGCTCTTGGCCCTTGCTGGTTAAAAATATGTAACTAATGATGGTGACCATGTTGTATAAACTTGAAAACTTGCTTTCTCCAGTGATTTTTATTGTGCTCCTTGTATCTGGTGAGGAGGCTTTCCTTTCATAACATGTCTACTAATTATTTTCATTTACATAAGTAGTATATTTATTTAATTACACTCATTTTCTTAATTTTTGGTGGCAATGGTTACTTCAACCATGTCTCTCCATATCCTGAGATTAATCTTCTTGCAATATAAAATTACTTGTATTTTATTTTATTTTCAAATTCCAGTTGAATTCATTACATTTACTTACATACTAATACCATTGGGAAAGGTATGAATCCTCTTCTTCTACCCCCAGCTATGGGTAAGTAGCAGGACAGACTGGGTTCTATAGCTTTGGATGGCAACTGGTCTACCGCAGAAAGAAATGGCAGCCTACTGCAGGAAAAAATCTGCCTCGTCAGTCATGTATCAAAAGATACATGATAGCCTAAGCGTGTATCACCCATGGCACATAACTGACTGAATATTTTTCTCATCTTAAAGTGGTAACTAATATAATCAAAGTGATTTTCTTTGGGAAATTAACACAAGTGATGTTTGTCCTGGGTATGAAGATAAACTAAATCTGTAGCAAGGCCTCTGCTCAGGAGATTGGAGGTTTTGAGGAGCATGGAACCACCTCCTAATTGCTGTTATTCTCAGGTCCATTCTGACCCTGGGTGGTAGCACTGGTTAGGGTCCCAGCTATGGGCAAATAGTGAAAAGTAAACGGCTCATTGTTATAATAATATGACCAACAATACATTTTTATAGCGAAATGAGAATCAATGCAAAACTGAAAAAAAATCTAAAAATAAATTATTGTAGTAAAATCACAAAGAATACATTTTATGATATACAAAATGTATACCTAAAAAACAGACCTTTACTCTGATAGCATAAAATTATGTACAAAATATCTGTAGTTGGAAGCATAAAGTCATGTACAAAACATTTAAATTTCAGCATTAAATAACCCCTAGAGGTTGATATGCTGCAAAACAAAATCAACCAACCAACCAACATGAAAGAACTCTTTCATATATAATATCATACAATTTCTTAAAAATCTAACTGTATTCCTAAATATAGCTTCAACAAATCTACAACATAAAACATACATACCTCTAGTAATTATGTCCACACAAACATGTATATGCACAAAAGCTGAGTATCATCTACCATGTATTCAACTGTGAAAACAGAATAATGTATATCATTTTTATTACTTCAAAGCTCGCAAGAAAATTAAATTTTGACATTAAATAACCTATAAAGTGTTGATACGCTGTTAAACAAATCAAATCAAGATGTTCATACTGGATGCAGCTGTTGGTGAAATTAGTTGTAAGTTCAATAAGAAGAATAATATTCAACTTTACTGAAGAAATAAGATTCTGTAAACTACTTTTTTATGCATTTTAAAAAATAATTTAAATCTTTCTTGAGTTATAAGACATGTTAGCAATTGTGCTTTGAGGCTAGCATTGTCAGATAACAAAGGCTTACAAGGTTGTCTTTTGCCTTTGGTAGTAATATATTATTTTGTCAACACTTTGTTCCTGCAACAAGAATACTACTTCCACTGCTACAACTATTGCCACCATCCTCTTCATCATTCTTTTGAATGGCTTGCTTCAGGGAAAGTTAATCAACTGTAATGAAGCAGTTGAGTGCTTATGTTGCTAATCTAAATGAATCTGTTACATTTTCCGATAGGGTCCTTTTCAGTTGTATTTTTTTTTTTTTTTTTTCTATTGCTTTCCAGAATTTAGTCAGTTTTGTACATGTTCTCTCATTTCTTTCTTCCAACTCAAAAAGAGAATGTGTAAATAAAAATAAGTAAATAAAAAGGAAAAATTTAGCAGTATATACCCTACATTAGCCTACATCTATCCTTCCTTCTAAAATAAAAGTATTGTAAGAGCTTTTTTTTTTTTTTGCTTTACATTGCATGCAATCTACCTGTGTAAAGACAAATATGCCAAAGATACCTGCCTGCCTAACAGAACAAATAATATTGATTAAATTTGTTTATTTGATTTTATTTTTTAATCTTTCTTGTTTGCATTACAGTGCTAAATTGTTTGCAACTGACACACAGATTTGTTCAAATGTCATTCTTTGACATTTTTTGTCCTATTCTAGGTTCAAATTTCAGTCACATTGAAATAGATCCTTTTTTGTGCATGCTGTGATTTAATAATGATATTTTTTTTCTTAGGCAACTTATTTCACATTAACTTAAAACTTTTCTTTGTCTCACTTGTTCTATCAGGTTATTGTTAGATAAAAAATAAAGTTGTTGGTGTAGAAATATTTGCATCAAGAACTGCATTTCCTACATTGCTGTCTTTACTCTGAATTTCCAGCTATCTTCACATGTCCTGCCACTTGTCCAACTAACTTATTTACATTTCATCAGTCTAAGCCTGTGATTCCCCCAATTTTTTTTTCTCTGGGACGCATTTGCTGTTATGAGAATTTGCTTACGTCTCACCAAAGGGAAGTCCTGGTGAAAAAGATGCAAGCAGCTCTACGGCAAAGAAGATCCAGAAAGAAGGTTAAAAGGAAATGACCGCAGATTTGGAGTCAGAACATTATCATTAATAATGCTGACCTCCAATTTGGATGTGTGTGTGTGTAACGAATGCACGGCCACGATTTTCGACGGATTTGCACCAAAATTTACATGCACATGCTCCAAGTTAGCGGGAAGGCCAAGACCGACTTTGCATTTCCCAACTCCCATCGATAGTGTAAATAGTCAATTTTTTCATACTTCTGCAGCAGTTTTCATGTAGTTTGCGGCCATTTTCTACTGGCCAGCATGAGAGCCAACAGCTGACTGACACAAATATTAACTAGCACGCTAGCATGCAAAAATATCAATAGCTGCATTCGTCACAAATGGGAAAAATTTAAGTCTGCATGGCACTTTACTCCAATTGCCTCATTCGCTTGCTTAAACTCAACGTTGATTCTGATTCTGCAGAACTGGTTTGGGTGTGAAAAAGTATTTGTTGTTAACATTCTTTTTTCATTCGGTTTTTTCCAGTTATGAGTCCTTTTTAAAGCTGATAATTTTTGTGTCCATTTAGTTTTAGTTCTTTTTTCGTAACAGATTTGATGTTTAGTATAGAGCTTAGAAAAAATTTGCAGTGTGAGATAGGCAAGAAGTAAGGCATGTAGCAACATCAGTACGGCAAAGGGCACTCCTTTAAAGGCAAAGAAGGGTAAAAATATTTTAAGTCAAGTGATAGCGATTGCTGTATGAGTTGTATGATTTTTGAATCAAGCACAGACAACACTGGGCCATGCTGCTAGTACTTGATATAATGCAAAAATATCACAATGATAAAATCAGTCAATAATTATTTATAAATATTTATATTGGAACTCATGCATGTAATTACAAGTAATCCATAATAATATTGAAAATTTTGAAGTTCTATTTATTTTTGGCATATGAATTTTTTTAAACAGTTTCTAAATCTTTGATTTTCTTTCAATCATTCTGCCTCACCTGCTATCCTCTTCCGCTGTATCCATGAGGTACACCATATTATTTGAGAACCACTGTTGTAAGGGGACATATCAAACTTTCAGCCAAATATGTTGATATTATATGAAGTCATACACAATTACATAGCAGATGTATTAAAATTACTTGTGATAGTGCATATGAAACTAATTTTACCAATATTAAATATTTCTGTTTCTTTTTGATTATATATATATATATATATATATATATATATATTATTTTATTTCTTGTCAGTTTGATTCTGTTAATATAAATGTGTCAGCTGTCTCTAAGCAAATTAGCCACTAATAAGTGACAAATCCCAATATTAAAATTTCTCATTTGTTGATAGTGTTTCAATTAGATTTGTATTCTGACATTCAGTTATTGCTTAAATCCAATAAGTAGCTTGTTTACTATTTGGCTACACAATTTAGCTTACAGCACAATTTTGACTTTATTTCATACATTGAATAGCAATTTTGTCACTAACATTTGCATTAATTCTGACCTACTGATAGTTTTCTGTTTACCATTTTTCCTCAGCTTTGTTGTTGTCATAACATTTCAATCCTCTGTACTTCTTCAGGTGTCTGTTTGGAATTTCAGACAAAACAGTAAAAACAAAAATTAGTCATGTTTCATGTTGACCATTGACAATCCTATCATGCCTGATTTTTAAACAGCAACATGCAGATTGAGTGTTTAGAATTTTCTCTTACAAATTTTAATTAAATTTAGTGTTTAGTTTTTTGAATTTCTCTCTCCTACCAGAAACATTGCATTTGTTTCTTCTAAAATGAATAAAGTTACTGTTCTAACCTAGGAAAGGTTACTAAATAAGATAATCAAATGAAGGTTGGTAATGAGCGATAATACTTAGGACAAGAACAACACATATAAGACGCGTAGAAAAAGTAGTCAGCTGCTAGAAGTGAGTCAAGTGAATTCCATAATGAATCTGCAACTGCAGGATATCTACCAACCGCCCTATGCAGTCAAATGTGGCACAAGGCCGAATTTAATGTGGGGTATCTAAGCCTGTAGGCTCAGCCAAAAATTCCCTGTAGACTCTGTATAAAACAAGGTATAGCCTTTTCCCAAGATGAGACTTTGCCCTTCAACATAGCCTCGTCTGGGGAATTTGATCAGCACAGCTGGAGGCGAATCTCCAACTGCAGACCAACATACAGTATTTACTACTGTATTTATGTGAATAGGGATAGGTAGTTTGGAGTTTCAGAAAAGGTTATCAGTGAATTTTAAAACTGTAACTTAATATATAGATAAACACTTTTTCTAAATGTACCATTTTCTTCCATAGTTATTTCTCTTTTTTCTTTTTTTCTTTTTTGTCAAGTTGACTCAATATAAAAATAATGTGGTAAAATATAAAAATACTGGTACAATAGTTACTTTCTTTTGTTTATATGTTGATTGACGAAATGTATTTTAACTTCAAAAATGTATTGATATTTAAGTTTTGAAGTAAAGATAGATATCTGATGATTCTTGCATTTAAAAAGGGCTGTGTAACTCTCCAGATTATCGTGCAACCTATCTACGAGTCAATAGTAAATCATTAATTATTAAGCCATAAAGTAGGGGTGTGACCTATCTGGTGGGGCAGCCTATCTGCAAGTACGGTATGCAAAAAAGGTTGTATATTGATTTAGGCCCTTTTCATTTTTTTTTTACAAAAAATGCACTCATCCAACATTGCACTGAAAGTGCAGTTGACATGAAAATAGTTATTGATATATTTTATTTTTCTTCCATCATTATTCTTTTTCTTTCAGTCTTTTATTTTTTAAAAGAATGAAGGTTTTGATGAATTTTTCTTTAAATCCTACTTATGACATCACAGGTTACATAAACTAGTTAAAATGAATTGGGAGTGGTTTCAATGAAGAACCAACTCAAAACGTCCAAATTTGTTTAGCCTCATTAGGTTTTGCAAGCTGGCTTAAACATTGATGCACATTAACCCAACTGCTTTCTACCTTCCATATTTCGTTAGATACCCAACCATTTATTTTCTATTCCAAAGCAACCATTTATTTTTCTATTCTATTTATTTTTCTGCTTCAGTTTGCTATTTGTTAATGACATATATGTGTCTTTTATTTCTCTCTCAGTATTCCTTATTCTTTTCTTCTCTTGCTTTTCACTGCTTTCTGAAAGTAGAGAGTTTCTGTAAAACCTTTTGTAAGCCAAAATGAAGATGCAATTACCATTAATTTATAAGGGAAAACTATATATAGATAAGTGTGCATGAGAACTATGATTGACAATGCTGCTAGGTTTCCGGAAAAGTATGACTTTGATTTTAGAAGAACATGTAGGTTTGGGACAGATTTGCAAGATGTATTGAGTGCAATAACTATAGGATCAAAAATATATGAAATATTTAATACACATTAAAGAAAATACAAGAACTAGTTAATTGGAAATTCAATTCAGGAACATTAGGAAATATTGCATAACTTTTTCTTTTTCTTTCTTTCTTTTTTTTTTTTTTTTTTTTTTTTGTAAATTATGGTGAAATAATGAATAGAAACTTGGATTGTAGAATCAGAGAGCCAAGTTCATTATATTCATTTACATGCAAAGACCCTTGGGGAAGGTATAAATTCATTTCTTCTCCCCCCAGCTATGGGATAAATAGCAGGACACGCTGGGTCCATAAGCTTTGGGTGGCAATTGGTCTAGGAAAAGGTTAACTCTGAATTCAAAATTTCCATTTATGAGTTAAATAGCTTCACCAATGCGCAGATGTTTGAGCATGGTAAGTGTGGCTATACCCCGAAGACATGGTCACACAGAGAAGAGTTCCTCTGAGGTGTGAGAAGTTCTCTGGATCTGTTTTAAAGAACTTCATCCCTGGTACATTCTCAAAAAAAAATTTTTTTTAAATTACTGCACAAAACATTTTCTGGCTTTAAATAACCAGCAAATTATTGATGAGCTGTAGAAAATAATCAGTCCATAGATATTCCAAACATCTGGATACTTTTCTGGGCACACCTTGCATAATGATAGGCTAAATTACTTCTGGGCACACCTTGCAAAAATGATAGGCTAAATGATTTCTGGACACACCTTGCATAATGATAGGCTAAATGATTTCTGGGCACATCTTGCATAATGATAGGCTAAATGATTTCTGGGCATACCTTGCATAAACATAGGTTAATGTTTTTGTTTTTGAACATCAAAACATGCATATAAAATGTAATGCATTACCTTAAAATATTACTCATTCATTCTTTTATTACTGTACAAAAAATAAAATCTACACACACAATACAAAGAAAGTTATAACAATTTTAAAACAGTAGGTGTTCATGTTTTTGCACCCTCAAAAATGCAATGACAGGGAAGACAACTCTAGAAAGAAATTAGTGTGCAAAAAGTTAACTGAGAGCTTTTCATTGAAAACTGTTTATATATATATATATATATATATATATATATATATATATACAAACTGTAAAGATTTCAAATCCACCAATTTAGTGTTAGACTAACTGGAAAATAACCAAATTAGATTGAAAGTTTCTATTTCAACAAAAATTTTAATTCTTTATTTTATTATTTATTTATTTTTTAACATTTAACACATTTACTGTCAAAAGACATTAATCAATATTTTCTATATTTTACAATGTTAATTACATAATGTGTCTCTTTTTGAAATTCACACCATGGTTTCATTTTGTCCTTTATACACAATTGTGACAAATAGTTGCTTTCCACTAATACTCGGGTTCTCATATGATCACCACAGTGAAGCAACATTGAACCTAGTCAGTACCTAGATAGGAAACTCCTTGAGAAGACGAGGCGCTGTTAGCTTGGATGTCCAGGTGATGTAATGAATAATGGCTCAGAATTAGAGATCAGAGAGCTGAGTTCAAATTTCAGTCATGTTTGTTATATTCACTTATGAGCAAATACCCTTGGGAAGGGTATGAGCCCACCTCTTTTCCCCCAGCTATGGGTTAATTAGTAGGACCTGTATTGGTAAATCATTATTATCTCTAAAAACATTCTTACAATCTAAAAATATTTTCTAGCTTTAAATAAACTGCAAAAGGTTGATAAGCCATAAAAAAAAACAAACCAAATACACTCAATCCAGTAATGCTGTTTAGTTTCTGGAGAATCCCTAGAGGTATATTCTTGGCCTCCACTTCCAATGTTTAGGGGATATTTTATACCAGTTAATACTGACAAGTCTTGTTCACTTTTGTGTTGCTTGTTTGTTTCTTCTACTCAATCAGGGTCTGTGACTTTCCAGCACTACCAAATCCTGAGATTGAACACATTATCTGAGACACATGACCTTGTGTATTAAAGCATTGTTTAAAATATATTGAGTTCTTTAAAACAGTCAGGAGTTCAATCTTTGAAAGCAAGAGTCAGATCAGGCCAAAAATGGAGTACTGCTGCCATGTATGGTTGGAGCCAGCCAGTCTTCACTCTCCACACTCTATCAGGTCTAAAACTGTCTCCACATCTATGTAGTTGACAAATTATTTTCCATTCTGCAACCTCTTTCTCACAGATGAGACATTGCAAGCCTCTCACTGCTCTATCCCTATTTCCATGGTGAGTGTTCAGATGAACTTAGTTCCACTGGTCCTAACTTTTATGGCGAAGACCCGTCATGCCATGAACATTGTAATGAACCACACTCATTCCATTCATATCCGCCCTGGTGAGATGTAAGTTCCACTCAAGCAGCTTTTCCCCATAAACGGCTGCCTTGTTGAACTGACTGAGTTCAATGGCTGAAACATTTTGTATATCACACCCAACATGAGCATACCAATCTGAATAGAAAAGCATATAACCCTATTTTTATCAACTATTGAATTAATGGAGAGAAAAAAAAAGCTTCATCCATTAACAGAAAGAACAAATAACAATAAATAATGCATCTTTTACTGGTCTTCTTTTAAACAAAAGATCTGTATTTTAATGTTTGATAGGGAAAGAGACATTTGGAAGCAAAAGAATGGGGGGATGAGCAACCCAAGTTCATAAGTAAAAAGATAAAGTTAACATGAATTGTCACTGTTATTTGCTTATCAATCCTTGGCTTGGGTGAATAGTTTCACATTTAAACGGATTGGTAGATGAAAATCAATTTATGTATTTTTCCTTGGACTTTATGATAATTGAGAATCTTGACATAGCTCAGAGATTGTGAAAGATAGATATTTGATTATGTTCTTACCAATTTCAGGATATTGTCTGGAGAATTTCACATCTAACTTTTGCTAACTTCAATTTTTCAAAGCTCCATCTTTGTGTATTTCAATCAGATTGATCTGTTCGTTCACAGAACGTTTTGCTAGAATCTTTATGCATTGAAAATTTTCTTTGTTTTTTTTTTATGCATTTATTGTTTTATCAGAGTGTCAATAATCAGATCAAATAAAATGTTTCTTGTTAGAAAATTTCTTTTCAACATGAAGAAAAGATTTCACAAATGTAAATTTTCTTGCTTGACAAATTTTTTTTCTCTTGCCACCCAAAATTGGATTACAATCCATAAATTTTAAAATGTTGGTGTAAATGTCTAAAAGATTTAATATTCAAATCTAAGGTCTTATTTAATGTTGTAAGCCCCCCCTTTTTTTTTCTTTTTTTTTTTTAAATATCTAGGATCTTTGCTAAGAAAAACTGTGCAATTTCTTTTATATGCCATATCCCTTCAGGATGTAACTACATCTTAATTGCAGTTGTTTCCAGGTCCACCCTGACCTGAAGTGGCAGCACCTGTTAGAGTTCCAGCTATGGGCAAACAGTTAACCTCCAACCTGGGGTCAAAACACTGTGAAAGTATAAGAATAGATTTTTATAGTAAAAATACCAGCAATGCATTTTTGAAAAACAAAAATATTACCCGCAATACATTTTTGAAAAAAAGAAAAAAAATTACCCACAATACATTTTTAAAAAAAAAAAAAAACATATTAACAGCAATACATTTGACTTTCGACAAAAAACCTCTTTACCAAAAATACATCTATCTACAAACTGATATTTTAGAAAGAATACATATTCTGTTCATTTGAACCTATCCCAAAAATCTTGTTGGTATTAAATAATCTATTAAAGTTGATATCCTGTAAAGTAAAATAAACCAAACTTTCAGGACAGAGGCAATCATGGCTTTTTATTATTTCTCCCAAATCCTGTTCTACCATCCATTTACTCAAGATCATCAAGTATGTTACACACTGCTTTCTTTTGTTTTACTTATGTACTAATGAATTTTTTAAGTGTACATTTGTATGCAAATTTACTTTTGTGCTACTTTTTTGTTTTTTGCGTTATGCTTTTCATACCTAAAGAAACGCAAGTCTTAGTTCAATTACAGGTAAAAATTCAAAGATTGAGAAGCTACTTATTAAAAGATTAACTAGCTACTTATTAAAATATTAGTTTAATAAGTGGAATTTTAAAAAGACTTCTCAAGATTTGTCAAAAATATTTCATTCTTACATATTTATAAGTCTACCATTTGTCCTTGCTTTGAATATTGCTAGCACCTATGATCTAGTGCTCCTGCTCTATATTTAGAAATTCTTGATAAAATCCAAAGAAGAATCAGCAATATTATTGGTTATCACCTGACTTCTCAGATTAATTTTCCCACTGCCATAATGTAGCTTCCCTGTGCTTTTTATATAAATAGTTTCATTGTAATTGTTTGGATGAACTCTCTGCTCTGGTACCTAGTCTTGATGAATTGAATTGCAGTACTAGATTGGCTGCAAGGTCTCATCAATTTACAGTTGAATTGGCTAGATACAACCATTCAATGCTAACAGTTTCTTTCCTCTCACTTGTGGAACTCTCTTCCAGCTTCATGCTTTCCAGCCAACTTTAATCTTCAAAAATTCAAATGCAATGTCAGTCGTTATCTATTTTCATCATCACAATAGACTCTTTCCATCTCTAATCCTGGGTATGATGATAAACTACACTTGGCTGCAAAGCCTCTGATATGGAGATTGGTGAATTTGAGGATCGTGGATCTCCCTCTTAATTGCTGTTGTTCCCAAGTCCACCCCGAGTCTAGGTGGTAGCACCTGTTAGGGTCCCAGCTATGGGCAAATAGTGAACCATCCAAAACAAAACATTATGAAAATATAAAAATACATTTTTATGGTAACAATACTAGCAATACACACACACACACACACACACATATATATATATATATATATATATATATATATATATATATATAAATAAATTGCCAACAATATATTTTTAATGCATAATGACCAACAATACATTTAATAGCAAATTCCCCAACATTACGTTTTATTCTGTTGTTGAATGCATAAAATTGTGTTGAAGCCATAAAATCATGTTCAAAATATTTAGATTTTAGCATTAAATGGCCGACAGAAGTTGATACGCAGCTTAACAAAATCAACCAATCAAACAACGACCATGAGAAAAACTCTTTCATGATATTAATTGATATATCCTACAATTTCTTAAAGAAATCAAACTGTATTCTAAAATATAACTTCAACAATTCTATAACAAAACACATATCACCATCTCTTGTAATTATGTCCATACAAATATGTATATGCACAAAATCTGAGTATTATCTACCTTGTATTCTGTTGTGAAACCAGAATAACATATCATATTTTTCATTACTTCAAAGGTAACAAGAAAATTAAATTTCAACATTAAATGACCCATAAGTAGTTGATATGCTATTAAACAAATCTATCAAATCCACTATATTTTAATCTCTTCAAGATATCCAGATCAATTAGAACCCAGCCCTCCCTATTCTTGATGTTTTTTGCCATGATTGAAAACCTTTCCTCAAAGTCTTGATGATGTTTTATGCCATCTTTTGTGTTGTGATGGCACAGGCCATCTACTTACACACACACTTCAAACCAGCTTTCCTTGTCCTTCCTGGCCTCAGGCTGAACTACTCTGTTTGTTTCTTGGCACCTTACCTCACCATCTTCCATTACTTTCTGCTTATTCTTGAGATCTCTCTGCCTGTTGATCACCTGAAGAGTCTCCTCAGAGTTCCTTGACTGATGAGCTCTTGTTTCCTTCCCAAGAACCATTGCAGTGGTATTAATAACTTCCTTCAGAAGATGTACATCTCGTTTAGTGGCTGTTCCAGCACATTCTATATTCATCACTTTTATCATGTTGTTAAGAGCCACATTGTCAGCTGTTCTAATCGTTGGATAATAAAATGCACTCGGGTTCAGCTAAGTACTTCATGCCTGTGGTTTCACTTTTGATCCTAAGCCTGACCATGATTCCTGCCAGGTTGTGGCCTGAACCACAATAAACATCTGGGTAAGCCCTCAAGTTTAAAATACACCTCCGCAACCATCAAACTGGTTCTTATGACTGCCACATATATCTCTGCCTCATGTAGGATGTTTTTGATGTACATTTTATTGTTTATTTAAAATAACAACTAAACTAAATTTAAGTAGGTGCCCCCTCCATCTGCTTCATTTCAATTCCCAGCCCATACTGTCTACATACCTCTCTGGTGGCTTATGGCTACATCATATTGAAATATTGGTTCCCATATGATCACCAATTTTAAGTAACGTCAAACCTGGTTGGTACCTAGAGGAATGACTGCTTTGAAATACCAGGTGCTGTAAGTTTGGTTTTTGTAGCTTGTGTAATGGATAATGGCTCAGAATTGTTAATTGGAGAATCATGTTCGAATTTCAGTTGGGTTTGTTATATTCACTTACATAGAAATACCCTTTGGAAATGCATGAATCCAATAGTTCTCCTCCAGTAATGAGTAAGACTTATATCACTAAATCATTATCTCCAGAAAAAATTCTTAGAAATTTAAAAGTATTTTTCTGGCTTTGAATAACCTGCAAAGTGTTGATAAGTCATAAAAAATGCATGAATCAATCAATAAAACCATCTCCGTCTGATCTTGACACCAATCTTGCTATTGTCTCCAACCTTGGCAGTGAACTCTCCTGCAACCATCACAATGTCCTGACTTGGACATTTGTTCTAGGTGTCTTGCACAGCTCTGTAGAAAGCCTCCACATCATCTTTATTTGCATATGCAGTGTAGGTGTACACTTAAAGGTACAATATTTTACTTGACCCTTAAACAATAGACGTCCTCAACTGAGGTTTCATTGGAGATCAGCATGTATCATTAATTGATGATTTTTAACCTTTTCCAGTGATACAAAGATCATTCATGATTCAAATTTAAATGACTAATTGGCATCTCTAAGATTCATTAGGTTATTTACTTGGTTTCATGCATTCATATAATTTCCTCTGTTTGATTTCCTGCAAATAAAGCAGTAACAATAATCCAAAGACAGGGTTATGTCTACTGCTTACTTTTTGAAGAGAAATGATAAAAAAAAAGATGGTGACAAATTGCTGCAAAGAATGCACCGGAAATGCATCAAGCAGTATCATACTTTTTAAAACATTAAATTTAGGAAACTATCAGTTAGGTGCCATGCATGATACATGCTTAGGCAGTCATGTATCTTTTGATACATGACTGACTAGGCAGATTCCCCCCACCCCCAAGTAGGTTGCCATTTTGTTCTGTGGTAGACCATTTGCCATCCGAGGCTATAGAACCTGGTCTGTCCTGCTATTTACTCATAGCTGGAGGGAGAAGAGGAATCATACCTTTTCCAAGGGTAACAGCACGTAAGTGAATGGATTTGATTGAAATTCAAACTCGGCTCTCCGATTCCACAGTCTGAGCCGCTATCCATTATTCCTCTGTGCTCTTGTTTTATTTCCCCTTTTTCTTTTATTTTTATAATTGAAAAGATTTAAAAATACCATTTTTAATTTTTGTATACAAATAAAGTGAAAATAAGCATAAAAACTTAAAAAGAATGAAAATTCTCTTTATTTTTCTTTTTTTTTTTCCCCTTTTTTGTAACTTATTTGGTATGTATGTTTGTGTAAACTTTCCCATCATTTAAAGCAGTGATTCTCAACTGCCATGCCATGGCACACTAGTGTGCCATTGATCCTCTTCAGTGCACCACAAAATAATGTCACAGCATACATATGTAAGTGTATGTAGAAATAGTAATACTACAGTGTTCAGTCAGTTATGTGCCATGCATGACGCATGCTTAGGTGATCATGCCATGTCTATGAGAATGGAATCAATGTACAATAATTTATATGGTGATATACAAACTTCTATGTGCCATGTCCCTTCAGGATGTTAGCAATCATATGTCTCCACAATTTTCTGTCCTCTGTTGGTCTTTGTAAATTTTGTCCTTTTGCTATCTCTCTTAAACCCTCTTTTGCCACTCAGTTCATTATGTAGGTTATGCACTGTTTTCCTCTAGCCCTCAATATGCCGTATAAGTGTCAAATTTTCCAAGCCTTCCTTCCTTATGTGCCCTAGAAGTTTCAACTCTCTGATGTTAAGTATAAGGGTCCTTTTTGTTTCTATTTTCTCTAAAACTTTGTTGTTGCTCACCATCCTTCTGTAGAACCACATTTCTGTTGCTTCAAGTCTCTTCATCTGTGAGGAGATTGTCCAGCATTCACATCCATATAGGAGGTCAGGTATTATGTAGCAGTTATTATGTAACAGTTCAGTACTCTTTTCTCTTTGTTTCTGTTGCTTCAAGTCTCTTCTTCATCTGTGAGGTGATCATCCAGCATACACACATATAGGAGGACAGGTATTATGTAACTCTTTTCTTTGTTTCTAATCAAATATTTCTGTTTTTTAATACTTTGCTTAGCTTTTGGAAGGCAACTTTCACTATCCTAATTTCAGATCTCAGTATTACACTTTCCATCCTCTGTTGAAACACTTCCTGGATATTTAAATTGTTGTACTTGCTTGATTTTGCTGTCTCCAATTTGTTATTTGCATATTAGACCATTCCTTTTGCTGACAACCATGCAATCTATCTTCTTGTAATGATATGCATAAACACCTTACAATATTTTACCACTCAGGGAAAGTATCTCCCAGTTACACATCATTATAGCACAATGACAACATATTTTAAAATGTTTGCTGGTACCATATTTTCAATGGGATATTGTTAATGCAAACCTATACTTCTACACACATACATTCAAATTTTGGGCAAAATTTCCTGCCTGATCAAATGGCTGCACAATTTCATTTTACCTGTCAGCCATGTTTATCTTCTGCAGATTTTTTTCCCAAGCCAGGCATTAAAGCCACTAAAATACAATGGGTTAATAGTTGTAAAAGGGTTAAAAGTAGGAACATTGCTAAGGAGCAAGAACTAAAGAAGAGAAATCAGGAAGATAGTAGATAGCGATTGACATTGCATTTAAATTTTTTAACATTTAAAGTTGGCTGGAAAGCATGGAGTTAGAACAGAGTTCCACAAGTGAGAAGTGTGAGAAAAACTGTCAGCATCGAACTTACGGTTACATCTCGCTAGTTCTTCTGTAAATTGGTAAGACCTTGTTGCCAGTCTTGTAGTGTGCTTAAATTCAAAGAGTCTAGACACCATAGCGAAGAGCTGATCTGAACAATTACCATAAAAATATTTACAGAAAAGACAAAGGGAGGTAATCTTTTGGTGGTGGAAAAGTGACTGAAGCCAAGATGTCAGATCAGGGCCAATAATATTGCTGATTCTTCTTTGGATTTTATGAAGGAACTCTTGAGAAATAACAGGAGCATCAGACCATATGTGGTAACAATATTCTAAGCATGGATGAATGGTTGTTTGTATCAGCTAAAAATAGCCTATCAATCATGTTTTTCTGTTTTATTCCTATTTATAATGACCTGAAGAAATTATCTAAAGTAATAATTATGGTATTACTCTAATCTTTGGGTAAGGTTTTTTTATGAACAGTAGTTCTTTGTTTTTATTATAAACTGGAGAAAAAACAAAAATATTTTAAGAATTCCATGAGAATAGCTAATATTTATATTGGAAAGAAAACTTTATAAATGTTTATTAAACTTAATGCGTAATTTTTATGATTCCAATAATAAAAACAATATTGTGCTGAGTGAGGCATTTCATGTTAAGTTTATTTCGTCTCGTATTGCACTGCCTTGTTGTCTAGTATCACAATGTTTCTTTATACTTTCTTTTTTTTTTTTTTTTTTTTTTTTTTAATTATTAGGTTTTGAAATATTTACATGCAGCTTGAATTGATCCAAAACTAAAATTTTTGACTTGTGACATTTTTTTTATAATTTCTATTTTTAGGATGTTGAACCCAAATTAAAGTATGACCGTCTTGGAAATGATTTAACTGCTATTTTGAGTAAAGATGCCGCAAGTTGTATGGCTGTTCATTCTAAGGTAAGTTTTTTTTTTTTTTTTTTTTGTAAAGGTTGAAAATGACCTGATATTTGAAAATTTCATTTAATTTTAAAATATATTGCTCTCAGTCATGGTTTTGCTTACAGCTATATCATGTTGAAACATAGGTCCCCATATGATCACCAAAGTTAAGCAACATCTAGCCTGGTCAGTATTGCTTGAGAATACCAGATGCTGTAAGCTTGAATGTGCAGTTGGTGTAATGGCTCAGAATTGTTAATCAGAGAGCTGAGTTCCAATTCTGTTTTGGGTTCATTATATTCACTTACATGAAAATACCCTTCTGAAAGGAATGAATCCACCTTCTACCACCCAACACTTATGGGTTAATTAGTAAGACTTGTATCACTAAATCATTATCCCCCTCTTAAAAGTTTCTAGAATCTAAAAAATTTTTTCTGGGTTTAAATAACCTGTAAAAGGTTGATAAGCCATAAAAAAAACAAATCTATCAATAAATCAGTCAGTCATTATTTTAAGTCATAATAAGAGTGCACTGGATTCTGTATAATAAAATTTCTCTCTCTCTCTCTCTCTATATATATATATATATATATATATCCTATGTACTGGTAAATATAGTATCTTTTATCTTTCTATTTGTCAGGTTAGACTGTTTTATTAAAAGAATAAATCAAGAATAATAAATAATTTTAATTTAATTTAAGTATGATTGTCATAGTTAAATTTCATTTTTGAGTGTCTTTAAGGATGATTACAAATAGATTTTTAAATGGCTCCATTATCCTGGCATTAAAGATATTTTCTTTAAGTATTCAGAAATTCTCATTTAGTTTTTGATTCCAAAGGCTTTGCTTCTTCAAGATATTGTCCGAAAACGAAATCACCAAAAATAATTTCAAGAAAAGGGTTATTCGTTGATTGACATATCTATGAATGTTCTAGATTATATAAAAGACTAAAGGACCTATTGAAATTAGTTTTATTTTACCTGTATTTTTTTTAAGTAACAAATAAAACAGTAAACTCTTCTCTTCTCTCTCCTCTGACTTCTTCTCTTCTCTCTCCTCTGACTTCTTCTTCTCTTCTCTCTCCTCTGACTTCTTCTTCTCTTCTCTCTCCTCTTCTTCTCTTCTCTCTCCTCTTCTTCTCTTCTCTCTCCTCTTCTTCTCTTCTCTCTCCTCTTCTTCTCTTCTCTCTCCTCTTCTTCTCTTCTCTCTCCTCTTCTTCTCGCTCTCTCCTCTGACTTCCCTTCTCACTTCCCTCCTCTCGCTCTCTCTCCTCTCCTCTCGCTCTCTTCTCTCCTCTCGCTCTCTCTCTCCTCTTCTCTCGCTCTCTCTCTTTCCACTCCTCTCACTTTCCCCTACTAATTATTATTCTCTATTTCTTTTCAGTTCCTGGCCTTAGGCACTCATAATGGCACAATTCACATTCTTGACCATGCTGGAAATAATATAAAAACAATCAATCCGGTAAGAAAATATTGTCCACTATTTTGTTTTTTTATCCCCTTTGTGCATTTTCTTTATTTTTAGAAAAATTTGTTGGAAACAATTTTGTAAATTATGAGAAATTGAGATTCACTTTTCTTGAGATTTCATATATATTATTTATGTTGCATCAAATTTAATATCTTTTTATGCTGCTGCTTCATTATTGTCCATAATAGTTATTTTACAAATAAAACTTAGAATGTATATCGTAAAAAATGTCCATCACTAATGCTTGCATTAAATCATGACCACTGACAATCCCAAACCACCTGCTTTTCAGTAAGTAGCAGCGATGATGTGCTAAACTTTGCTAAAACAAATTTTAGGTTTTTTTTCCTTTATTTCTTTTTTCTTTTTTTCTTCTTTTTTTTTCTTTTCCCTCTTTTTTCCCCTTTTCTCTTAAAGCAGCAGCATTTTCACTATTTTTCCAGAAAAATAAAATAATGTTCTCTGTACATTTTTGTTGTGGAAAAATGATTTTCATTATCTTTCTCTGGTAAATCTAATAGAATTTCTGAAATAAATCATTGTAATAATAATTTTTTTTTTTTTTTTTTTTTTTTTTGCATTTCTTTCATTTAGCATGGTCACGTTGTCGTCACATGGGCGACGCTTTCAAAACGGAAAGCTGATCATTTTAAAAATTTTCAGTTATCTGTTTTGGATAAGACTTGTTTATGTCCATCGTCTTTGTCAAATTGAACTGAATTGTATTTTAATGAATATTGTCTTGAAAAAGGTTTATTAAACCGAAACGTCAGACGTCGACATTTCATTCATTTTAAACATAGTTGCATTTAAGGATTTTTGTTTGTTTTTTCCAAATTTTTCTTTTATTCTGTCGGATCTATATCCATTTACATTTGCTTACATATATATATATATATATATATATATATAGAGAGAGAGAGAGATCCGACAGTATGAAAGAAAAAATATACGGAAAAAACAAACAAAAATCTTATATGCAATTATGCTGTTTTAATGTTAATATGTCAACGTTGGACGTTTCGGTCAAACAAACCATCTTCAGGACATATTCAAAAAAAATATCAATTGGCAAAGGCGATGTATAGAACATTTATCAAACAGATAACTGATCTTATAAAACTTTCAGTTATCTGTTTGGATAAGGCTTGTTCTTATGTACATTGTCTTTGTCATGTTGAATTGATAATGTTAATTATATTTTATGAATATGTCCTGAAGATGGTTTATTAGACTGAAACGTTCGACGTTGACATATTAACATTAAAACAGCATAATTGCATATAAGGATTTTTGTTTGTTTTTTCCGTATATATTTTTCTTTATATATATATATATATATATATAAAAGAATAAAGCCCCAACAGGGTGAAAGAAATAGAAAGAAACAAATTATTTTGCTTCTTCTAAGATATGGTACTTCAACTTTTAATGATGACCCAACTTGCTAGTAAGCACATACCAGATTATCAAGTATCCAATGAAAATTGAAATACCAATTTGGTGATAACTGACACTAACTTCATTAATCACTCTGATCCATCAGGCGTTATTACACATTTGAAATCTATACTATTGCTATAAATAACATATTCGAATGAACTAAAGTATACATGCCTATTTAAATATATTTATACATCATTTATTACAGCTTGTGTATATCATATATGTTAAATATATAAACATTTGAATATATTTTTATGTTGACATATTAAGCAGATCAAACAGCCTCATTAGATTCATATCAAGTTTTTACAAGTTGTCATATATTTACTATTCCATTGGATTCTTATTCAAAATCACCCCCATGCACACACAAAAATCACACATGCACACAATAAGAGATACCTAAGGTTCAAAATGCATTTTAAAAAATGAAAAAATCTTTCTTGAAACTTTAGTTTTAATTCCAAGCTAATAGATTAAATTTAATATTCCCAATAAGCAAAATACTTTGGCTTATTTCAAAACGAATTTAAATTGATTGGAATAACTTTTTTTTCTGATTATCAGTAAAATCTATAAATTCATCAACATTGAAAAAAAATCTGTCAACACTACAAATTAAAGAATCTTTCAAATATAAAATATATTTTTCTGAAACGTTGAGAAAAATTAGTTGATTTAAAGTTTAGTTAACCCCAATTGAAACAAATATTACTTTTAGTTTAAAATATCACAAAAAAATCATTTTCTAACATAGTGGGGTTGTTTTTATGACATGTTCTGTAATTTATTGACAGCCTGATGTTTGGGAAATTTAAATTAAATCTGAAATAAATTACTTGACAAATACTTAAACAGCTTTTATATAATTTTTAACTACTTAGTAATCTTTAAAATTTCAGTTATTTTATTGATTTTTAAGTACTTTTTTTTTTATAGTCATACTTATGAAGACACTTGTTGAGAAAAGTTACAAAATTACCAATAAATTTAAAATTTATTATATTTACAAAAATCAACTCATTTATACAGAAAAAAAATTTTAAATTTTAAAAAATACTTAAGGTCATTGAATTGTAGTGAGTTTTTCTATTTATGATTAGTAAATAGATTTAATAACAATAACACTTTACCACTACAAATTAATACAGAATTTTAAAAGATATAACATTGTATAATTTATTCTAGTTAAAATTTATAACAGTGAAAACAATCCTTGTAAAAAAAATTATTTATTGAAAAATTTTTTTCATAAGGTCCATAATATATTTTATTCTTAAAATCAATTAAAGGCTTTTCTAATTAAATAATGTCTTTTACTGCATTTTTTTTTTTTTTTTTTTTTTGCAATTCTATGCAGATTTTCTGTTTGACCAGAAAATTGGATGATTTAAATTCACCGGGGACTTGTCCTTATAATTAATATAGACATTAAGCACTACCAAAAAGAATTTTAAAATTTCATAAAATTAAATGAGTAAGAGGTAACATATAAAAAAAAGAGATAAAAAAATTTTACCAAGGTTTCCTAAAAAAGAAAATGTTTGAAAATATTATTTAATTAATTTCTGAATAAATCCTGCATCTGATTTTCGCGAGAATTTTTCACCACAAAACAACTTGATGGTTCCATATGGTCACTAGAAAAACAAAGTTTTAAACTAGAATTTCCAAGAATTTAAAAAATAGAACACAAGCAGATTTGGGGTAAATGAATGCCTCTTATACATTGAAAAAATACAATACTTGGTTTATATACCCTTAAACTTTGATAATTGTTTATCTTTAAGCATTACCAAAAAGAATTTCAAATTTTCATAAAATTTAAATGATTAGGAAGTAACATTTTTACCAAAGAAAATGTTTGAAAATATAATTTCATTAATTTCTATTCTGACTTCTGATTTTTGCAAGAATTTCCAAATCAATGTATTTTTTACCACAAAAAGACTTATTTTACTAATTGATGTATAAAACTTAAACTTTGATAATTTATCTTTTCTTCATTTGATCTCAGATACTTATGAATATTTTTCTTCAAGATTTTTTTCATTTTACTTGAAATAGCAGATTGGTTTTGGCATATTAATTTTATTTTTTTACCAGAGGTGATTGTGAGCTACGATGAACTAAAGTGAATTTCCTTTGAAAGTTATTTCAATATTTTAATGCTTTTCTTTTGCCTTGGATTAGCTTTCATGCAAAGAGTACATTTATCACTGTTCCAACTTTCTAAAAACATTGTTGGTCATAATGTTCATATTTTGAAGTTAAATCTCATTATCTTTTCTCTTATTACATTCTTCAGATCTACAATTCATTTGCTAGTACACCTTTTCCTAGAATACACACATTTAAAACATCTAATCTTAGTTATTAATAATTCTTATTTTCATGAAATGTTCATTAAACAATACCAATGTCATCCATAAATGTTCTTGCTCTTTGTTGTCCGTCCTGGGTAAGACAATAAACTACATCCAACAGCAAGGCCTCTAATCAGAAGGTTTTGAGGAGCATGGAACCACCTCTTAATTGCTGGTGTTCCCAGATCCACCTTGACTCCATGTGGTAGTGCCATTACCAATTTGGCCACAGGAAATGATAACGATAAAGCAAAGTTTGATTTACCTATTTAAGGCCGTCCTGTGTATGACGATAAACTACATCCAACAGCAAGTCCTTTAATCAGGAGGTTTTGAGGAGCATGGAACGACCTCTTAATTGCTGGTGTTCCCAGGTTCACCCTGACTCGATGTGGTAGTGCCATTACCAATCCAACAGCAAGGCCTCTGATCAGGAGGGTTTGAGGAGCATGGAACCACCTCTTAATTGCTGGTGTTCCCAGGTCCAACCTGAAATGAGGTGGTTGCACCTGATAGGGTCTCAGCTATAGGTAAATAGTTGACCTCCAGTCTGACTCAAAACACTATGAAAGTGTAAAAATAGGTTTTAATACCAGAAATACTTTGTTCAAAAAAATTACTATCAGCAATAAATTTTTGGAAAAAAAATATTACCAGTAATAAAAATTGTCAGAATTAAATAACCCATTGTGGTTGATATACCATAAACCAAACCAAATCTTGCTCTTAGGATTGATACGTGAACATCACATTCATATTACCTATATAACTACCACTATATCTTGTAAGTTAACTTGTAATTTGTCTGACAAAAGTACCACTTGTGCTCATATTAATGAACACGGGCTTGAGAGGTAGTGATATTTCTACCAGCATATACCAAGCACTTGTAAACAATGTGTATATTATAGACAGCATTAATTAGATGAGGATAAACATTAAGTGATACAAAAAATCAGTGGGTGCAAAAATGCTATAAAAATAATTAATAGTTTCAAAAAGAATTTCATTCATTTCTGAATAAGTCCTGAAAATGTCATTAAAATCTAACCCTTATCTGATCTTTGCAAGAATTTCCAAAACAATGTATTTTTCACCTTAAAAAAAGCTCAAATTTCCCATATAAATTTAGGGTGGCATTGGTGCCAGATAAACAAGATTTTTAACCAAAATTTACAAGGTTCTAAAAAAGGATTAAAAAAAAGATATTTTATTTTACATAAAGTCCTTTGACTTTTTTCCTCTTAATAATAACACGACTGTTTTGATGATAAAATTTTGCTTATGTTTTTGGCACTTCCCATTATATATCCACCTTTTTACTTATTTTTTAAAGTGAATTTTTGTGAGGTACCTATATATAAACAAAATATATATATATTATATAAAACATGTTAACCAAATTTACAACCATTTTTTTTATTTCAGGATTGACTTCTTTTTCCCTATGATTTTTTATACATATCTCCTCCCATCATTAAATTATTTTGATGTCTTCTTTTGCAAAAGAAATACATTTACATTCAACCCATTTTCATTTATGTCATTTTCTCATGAACCTTGTTTGACAGAAATATCTTTTGACAGTTGGGAAATGAACATGTTTATTAAAAAGTTTATTATTCTCAGTCTATTATAGATACCTCCACTTTTCTGCTAAAAAAAGAGCATATCATGATAAAAACAAAGTTTTATTTTCAAAATGTTTGTTATTAAGAGGAAAGACCAAAGTATTTTTATTACTATTTTGTTAAATTTTTTAATCTTTTCTAGTATGTTTGAAATATTTGTTAAAAATGTTGTTTTACTTGCATCGGCAGTGGGCCAAATAGTACTATAGTGCCTTTTTTGCAGTAAAGACACCTTGTTTTGGAAATTCTTGCAAAAAACAAATAATTGTTGGATTTTAATTAAATTTTTTTTTAGGACTTATTCACGAATCAATTAAATCATATTTGAATTATTTTTTTTATTTTTTTTGAAAATTTTTACCAAGATTTTTTGTTTTTTGATTTTATGAAATTTCAAGAAATTGAAATATCAGCCACTTTATATTTATATTAGTTAAAAGCAGGTCTTTTTGGAGAATTTAAATCCTCAATTCGTTTTTGTCAAACAGAAACACCATTTACTGAAAATCAATATAATTTCTGTTTGAAATATACCAGAGTATTTTGCTTATTGGAAATGGTATATTTAATCCTTTAGCTTTCAATTAAAACAAAGATGAAAGCGTCAAGAATGACTTTTCATTCTTAAAAATTAATTTAAACCTTAGGTATCATGATTTTACTGAAAGTACCTAGTCTCCTGTTTCCTTAGTATCTTTACTTTATTCAAAGGACATATTTAGTCACATTTACATTAAATTGTTTTATATTGTCAGGGGTACAAAGAAAATATTGTTGATATATGATATGCTACTCAAAAGTTTGAGGACACTTTGCATAAAGGATTTCTTAAAGAGAGAAAAAATTATGCAAAATGATGTTTCTCTTTTTTTTTTTTTGTGTGTGTGTGTGTGTGGACTACTTTCAAGTTTTGTGGAAAATATTTGGTTAGACTAGGGAATAGATTGGGTCACTTGATTGATGAACACATTGATGAATAATCTTAAAATGTTTTAACTCATCATTTGAATTTAAAAAAAAATAAAGACCATCTTCATACAAACACAGATACGAGGCACAAACCTTCTTCAAAGAAAATGGTAATTGTGAGAATAGCTGTTTCGATACAAGAAACATTCTTACAATCTAAAGATATTTTTTGGATTTTAAATAACCAGAAAAGATTGATAAGCTGTAAAAAAAACAGAAACAAATCCATCAATGTTTAAGGTAGTAGGGTTTTATTTTGAACTGTATTTTTTTTTTAATCATTTTACCCCCAAGCAATGTCATAAAAGCCACTAAGACATAAAAGTTGGCTCAGAATAAAAGAACAAGAGAGAGGATGAAAAGAAAAAAGTAGGAGACAGAAGATGACAATTGATATTACATTTAAATTTTTGAAGATTAGAATTATTTTTGCAACAAGCTGACATATGTTGAAATCCACACAGTATTTAGTATTGTTGAAGTTATCACTAGCATTTTTTGTTAAGACTTATAAACTCTGTTTTGTTCAATTTCACAGACCTATCAATGAAATTTGAATATGCTGATTTTGGAAAAATACTTTCACAAAAACCCTACTCTATGGTTTAATAATTTCTTTAAATTAATTTTATAGGACTTCATGGTAAACAATATTTTCTAAGAAAATTGCATTTTTCCTTTTTAACAGTGAAGAATAAATTGTTAGGATTTCTTACTCTTGGGCATGCAACATAAATAAATATTTCTTTCTGGAGCCAAATTTAAAATTTCTGAAGCATTTGGCCTTGTGATTTGTTTATAGTTCTTGCAAATTCAGGGTGAACTGGAAACAGGATGCTTTCAATTAGGAATTTCAGCAGTGAAATTAGGACCAAGCTGCTAGTTTAGTCCTACACTTAAATTCATTCAGTCAAGGTACTTAAAGTGAAAATATTTATAGCAAAGTAAAGGGAAACTAATATCGTGATGAAAATATTATAGTGAATGAAGCTGAGTTGCCATATCAGGGCTGATAATGTTGCAGAGTCTTCTTTGGATTTTGGAAAAAATCTTGTGATCAGAGGTCCTTAACTTTTTCTTATCCAGCACCCCCCCCCCTCTCTGCCGAGATCTTAGTATTCCATCTGTCACCTTTTCTGGATAAGACAACAAAAAAAAAATGTTTCATACACTTACTTAGCTTGAAACCCTGGCTAAGTGACTTATTATTTTTTTTATATATTCCGGCATTTTAATATTTTTAAGATTTATTATAACTGAAAAATAATAGTGACATTGGAAAAGATGACTACTTTTTCTTTCTTGTGTTAGTGTGTGTCTCCCGCCCAACCAATAATGACTAACATTGAAATATGAAGTCAGATTTTCTCAACTTTCCCCTCACTTTTCTTCAAATGGAATAAAGAGAAATGCCAGGGTGAGGGGAGAGAAATGCCAACTGTGTGCCCTACCCACACTATTTCCATTACTTATGTGGGTGTCTCAAAAGGTTTTCATCACATTGCTGCAGTGTTGCAAATTTGATTTGATTCCAGTCTAGATGTAATCATTTAAAGAGATCATCTGCGTGAGTAAGATAAAAAAAAAAAAACATATATATATATATATAGTGTGTATGTGCATATATATATATATACACACACACACACACTGCAAGAAATTAATTACCGTATTTGATGGCATATAAGATGCACGGGTGTATAAGATGCACACCAATTTCAGCAGGGCAAATCAAGAAAAAAATTAGTAATTAATAAAATTAATAAACCTACATATGGCGTATAAGATGCAGGGGAATTTTAAAAGATATGTAAAAAAAAAAAAAATGTGCACCTTATATGCCATCAAATACATTAGCTACAAAGTCAGCGAAATGTTGGTTGGATTAAGTCACGCTTCCACAAAATTGATCAGCGACTGAATTTATTCTGATGAAAGGAAATAATTCACTATTTTCAAAACCCCTTGCATGCTAGATTTTGTGTAAGGATGCAGTATGCATATTTTTGGTAAATTTGCTTAACTTTCTTAATCTTTTAAACTCATATTCTGGATTTGATATCACTAAAAAAAATTTGATTGTTATTTAATAATTTGTACCGCTTGATTTTTGTGATCTATGAAAATTCTAGTCTTTGCTAAATTTCATCCCTGAGCAAAAGCATTCTGTTTGTGAATATGGGTTGGCAAACAAAATCACTAAATCATTTCTGAAACAAAGGCAACTCATTTTCTGGCTTGCAAAACAAAAGCAACAATTTTTTTTTTTCTTTCACGAAACAAAGGTAACTTGTTTCTTTTTTTTGGTTCACCAAATCACATAGGTGATATTTTTTTTTTTTTTTTTTGTTTTGCTTCCTCTTGTGAAACAAAGGTGGAGAGAAAAAAAACAAAACAAAGGTGACTTGTTTTTTGTTTTTTTTTTCTCGTTGCATTCTGTTGGAATTTCTGATATGAATTATAATTTTTTTTATCCCAATCAAGATCCACAACGCATTTAATTTTCAATAGCTGTATGGTGTGCACCACACCTGGGCTACAAACCAGTTTGAATTCAGAGTTGTCCTTCTCCTAGACTAGATGCCAATCATGTCTAAAAGGCCTAGTCCACCCCTACTGATTAATCCATAGCTGGGGGAGTAGAGAAGCATCCAAACCTTTCCAAAGATTATTTGTGTGAAAGTGAATGTCATGAACTTGGCTGGAATTTGAACTCTGCTTACTTGTTTTATTTTCAGCAGCCACTATTTCTCTATCAACACATCCACAATTATCATTATGATACTTTGATGTATTTGGACAATGCTTGCATTTTTGGTTAATATTGTAATTTTTATCTGTTTTTTCTGAGATGTGGAATTATTAATATACACTTATATTTTTGGACTAGTATCTTCATCTTGGTTGTTCTAATCACAATGGCAGATGTCTGAAGACAGCCTTGAGGTTACAATGACCAAAATTTTATGACTAGAGCAACAAAGAAATGGATTCTAGTTTAAATTGATCAACTGTGTAGGATGTTTTTCTTTCTCTCCCCATTGGGCGAATTTGTTTTAATATCATAATATACTTCTAATATAGTATATGTTTAATAAAGCCTACCTGTGATATATAAACACACTTAATCAAATACAATATGTTTCAATTTGATTTCCTTAAATTACGACACACTTGACATGACTTAGTTCTTAGTCTGACTCCTATTTAAACCATCCTGAATGTTTCAGTGAAAAGTAAATTTCAGAAAAAACTGACTAATTTCCAATGGAAAATGGCTGCTCTCCTCACATCGGAATAAATTTTGAAGTGGAATCTCATGAACACTTTCATTTATCTTCACCTGATCACCTTTTAGATTACTAGTTTATATTCAGTTTCTCAAATTACATTCAGTGGGTGGGGCCAACTTTGTTTTGTTTTTTTTTTGTTTTTTTTTTTTTTCCCCCAAAGGACAAACTAGGAAACCTATGTTCCTGCCATTTCAAAAGACTTGGCAGATAGAATAATATGACAGCAATTAATCTCAAAAACACTAGACTGCATCATAGCAATTACTTTTAACTAGATCAAATATTAGTAGGCCTTACTTTTTAACTAGATCAAATATTAGTAAACGAGTAGGCCTGGGTACCCTACTTCTGTAATTTATCCCAAGAATCTTCTCCTCATAACAGGAAGAAGCCAGCTCAATCTGCCCAGGATGAATGCCGCATCAGTACAGTACAGATCAAATATTCAAACAGTGAAATCTCTAAACTTGCTGATTGTCTTTCATTTGTAAAAGTCTAAACTCTTTGATCTTCTCTTGTAGATATTTTCTTCTGGTTAAAAAAGAAATGTTATCTGTTGACCTCTACTTGGATATTGTTGCTTTTCTTCTTTCCCTACATCCTGGGTATGATGAGAAACTACATCTGGCAGCAAGGTCTCTGATTGGGAGGTTTTTTAACCACCTCTTAATTGCTGTTGCTCACAGGTCAACCCTAACCCAGGGTGCTAACACCTGTTAGGGTCGCACGTTTGGATAAATAGTTAACCCCCAAACTGAAGTCAAAACTATTAAAGAATAAAAATAAATTTTTATAATGAAAATACCAGCAATACATTAAAAAAAAAATTATCTGCAATACATTTTTGAAAAAAAAATATATCACTAGCAATACATTGACTCTCAACAAAAACCCTCTTTACAAAAATATGTCAATGAAACCTGATGTATAAGATGTTTGAGAAGTGACCCCTGGGGACACCTGCATTGACCTCTAAGGCTCCAGAGGACTGGCCATTAATAACTACCTTCAAGGACCAACCTGTTAGGAAGGATTTTATGATTAAGAAGACCCTTCCAGTGATTCCATAACTTGAGAGCTTGTGTAGTAAACCTTGGTGCCACACCTTACCAAATCCTTTGAGATATCCAGTGCCATGGTCCTTGAAGTGTGTTTGTTGCAAGAGCCCCACTGATTCTGTGAGTGATGGTATTTAGGATGTTGGCAGTGGATCAGGCTGATTGAAAGCCATACTGCTCGTCACTGAAGAGGTTGTTCTTTTCTAGATGTTCAACAATCTTCATATTGATTATAACCTCAGATTGTATGCTCACGTGCTTGAAAACCAGGCATATGCTTGACACCTTCCATAGGCATGGGAAGAATTTCTCCTTTAAGCAGTGGTTGAATAACTTTGCTACAATTGGGGATAATTCAGGGTTGATATTCTTAAGGACTACCACTGGAATTTTGTCTGGGCCAGTGGCTTTCTTAGGGCCAAAGCCTTTGTTAAGTCTAGAGACGTCTCACGCTGTGATGGTAATATTACTGACATCATGCTCAGTGAAACGTGGGAACTTGGTGAGGGGATGGTCTTTGTCATCTAACATGGAGTTAGAGGCAAAGATGTTTGCTTTATCTGTCGAGGAAGATATGATCTCAGGCCCATTTATAATTGTGGGCACATCAGTTTTACTTCTGTTCAGGATTTGGTTGGTGATCTTCCAAAATTCATGGGATCCAATTTGTTTCTTTTCAATTTTGTTCTGGACTGCTTGTGCATAGCTGCACTTGGAATTTTCTATAATTTTTTTTGCATCAGTTGCAGTTAGGGTCAAACTATATCACTCCTTGCAATAGATTATGGCTGCAGTGCATTCAGGGGTGAACTTTTTGTGGGGTATAAAACTCTCCATTCCAGAAGGGATCCAATCAGTGACAGGGGCAGCAGTTTTGGAGGCAGCATGCTTGAAGAAGTTTGAGAGGGGTGCTTCTATCATGTAGGATTGGAAGCTACCCTAGTCTTCCTTCACACATGCACACACACACACACACACACACATATATATATATATATATATATATATATATATATAAGAGAGAGAGAGAGAGAGAGTTTTTAAACTCAATCCTAACTCATCATAAACTTATTTGTTCTGTCTATATTTCTGAGATGAGGTATTGTAACTATTTACATTCTTCAGGCTGTTGTCCTCATCTTTATTGTAATATTCATGACATTTTGGCCATTATATACTCCAGCCTTCTTTGGGTGATATGTTGGAATTTCCAGAAAAGGCATGGCAAGTGGAACTAGAATAATCTACTCAAGTGAATGAAATAAAGTGTTCAGTTCAAAATTCCTACATGTATCACCTGAAGAAGGCGAGAGCATACAATGTCCGAAGCGTTGTGAATATGACAATAAAGATGAGGACAACAGTCCGAACAATATAAATAGTATAAATACTCATTTGTTCTGTTTTGAAAAACTTTTCACTATTTTGACAATACTTTTAAATCATTTTTCTAAAATATCACTAGTTTTGAATACTTTGTCATTTATTTAGATTTGAATAACGAAATTACTTGCATATTCTCTCAAAGGTGAAAATTTCTGATCAGGAAGCAATGATTTAGGTCTTTTATTGATGACTTGCTTAAAAAAAAAAACAATTAGTTGACAATAAATCAATGAAAATTATTTGTACTATTATATCTGGCCACATGAATAATTTTTGGAGAGAAAAAAGTCTGTTTAATTTTTGTAATTTTTTTCTTTCATTTTCATTTTTTTTTTTTTTTTTGAAGATTCTTCTGCTTAAAATAAACCTTTTTCGGTATCAAAGCTCCATGATTATTTTTTACATCATGACTTGTAAAATCTTTTCTATCAATTTAAGCAAATAATGATATATCAATTATTTTATAAAAATAAGTTTTAGATTTCCTGCACAACATAAACAAAACTTTTATTTTAATCATACTTTTATCATTTCTGTCTTATTCTGGCATTATTATTATTATTTACACTATTTATATTTGGACTATTATCCTCATCTTTGGTTGTGTTGTGTTTTGGCCATTGTGCAACAACAACCAAGATGAGGACAGTATTCGGATTATAAATAGTGTAGATACTTCTATCAATTTACAATTTTGTTTTTCAGTTTATATACCTTCTAAAATAACTTTATATATATATATATATATATATATATATATATATATATATATATATAATTGTGTTTTTGTGTAGCCAACTCCCTTTTATACAAGTTTTATTAAAATGACTGACAAAGTACTGCAATTAAGTTTTTTTTTATTTAATTTTTCTTGTTTTTTTATAATTTTCTTCTTTTCTGGACATAAATTATGCAAAAATTGTCTGAATGTTCAGTTATACTTTTATCCATTATCAAACATGGTTTTATTTTTAATTTTTAACTGAATGTTTATGCCAACCATGTTTGTAAAATGAAACATTCCTATAACTCTAGATACATACAAAAAACAGTCTATGCATTCAGTTAAAAGTAAAAATAAAATCATCCTTGATAATGGCTAAAAATATAGCTGAAGTGCTCAGACATACAGAACGTTTGGACAATTTCTACATAAGTTATGTCCACAAAAGAAATTGTAAGATTGCAAAAAAAAATTAAATAAAAATAATTAACAGCAGTACCTTGTCAGCCGTTTTTAATGAAACTTATATATCACACTTGACTTCTTAAACATAAAAAGAATCTCTTCAAAACAAGGGATTCCACCTGTATGCCAAGCATAAAGTTTTTGGTACAAAGCAGATGTATAAATATGCCTGCAGTCAATACGAAATGAAGCAAGTAACACTACATTCAAAGCTTAATAATGTAAATGACAGTTTTACTTTTAAATGCAGCTACTTACCTGAATTTTCTTTCATCTTACCAGATGCAATTATAAAAAAAAAACTTATAAATATATAAAATATTTAATATGGAAGATATAATGTCAGACATCTACTTTTCTTCACCCTTTAAAGAAACTGTTTAATTCTGGAACAGTCTGGTATGCTGTTATCATACATGTTCTAAATTATGTAATAAACATTCTCAGTTAGTCACTGAAGATTTTATATTCACAATAAGAAAGATAGGATAGTAAGATTGAATTGTAGAAATTATATTACATTAAACTACCGAATTAGTGTAACATGGGTAGTCACAATGACAATTTTTGACATTTGCATCAAATCGATAGAAATTTCCACATACAAACACAGACATGTTTTTTTTGTTTAGGCAGGACTGGGATTAATCTTGCACAAAGTAAGGTGGATCTTGTCTGACAAAGGATTTGTAAAAAATGGTTTGAAAAAAATGTTGGATGTTTACAAGGCTTGAGTGTCTGATTTGGGTCCCAACCCAAATCAAACACTCAAGGTAGTCCAGATAAAACAATGTTTTATAGATACACCATCTCTAGGAAGGTTGCCATTCAAGGCTTCAGACTTCATCCTTGCATTTTTTATATATATATATATATATATATATATATATATATAATGTTAAAGTGTACCTATAGACTATAATGGGTATGTCTCAATCCGTATAAATACAGCAGAATACAATGTATGTGGTAGTCATTGGCCTTCCACTTGAAATTCACCTTGATTCACTTCTAGCAGTTGATTGCTTCATGCCGCTGACGAATTTTGTATGTTGTTCTTGTTATAAATATTATTCATTTCCAACCTTTGTTCAGGTTATTCTTATTCAGTAACCTATTCCTCGGTTACTATATATATATATATATATATATATATATATATATATATATAGGAAATGCGAATGTCACTGTGTCACACCTTTCAACTTTACTCTTAGATGCCATAGTCCACCGTATCATACCATTTTTGGAATCGGGCTGGATCCAGACCTGAAATTTTGGATTCCCAAGTTTTCATAACTGCGATTGTTTTTGGTGATTTTGCAACAATTTTTTTTTTTTTTTATGATAATAATTTTTATAAATTGGAAATAAATTTTGGCAATAATCAAAATTAATTGCGAAATCCAGTAAAAGTCACCCATGAAATAAAAATAATTGTTTGTACAGAAAGAAAGGACCTACATACATCAAATTATCTTTAAATTAAGTGGCGGCAGAAGAATTATCATTGAACTTTTAAAAGGCAAGCTTAACTATTAATGCAACCTCAAGCAATCTTGTTTTCCTGACTGCTGGAAGTCCTCTTCGGTTGTTCTTGTCTTCAAGAACTCTGGCGACCCCTCTGACCCTTCTAACTACCGTCCTATCAGTCTCCTACCCCTCTTCGGCAAAGTCTTCGAAGCCCTAATCAATACCGAGGTGGTTAACCACCTCACATCCCTGTCGAACAATCACGTGGTCAAGATAACCACTCAGTTGTGGAGCAAGCTGAGTGAAGAACTAATTCAACATAGAGACAGAGCTATTTATGGTGCAATGGAGCATCTCATTATGCTAAAGTGGGATAGTCCATTGCTTGGGCTATGATTGGCTGCTGGTACCTGGAGTGGAAGTATTACTATATAAATACTAGCATGATTTCTCAGTTTGCAGGATATGTATTAAGTTACAACCTGCTTTATTTTTGTCTGCCAGCTGGACGCTAGTTGGAACTCTTACGCCGGTAAGTGCTTTATTATTATTGTTATTCTACATCTTCTTCCCCCCCATCGCGTGTGGGTAGTGGCCTTTGGGGAGGGATGAGTTCCTTTAAACCTGGCTGGTTGTGCGGAAGTAGTCTGGACAATGCCAGGGGTTTTTGTCCGTGTTATTGTAGACGGCTGAGCAGTGTTTGATGTTATTCCAGCGTCGACTGTTTGTTGCACTGGTGTAGGGGTCTCAGGTATTGCACTAGGTCTTGGAACTGGAATTGTTGGTGTATCCAGTTTCCTGAGAAATCGGCGATTCGTAAAGGTAATTCTACCTGATCCGCCAACTCTGATACGGTATTGGTGGTTGGGGAGGGTTTCAATGACCTGACCTGTTGTGTCCCATCGCCGGGTTGTTGGTCTTTGTAGTGCCACTATTTGTCCTTTTGAAGGGGGTTTAAAGTGTGTGCTGTTCTGTTGTATCGCTCTATGAGACGGCGTTCATGGGACAAACTTATCTCACGATTTTGTGCTGCGGTTATCCAATTCGCGTGTGGCTTATAGAGTGTTGGGTGGGATGGTATGTAGTCACGTAGTCGGCGGTGGAGTAGTAGTTGAGCAGGGGATAGCCCAATGTTTTGAATGGGCGTATTCCTGTATTGGAGGATGGCTCTTGCTGCACGGTTATTATCCAATGATCCTTGGGTTCCTGTGTTGCCATTTACGATTCTCTTGGCTGTTTTAACAGCGAGCTCTGCTCGACCATTGGATTGTGGGTAACCAGCAGATGATAACCTTTGTTTAACAGCCCAGTCTTGCAAAATTGCTTGAATGGAAGAGATGTGAAGGGTGGCCCACCATCACTGCTGAGTTCCTCAGGAGCGCCGTGGGTTTGAAATATGTCTCGGCAAATCGAAATAATCCTTGAGGCATTAGCTTCTCCGTGGCTCAAGTGGTATAGATTCAGCCAGCCCGTTAACCTGTCAGCGCATGCTAGTAACCATGGTTTCCAACATGGAAGATGTCCATGACGATTTGCTGAAATGGCCAATCAGGAGATGGTGTCAAATTGATTGGCTCTTTTGGTTGACTCGGGGCAATTTTTGAGCAGAACGTATAACCTGCTCTAATATTATTTAATTGAAGCATTCATCCCGGCCAATAAACAGATTCATTGGCACGTGCCTTCATGCCAACTTCGCCTTGATGTGCAGAATGTAGGCTATGTAATATTTTTTTATGCTGCCAGAGGTGGGGATAACAATTTTTTATCTAAGAGCACTAACCCGTCGTCAACACTTAGGCGGTGCCTCACTTCCCAATATTCGCGGATTTCAGGTGCAGTGAGGATGCGCGTTCTTTGGAATCCGTTTTGTATTACTTCTATTAATTTTTTGTATTATGGTCGCTCGTCCGCCGCACGGATAACGCGTCTGCTGAGATGAGCTCCAGGTTGTCATTTGCACCGAATGTTGCTAATAAGGTTTTTTGATTTGACCCAGTCATCCATGTTGTCAGACTCTATGATGTCTGATTGAGAGGGTTCAGCAGTGAATATTTAGGAGTGCCTGTGAGATGTCTGCTGGGTTACGAGAGAGACATCGGAGGCTCTGTGCCATTTCCCAGGGCAGTGCTGAATGGTGAATCTGTACCTGAGGGTTTTCTCCTTTAACCTGAATAATCGGAGGTTTGGGATTTTACTAAGGTCTCTATCTCCGAATAATCCTTTTAGTGGTTCATGATCTGTAACCACTATGAGATTCGGGCAACCCATTACAAAAATGCGACATTTTTCCAATGCCCATGCAATTGCTGCTGCTTCGCCTTCAATAGGTGCATATCTGCGTTCAGCATCAATGCAGAATCTGCTACCAGCAAATATCAGGCGCCAACCTTCAGGGCAGCAAACTGGGGCTTTGTCAGTGGTGCATGAGCAATATTTCTGCAGAAGTAGGAAGCCCATTCCGTCTTTGCTCCAATCTGGGGCAAGGCAGGTTATTCTTTTCTTTTTGAAATGTTGCGATGCCTTTTCGGACTAAGTCAACTATGACCTTCTTTGACTGCTGGAATGCATCTTCCAGGCTTTTATTCCATGTAAAGTGAGAGTCTCGTTTTTACGAGATCACGAAATGGAAGCATGACTGGGCTTAGTGAATATGCCCAAGCGATTTGGTTGACCAGCCCAAACCATGATCTGGCATCGGTGAGTGTTTTTGGTATTGGGAAGCTCAATATTGCCTCCAGCATGGATTTAGAAGGGGTTACACCAGAAGATGTTATTTGAGGCCCCCAAACTGCACCATGTCTTGGCAAAATTGAATTTTTCTCTATTTATTACGATGCTGTTTTTTGCACAATGGAGGAGAAAATTGAAGGTGTGAAAAAGGCTCCTTCGATGTCAGAGTCATAGAGTAGGGTGTCATCCACGATTTTTACTTTATGGGGATGTCTTTTATTACTTCATCATATCTTCGGGTGTAGGCATCGCCAGATGCTAGGTAACCTTGTGGCATTCTCAGGTACATGAACCTTCCCCATTCTGTGATGAAGGTGGTGAGTGGCTGGGACTCTTTATCTAAGGGGATGGAATGATATCCATCAACAGCATCCAACACCGTTTTTTTTTTTGTTTAGGTGGCACTTGTAGTGCTAGCTGGAATGGTGACCCTGTATGGTGTGTTTCCGTTTGCACTGTGAATTCAGGTGTTGGTAGTCTATGGTTCTTCGTGGTTTGCCATTTTTTTTTGCGGTAATTACCATAGTGCTACACCAATCAGCGGGCATGCCAACGGGTACTGGGGTTATGATACCCCTTTTCACATCTTCCCAAAGGGCCTGTCTTACGGGCTCTTTGAAGTGAAAAAGGCACAGGAATTGGGTTATGTCTTGCTTTGGGGACTGCTCCTTCTTTGAGGTGTATATGTGCAGTGGGGCCAGACATCGGTGGGAATTCACCATTGTTCTTGAACGCAAGCTTTTGGCAAATTGATTTAATAGCCAATTCTTGAGCTTATCAATGTTTTGTTCTGTTGGAAGAAAAGGGAGTTTTTTGGGGCGTGTTGGAAGTTGTCCCTCGACTTTGCATTGTTTAGGGCTCACGTCCGATTTTTTATGTGTGCTTGTCGAGGGCATGTGTTGCATTGTTGTTTGGGGTAATATTGTAGTTGTTGGCTTCGGGAAGTCTTTGGACAGTATCCCTACATCAATGCAGGCTGCTTTGCTGAAGTATAGCCGCTGAATCTTTTTGCATATGTATAGGGCTTGTTTAGTTGTTCTTCCTTGGGACGATGAATTCCACGGGAGCCAACCCTGACATACGAGCGTAAAGCCTCCCACAGCTCGGACGACTTTTCTTGATGGAATGAGGTTGTCGATAGTGAGCCCCATATTCAGAAGGTGCTTAAGTCCCCGAGACATATGGTGGCCCCACTGTCAGGAAAGATTGTCATCCTAGTGCTGTGATTTCTGGGGATATTCTTAATTTGTCTGGGATCCTGTTTTGGCTTAAAATGGAACAACATATGCATCAATTTCCCTTATCTGGCCTGTGTCTTTAGACGATAATGTGCCTGTCGTTTGATTGAATGTGATGTGGGGCGATAAGTGTGTCCATGGCGGCTTCATTAGCCTCTAGGCTTTTCCTGACCGCTTGAGCTGGTTTCTTAGCCCGGCATACCCTCGATAGGTGATTGGGCTTCCCACAATTACTACATGTTTGTCCCCATGCTGGGCATTTTAGGCGTGATTCAGTTCCTGAGGTGCCATGCTGGTGGCTGCCACAACCTAAGCAAGCCTGGTGGTTTAGTTTAACATTGCAGTTGCAATAGGTGCTGGTAATGCGGATCGCCTCGTTGGCTTGTGGTGTACCCTTCTGTCTGCGGTATGTTGATAGCCGAGCAGCAGCTGTATCTGAAGCACTGGCCATTGAGGTTTGGTCCCGCAATGCTGATTCAAATGCCTCAGCATGACGGATATTTTGCTCAAGGGATTTAAGTGCCCTAGCTTTGGCCAGTAGGTCAGCCTGGAGTGTGTCATTTGCTATTCCACGGATGATCTGGTCCTTGATGTATATATCAGACAGGTCATGTTCACACGAGGGGCAGGTAAAGTTACAATCAACGGCTACGGCTCTGAGGCGGACAAGGTAACTTTGTATTGGCTCATCAGCATCCTGAGACATGGAGGCAAAAAGCAAGGCGATGGACAATAGGACTTGACCTCTGGGTGACCAACACTTCTACCATGTCAAGTAGATTATCTGGATCAGTGGTAAAGAAGTCAGGGTGTGTGTTGATTATGGCATTTTGCACAGCCTCATCAGCACAATTGTATAGGTGAATATTAGCTTGGGAGTTTGGCATATTTGTCATCTTGGTAAAGACATCCCAGTCAATTCGAACTTCCTGAATTGCTGTGGTGTCATCTCGAGATTGAGATGAGGAGGCTTGGCTGCTAGTGCCTGAATGCGGGTTGTCTGGGTGGTGGATTCCTTAGCCTGCTTAATGATACACAGGGCTTCTCCCATTAATGTGACTCCCAGCTCCTTAAGCATAGATCGATCCAGCATTTGAAGGCTCTCGATTGTCAGCTTCTCGTCCGCAAACCTTGTTGCATGAGTTTTGGCCGAGTCGGTGGATATGCCTGCTTCAATGAAGAAGAGTTCCCAATTTTCAGGTGTCATAAATCCTGTTCGCAGCGCCATGTCGAACAATCACGTGGTCAAGATAACCACTCAGTTGTGGAGCAAGCTGAGTGAAGAACTAATTCAACATAGAGACAGAGCTATTTATGGTGCAATGGAGCATCTCATTATGCTAAAGTGGGATAGTCCATTGCTTGGGCTATGATTGGCTGCTGGTACCTGAGTGGAAGTATTACTATATAAATACTAGCATGATTTCTCAGTTTGCAGGATATGTATTAAGTTACAACCTGCTTTATTTTTGTCTGCCAGCTGGATGCTAGTTGGAACTCTTACGCCGGTAAGTGCTTTATTATTATTGTTATTCTACAATCCCATGATCTGCTCTTAGACAAGCAATATGGCTTCCGCTTTGGCTGATCTACAGCTGATGTGCTTACGGCCATCACTGAAACTGTCTACCGAGCTCTTCAAAATAACTGGGAAGCTCGTGCCATGGCCCTAGACATCTCCAAAGCATTTGATAGGGTTTGGCATGCCGGCCTTCTTCACAAGCTCCAGGGTTATGGCATTACGGGTCAATTGTTTGACCTAATACAATCATTCCTGTCAAACCGTGATTTGAAGGTCGTTCTCAACAGATTCTCCTCCAGTTCCTATCCCACAAACGCAGGTGTTCCTCAAGGCTCCATCCTAGGCCCCACTCTATTCCTTATCTACATAAATGACCTTCCTGATGCCATAAATTCCCAAGTTGGCATCTACGCGGATGTCACCACAATTTATTCCTGCCTCAAAAACAAATCTAGTATAGCTGACAAAAATAACCTGGCAGTGCGTCTCGAAAAGGACCTCTAATTGGTTGTGAACTGGGGCAGGAATTGGCTGGTCAACTTTAATGCTTCAAAAACAAAACTGCTCTCTATTAATCACCACAGAGATCCTTCCCTGCCCTCCATTAGAATGTCTGACACTCAACTTCTCGAGAGCACCTCTCTGCGGCTGCTCGGTCACATGTTGACTACTGACCTGAGATGGAATAAATACATTGAGTCAATTGCTTCATCCAGCGCAAGGAAAGTTGACTCCCTGTGCTGCGCCAGGAAATTTTTCTCCCCGGAATCAATCCTCCATATCTACAAATCAACAATTCGCCCTTGCATGGAGTATTGCTACCATATATGGTCTGGAGCCCCTTCTGTTTGCCTTGGGGTTCTTGATAGGCTCCAAACGCAGATATGCAATATAATTGGCCCTGATCTGGTATCTCATCTACAGTCACTTTCTCACAGACGCGCCGTTGCCCCTCTCTGTCTGTTTTACAAATACTTTCATGGAAATTGCTCCAAGGAGCTGCATTCGCTGGTTCCCAGACTTCATGAGTTCAAGCGCCCTACGAGGCTGGCATCCTGCTCTCACCCCTTCACTGTTGAAACTCCTAAATATAGCCGTCTCTTCTACTCCAATAGCTTCATCTCTTGCACCTCTTGCCTGTGGAACTCTCTTCCCTATTCCAGTTTCCTTGAGAGCTATAATCTCCAGCTATTTAAATGTAATGTCAATCGACATCTCCAGTTGCCTTGATCTATCCACTACCCTTCTCCTCATCCTTTCTTCTATCAGTCCTATCTGATTTTGCTCCAAATTTTCTGTAACCCCTTGCGTCCTCGTGGCTTCCCACCTTGCTTGGGGTGAAACGCTTAAAAAAAAAAAAATCAATCTTAAGTTCTTTTATAGTTTATTGTTGGCTATCACATCTACTCCTCCCTATCTTTTGTGATGAAAGCCCAACTAAGAATTCTTTGCAGGAGCTGGCTTAAATGCCACCCAATAGGGTGGCTTTTGAGCTTTTATATATATATATATATATATATATATATATATATATAGGCCATCTATAAGATTATCTGCCCTCTGACATCTTTTGTTTTTAATCCTGTGTGGGTGACATGCCACCCTTTTTACCAGTGGACTTATGACCATATTGAACCGCTCCCCACATGATCACCAAAGTTAAGCAACATCGAGGTTGATCAGTACCTAAATGAGTGACTGCTTGTGAATATCAGGTGCTGTAAGCTTGGATGTGCAGGTGGTGTAATGGATAATGGCTTGGAATTGCTAATCAGAGAGCTGAGTTCCAGTTCCCATTGGATTCATTATATTCATTTACATGCAAATACCCTTCCAAACGGTATTAATCCACTTCTTATCTATCCCCCGTCTATAGTTTAATTAGTAAGACTTGTATTGGTAAATCATTAATATCTCTCCCCCCAAATCCTTAGAATCTAAAAATATTTTTTGGCTTTAAATAGCCTGCAAAGGATTGGCAAGCAGTAAAAACTGCTCAATTAATAGATCCCTAGGAAGGTTGCCATTCAATGTTTGAAGCCCCATTCTTAGCCTTAAATACATACATATATCTACGCACACACTAATATATATATATATGTGTGTGTGTGTGTGTGTGTATCATTGGCTCCCAGAAGAAATTCTTCCACCTTTTGACATGTTCTGTTTTTTGTCCTGTGGGGTGACATGCCACCCTCTTTTCTAGCAGAAAAGCTAGGGGAGAGCTGATTTTGATGCCAACCATGTAGAAAGTTGTACTGTGTTACATGTTACCAATAGCAAGCCTAAACCTGATGTGAACTTGTAAGATATAGCAACGGTGTAATAATTACTATAAAAGCATACTTACATATATTTGCTTCAATACCATCTTCAGCTATCTGTATCATTTATTTTTGAATTCTATTTTTTTGTAATGCTAATTATCACTAAGCTTGATTAAGTAGTATTAATCTTATGACTGGTATACCACTATGGCTGTTGGAACAGAGTGCAGTCAGGTCGATGTAAATGACTATATTTAGGAGTTAATAGGCTTAGAGTTATCTCTTTTAAATAACCTATTCATATTCTATAAAAAGTACAAAGAAATTGGTAGCTTGATTGTACTGGTAATTGTTTTAATCTCCAAGTTATGCTATTTAAACTGTTTAAATTTTTAATGCTTTACTATGTTACAGTAGCAAATATACAGAAACCAATAATTTATCGTAATTATTTCTGTAATAGTTTTTAACATTTCTACTGGTGTGAATGTACTTTTACATCTTTACCAAACCTATATTGTTTGTTGTTAATCAATGTATACATTTTCAAGACAGTGTAAAATCTCTGTTCTTAGTATTTATGTCAAACTAACTAGTGCTATTTTCACACTATCATGCACATATATTAGTGTACAATACAGCTTGTTTTTGTGACATATTGTGTGTTAAGATTGTTGTAGAGTATCCGAGTGAAACCAAAATGGTAGTTCCCATGAGAAATCACTGTTAGTGTCTTTATGGGCCAGCACAGCCAATACTATAACAATGCAGCAGTGAAAGTGTTAATAAATATATTAATTATGACAACAAATTAAACATGATATGGTAATAGCAATTATTCAGCCATTTTAGAACATGATAAAGTTTAGTAGATTATCTGAAGTATATATATATTTTTTTTTTTGCTATCCCAAGTCTAGTTTGTTCTGTGTACGAGGGGGTGCCGAAAATTTATCATCGCAACATATTTATGAAAATCTAACCAAATGACTAAATGTCAGATTTTTTTTTTTTGTTTTTTGGTGTTTGGGGTGTTGGTTTGAGAACTTTTCATTACCCTCTTGTACAAAAGTGGTGCTAATGGGAAAGTAACACATTTAATCAGTTATGTGCCATGCATGATACACCCTTAGACGATCATGTATCTTTCAATATATGACTGATGAGGCAGATTTTTTCCCCAAAGTAGATTGCCATTTCTTTCTGCAGTGGACCAGTTGCCATCCAAGGCTATAGAACCCGATCTGTCCTGCTATTTACCCATAGCTGGGTAGAGAAGAAGATGATTCGTACCTTTCCCAAGGGTATTAGCACATAAATGAATGTAATGGACTCGAGTGGAATTTGAACTCAGCTCTCCAATTCCTCAATCCGAGCTGCTATCCATTACTCCACTGTACCTCCTCAAGTAACACATTATATAACTAGTAGAACTTTTAACTTGATATTTGTTAGTTTGCATGTGATCATTATTTCCTTAATGGGTTGTTTTAGTTAGTTTAGACTCTGTATGTGAAAAAAAAATGAAACTACCATATAGTGAAGTGCAATATATAGTATGGATTGATTTATTAGCTGTCATATATATATATATATATATATATATATATATATATATATATATATATACACACACACACACACACACACACTTTTTTTTTTTTCTTTTTTTTTCTAAATGAAATTTGCTAAATTTGAAAGCTTTTCTGTTTATGTATGTGTTTTCTCATTTGAAATAATTAAAATAAGGTTTTAGGAGTGTTATTAAATATTACAGTATTTAAGCCAAGAAGTTTTCAAATATAAATTGTTAGAATATTTGTCAGTTTTTGTTTTTCTTCCATCGCTTTTTAATTATTTTCTACATTTTACAAAGCACACTTTTCTTACAGCAAAGATGATTAAAAAGAAAAAGAAAGAAATATGGCATTTTACATTTACTTTTGAGTTTGTTTTTTTTTTCTTTTTCTTAAACTATTTCATTTTGGATTTGATTTAAAATGAAAGTAAATATTTAAAACAATGTGAAATGATTTTTTCAGCTTTATTTTTAAGCTGCTTTACAAAAAGAAACTGAAATTCAACTGTAGTTTTGTTATTTTTCATGATCCTCAGAAAGATTCTAAATATTTATATAAGGTATTTAAATTCCATTAAAACTATTTGTATGTTACATATATATAATCTCCCAATTGTCTTCATGTCAGTCAAGCTCTTTGCCAACATTTAATGAAAACATTTAGCTTTTGAAACTTTCTTTCTCTCTCTCATATTTATATATATATATAATCCAAAATATATGTGCTCCTGAAAAAATTATTTCGGTTGAGTTCTCTGGGGAAGAAGTATGAGTTTGTAAACAGTAACTACTACTGTTACTAATGCAGTACTCTTCGATAAAATGAATTGAGTCCTCTCAGTCACTTCCATGTTTATCTAAGAAATAAATACACTTAAATTCACCTTCATCCCTGCTGTGCACCAATGGCTTAGGGTTAGATTCTCCGACTGATGCCAATTCAACCAGGTTTCAATCCAAGCTAGAGGCAACCAGACGTCTAGCCACACTGATAAGCAGTGATACAGTGAAACAGACTGTGGATATATATATATGTATGTGTATGAGAGAGACAAGAACTGTTGACACTTGTCTCCTGATGATCGATTTGCCTGAAAATTGAAGTAATGATTTGGATGAAGCCATTTTGAGCAGTTTCGTTGATTAGTGTTAGTACCCTATCCTGGTATATTTACTTGAGACATTGAACATTTTGGGTCATTTTCAGATTGTCTCTCTTTTGTTTTTTTTTTTTTTTTTTTTTTTTAATGTTTCTTTTCCCTTTTGTTTTTGTTGTTTATTTCTTGGTTTCTTTTTCTTTTGTTATTTAATTTTTTTTTTTTTGTTTTTCATGCTTAGTATTGGTAGGGTTGTATTTAGAAGCTTTAGTAATACTTTGATTTGTTTTATATATACAGGGTGTCCATAAAGTTCGTGTGCACTTTTAAAAATTATAACTTTATTTGTATTTGCGATAGAAATAATCTGTAAAAAAATGTTATAAAGTTCAATGTACCTAGTTTTAAGTATAACTAAAATAACTGTGATTTCAGGCATTACTGTAAATCAGTTGGCAAATGTTTCCGTGAACTGCAAAATCGTATTACCCTTTGTATTGCTAATGATGGAGGACATGTGGAAACTTAAATAAAATTTCAATAAAAGCTTAAAAAATATAGATTTACTTCTTTCTAATCCTTTTTACAAATTATTTCTATCGCAAATACAAATAAAGTTATAAATTTTTTAAAGTGCACACGAACTTTATGGACACCCTATATATATATATATATATATATATATATATATATATATATGTGTGTGAATATACATAATATCCAAGGTCAATAACACAACTGGGACTTTCTTGCAATCTTCAGGTGCAAATATAACCTGGCCATTATATAGTTTGCATTCTCGTGGTGATGATTTGAAATTGTATGTTAAAACTTGTTTATTTAATTTTTGTTGTGTAAAATATTAGATTTAACTATTAATAATTTATCTTTCATATTCTTAAGTTCGAAAAGTGAAGAATTTAAAAAAATTTTAATTATTCAAATTTAAAGTTGGATTAAAATGTAAACAATATATCAAGGGGAATAACTCCTTTATTTTTTTTTTTTTTACATAAAATACCCTAGTTATACCAATTAACTTAAACTAGAACACAGAGTGGAAATATAATATAAGGGTGCAAATATAAAAAAAAATAATGTCAGGTCTATATATCTAATGTATTTGGAACCAAGCCTTGTGCTTATAAAGGTGAAATTATCTATATGCACACACATTACAAATTAATCGAGTCCAGTAATATTGAATTGTATGTGTGTATACATATATAAGAAATGTTAGTAATGATGGGTTCTAAGAATATTAAAAGTTCTTGCATTGTATATTAATATTTCTAAAATCTATTTTGCAATCTCTTCGGGGTCAATGTGTTTGAGCAGGTGCTTAGATTTACAGATACATGTAGACAACAATTCGAACCTTCTGTTCAGCAGGTTAGTGTTATTTAAGTGTTTTAATATAATAAGCTTCTCCAACAAACATAAGTTACATCTGTCACATGTATATTCACTAATATATACCTATAGGTATGTTTCTCAACATTGAGCACTATATATATAACAGCTGATTAAGAAATATATATATATACATACATATGTGCAAGTATGTAGATTTTTTTATCTTACCCATTCCTCTAATATATATATATATATATATATATATATATATATATATATATACATACATAGTGTATATTTAGGCAGCATATTTTCAATCAAAACTGGTTTGGTTAAATAAGTTAGACATATCACGTCGATCAATTAGTTTTCCTTGTGATCCTTTCAAGTTCACAGATTATTTTTTTGGTAGGTTTAGAAAATTGATTAAGAAAAATACCAAAATTTTGTTATGAATAGTTTTTATTTCCCCAGGTACTTTCAATCTCATCTGAGACCATTTTCAGGGGGTTAAGTTGTCTGTAAGTATGTATATGTGTTTCTCTGAATTTAAAACATTTCAACTGTTTTTTTGTTTTTTTTACTGCTTCTGCAGCATTCTAGATTTCAAAGTTCACATGTTCTTTTGCTTTTTTTTTTTTTTTTTTTTTTCAGTGTAAGGGGAGTAACTTTTTTGTTTTTGCTCATATGTATATAATATTTTTTTTTTTTTTTATACTTATTTAAGGACTTTGTTGTTATACTCATAGTTGTCTTTATTTATTTTGGGCTTTAATTCTTTTATATAAAGGACCATTTAGTCTTTGTTTGTTATTGTTTAATCCCCTGAAGATGGATTCAGATGGGATTGAAAGTACTCAGGGAAAACAAAAACTGTTTGAAAGAAAATTTTAGTATTTTTCTTACTCAATTTTCTGAATCTACCAAAAAATTAATCCGAAAACTTGAAAGGATCACAAGGAAAACTAATCCTCATGATATGTCTAACTTATTTAATCAAACCTGCTTGAAAATATACATACATACAGACACACATATGTATATATGTGGTAAGTCAAAAGTAGTGCTTGACTTATTTTTATTGTTATCAGTTATTTGCCTTTTTACATTATAGTGTATGAGAAGCTAGAGATCAATGAATGACATGTTTATCAAATCATTTATTTTGTAAAAAAAAAAAAATTAAGTAACCTGCACAACAAAAAGAATTGGAAAATTAAAAATCTGCAAAACACCTGTTCACAATATGGCTATCCAGAAACTTTTGACTACCCTTCTCTCTCATATATGTGTATGTGTATAATAGAGCAGTCTGTCCTGCTATTCAACCCCATAGCTGGAGGAGGAAGAGATGGATTCATACCTTTCCTAAGTGTATTAGTCCATACGTGAATGCAACCAACTCGATTGGAATTTTTATTTGAATCTCTCATTTCTCATTCCGAACCATTATCCCTTTACACCACTCTCAACCAGTCTAGAAGAAGGAAAACTGAATTGAAACCAGTCTGGTGATGATTTGCAAAAGGTGGATATCTTAGAGATATCAATGCCCATCATGTAGTTCAGAGATGAAAAACTCTTATCCAAAAGGACCCTGCAATTGTAGCCTCATTTAACATGCAGGGCTCAGGCAATTGAGCACTTTAGACAATTCAGTTATACAGTTTGTTCCTTAAAAGCTTAGAATTTACTGAACCATTATTCATCCTTGTAATCATCTAGTAATTCATCCTAGTAATCAAACTTAGTGTACTATAAAAATAAAAAATAAAACAAGCCACAGACAATTGCCGGAACCTTGTGATGAGTGGGCTGAGCAATAAAAAAAATGAGTTTGTCTATGAATCTCTGGATTAGAAGTACTAAATATAACATTAATCAGGTAAATGACAAATTTTACATTTATATTAATCCTATATATATATATATATATATATATATATATATATATATATATATAATAATGTGTGAAAAGTGTATATAAATAAATATAAATATGTATAATTATTTATATATTATATGCTTAGTACTTATTAGAAAGTGCTCACTATCAGAGATAGAGTAATATATTTGGTTGGACTGTTGTCAGTTAGTGATCCCAGAATTTGTCTGACGATCGCTAAAGCGTGAAACCCAGGGTCACAAACTCACATCTATCCAACCAAATATATAGTCGACTCTCCTGTCGAGTTCGACGTATGAGGGTCAAGCAGATCAGTTCCCAGGAAACCGACAGCCCAACAACGGCACATGAGATTTGATTATAGTGGTGAAGGTTTCGTGCAGGACCATCCACACTTTTTGAAGGGCCGTATGCAGAGACCTGGTGCCCTGTGTGCCACAAGGTCCCCAAACGACCCTCCACTGGTTTTGAATTCAGAGTTGTCCTTCTCCTAGACCAGTTGCCATCCAAGGCTATAGAACCCAGTCTGTCCTGCTATTTACCCATAGCTGGAGGGAGAAGAAGAGGATTCACACCTTTCCCAAGATTATTAGCACGTAAGTAAATTCGAACTCAGCTCTGCGATTCCTCAATCCAAACCGGTATCCATTACTCCACCGTGTCTCCTCATATATATATATATATATACGTACACATACACACACACACACACACACACACACACACAATATAAAAGAGAGGGTGTGAATCAGAAACTTTCTCAAATGTTAAGACACGTTTCTTCAGCCTTCTGTGAATGCAAAGCAAATATTGACAAGAATTTATGGATCTTCAAGGTCATTTGTGCTTAAATTCATTATTGGATTTCTTCTTTTCTTGACATGAAGTAAAGATTTTTGCCTTTATCTTTGCCCACATCATTTTATTTGAGTAGAAACATGCTTTTAAAAATTCCATTCCCTTTTCTATTCCTAATTAGAACTTATTCATAATTTTCCTACAGTTATTAGATTTCTTGTGAGTTTTTTTTTCAATTGAAATTAATTTCCCTCATGACAAGAACATTCTTTCCTAGTGAGAACAATCAACCTGAAGGAATTCCTATAGTTTAATGATTTTTCTTATTTTGTTTATCATAATAGTTGAATTATAACTGACCATTTTCTTCTGTTGGAATTTCTGGGATGAGGAGTTATTTACATTATTTATATTTGAACTATTATCCTCATCTTTGTTGTTGTTATCAGAAAGTTTGGGCCATTCTGCCTTCCTCAGGTATATATCGATCTGCAGGGAATTCTGAACTGAACACTGAATTTGGTAATGTTGTGATTGGGAGATCAATCCCTGGGTTGAGCAGTTTGTACCTGGACTCAGGGAAAATGGGCAAGCAATAACTGTGCTGTACTAAAAATATGAATTAGACAATATCTAGACATGGGCAGTGGAATGAGAAGTTTATCCTCTGTAGATTAAACAAAGGGTTCAGAATTCCCTGTAGATTGATATACACCTGAGGAATGCCAGAGGGCACAATGGCTGAAACGTGCTAACGACAAAGATGAGGATAATAGTCTGAATATAAATAATGTAAATAGTGAAAACTGACCATGTTCTTAAAATGGTTTTTATAATAAGATGGAGTTTCTCTTAAGTTGGGATGTGCAGTTGGTGTAAAGGTTAGTGATTTAGAATGAAAAATCAGATAGCTGAGGTAACCATTCTACTGTTTTTTCTCAAGACACCAGATGTGTGAGTGGTGTAATGAATAGGCATTTCATTATGGAGTAGTAATTAGCAGGCTAATTTCATTGATGATTATTATTACTGTAATGAGTTAGGTCCTCACTGGGAGCTTTACACTTGTAATTTGGTACCATGCTAAGTAAAGTTTAGTAAACACCTCTAAAGAGTCTTCAAGATTGTGTACATTGTCATTTTTATATTGCACATGTTGTATGAGTTTATAATTGGATTTATTGTTGACATTTTAAGAGCTTTTGACCAAAGATTAAATATTAGCCACATGACAAATTTTCTTACAATGGCATCTCGCTATAGATTAGCAGTCAGCTGGCTAATTTCATTGACTATTATTACAACTTTTTTTTTTTAAAATTATTTCACCCCAAACAAGGCAATAAAGCTACTAAGATGCAAGTGGTTACTCTGTGTACCCTACAGGGAGTTCTGGATTGAACCCTTTTTTTAATCTACAAGGATAGACTGTTCTCATTCCACTGTCCATGTCTAGGGATATCTTGTCTATTTCTTATTTTTAGTATTGCTCAGTTATTGTATCTTTCTTATTTCCCTCCAAGCAAGGCAATAAAGCCACTAAGACACAGTGCCACTGAGTGTGAGAGAATACGAAAGCAAAAACATATAAGGAGAAAATAATAAAAGAACAGGAATGAAGATTGACATTGCACTTAATTTTTTGAAGATCAAACTTGACTTGAAAACAAAAAGTCAGAAGGGAGTCCCACAAGTGAGAAGTGAGAGAGAAGAAATTATTAGCATAGAATTTATGGTTACATCTAGCAATTTCAACTATAAAATGATGAGACCTATCTGCCAATCTAGTACTGCATTTAAATTAATAGAGCAAATGAGTTTTATTCTCACTCAGAGCTCACACTTGTAATTTGGTACCAGACAAACACAAGTTTAGTAAACACATCTAAAGAAGCTTCAAGACTGTGTACATTGTCATTTTTAAATTACACAAGTTGAATGAGTTTATAATTGGATTTATTGTTGACATTTTTAGAGCTTTTGATCAGAGATTAAGTATTAGCCATATGACTAATGTTTACTATTATTTATTTTATCATAGGAGATTTCAACCTTTTTTGCCACTGAACCCCTTTTCACCATATTTCACAATGTCATTCCCCATTTCCAAGTTTGACTTATTTGAAAGTTGCATTGTAGAATTATCAATATTTCAACAGCTTGAATTTGTAAATTTCTGGTTCTAATTCTCCCGTGACACTCTAAAAATTACCCACAAAATTAAGAGGCATCATCCTCCACTTCTGTTTGTGAACTACTCCTCTATAAGAATATTTTAATCCTGTTATTGTACTTTTATGGGTGTGGTAGTACCTGTTAGGGTTCTAGCTATAGACAAATATTGAACCCCCAAACAAAACACTATGAAAGTATAAAAATACCAGCAATAGATTTTTACATAAAAGCTACCAACATTACCTAATTGTAATAAAGTTACCAACAATATATTTTATCTGTAGTTGAGAGCATATAATTGGGTTCAAATTGTTTAGATCTCAGCATTAAATAGCCCATATAGGTTGATATGCTGCTAAATAAAATCAACCATTCTTCTTTTATGTGCTACGACTGTTTAGATCCCTATTTTTATATTTTTAATTCTTTACCACCTTTTTTTGCCTTTGTTCTGCCATCCATCTATACAGACTTTATGGGCACTTTGATATCATGTAATGGTTAGCAAGCTTGTCTTGCTAAATCAATTATGAATGAGTAGTGAGTTCAATCCTCACTGGATGCTCCATACTTTTGACCTTGTGCCTCATCTAAACTATGCTTAGAAAATCACTACACTGACCTTATTAAGTCAATTGCTTAATGCTTCTATCTGTCTTTTGCTTTCAATATGTCCTGGGGTGTGTGTTAAATAGTCTTGTCCCTCTTCCCTCATTATGTACCAGATATTTTCACTGTTTCCCTTTAAATTTGGATGTGCAGGTGGTGTAATGGATAGTGGCTCAGAATAAGAAATTGGAGAGTGGAGTTCAAATTCCAGTCACATTCATTATGTTCATTTATATGAAAATACTCTTGGCAAAGATATGAATCCATCTCCCCCCACCCCACTGCCAGCTATGGGTTAACTTGTAAGATTTTTACCTAGAAAAATCATTGTTATTCCTTAAAAATTGTTTATGCAATATTCACTCTCAAAAAAAATAATTCTTGCAACCTGAAATATGTTTTGGTTTTAAATAACCCACAAAGGTTTGATAAACTGTAAAAAATCAAATTAATCTCCCTCTGAATTCAGCAAAAGAAAGTTATGGAGAGACATGGCACATAGTGATTATATTAGCATTAGTTTAATCCAGTGATCTAGCGGGTTGGCTTCAGTCACTTTCCTATTGCCGTAAGGATGCCGCTCTGTGCCTTTTCTATATTTACTTTCATGATAATTGTTTGGATGAGCTCTTCGCTATGGTACCAGGACTTTTTGAATTCAAGTGCACTACTAGACTGGTGTCAATATCTCATCAATTTACAGTTAAGATGACTAGATGTAGCCATAAGTTCTATGCTAACAGTTTCTTTTCTCACACTTCTTGCTTGTGGAACTCTCTTCTGGCTCCACACTTTCCAGCCAACTTTAATTTGCAAATATTTAAATGCAATGTCAGTTGTTATCTACTGTCCTCCCAATAACTCTTTTCTCTTCCCACTCATTTTTAATGCTTCTGTTTCTAATTATTCAGCACCCTATAACCCCTTGTGTTTTAGTGGCTTTATTGCCTTGCATAGAGTGATACAGATTTAAAAAAAAAAAAAAAAATTAAATTTGAAGGCAAATTTATATTACTTTTAAGTAGGTAAGTTTTTTTTTTTTTTTTTGTTTTTTTTAATACTTAAGTTTTTTTTATTCTGTTATCAAAAAGGTTGTATCATACATTTAAAGAAAAAAGTGTTTTAAATATATATTGATCTCCTCATTTGTATTTCTTTTTTGTTTTTAAATAGATTTATTTTTTTTAAAGTGGATTTTTTTCTTTGCTTAAGCTGTTTTTTGTTTTTTTAATTTTTTTTTTATTTTGGCATTTAGGATATATACTTTTATCTTCCCAAATCAGATTTTGATTTGAAACTTGAGTGGAAATGAGTGATTACAGTCTGATCATCCTGAAGACATGAATTTGATACGTTCACTCTTGCATGTTGAATCCAACAAGTATTTTATATCTGTAATTTACTTATTTCATGAATATAGATGAAAATAATATCAACCCTATAGCAATAATTATATTTAAAATGTTTGGCTATAAAGGTATTTAAGTATGTCATTTTTTATTATCAATTTTTTTTTCTTTTCTTCCATGCTCATTTTCAAGTAATTGAAGCAGAAAGCCACTGTCTGTTTCTATAAAAGGTATAATTAAAGTATTTTAAATTCATTGGAAATTATAGACAAATATCAGATATTTGACTTCACCTACAACTTATAATCGATCAAATTCTGAAAATTATAAATAAGTTATTTTCTCCTGATTTCTTTTTTTTTTTTTTTTTTTTTTTAATCATTGATTTCATTTTGCTTATTATAATGGTAATTTTATTTTCTATCTAACTTTGAAAACTTTTTAAATAGTTATGATTGGTAATTTTGGACAAGTTGTCTATTATTATTTTACACTGAATTATAAAAGACTTTTTTAAATTACACACAGATGCCCTCAAGTTTCAAACTTAAGCCAACTATATTATTTGAAATAATATTCAAATTACTTTTAGGAAAGCTCTGGAAAATCTCACAGAATATGACTGTAGATGAAACATTACAAATTGAAAGATATTATTTGTGTTGAAGGCAAAGAAAAAAGGAGTCAATTGAGCCATGTCCCTTCACTATTTCCTGTCCTTTGTAGCTCTTTGTCACTAGTTCATAAACTGACTTTATGATGTAATAACAAATACCAAAGGGAGGTAACTGTTATAGTGGAACACACCTATTCTATTGTTAATAGACTCTCCCACCTATAATAAGTAGGAGTAGTAGGAAGTCGCTCGGGGAGTTGGTCAGTCGGTCGATGTCAGATGACCATTAGTCGGATACTAAAAGTACCAGCCACCACAACTAGATCTCTGCGTCATTACTTATTATATCAAGTTCCTAACATTTTGTACGTCGAACCTATTTTAGGACCGACTTAGTGAAATACAAGCCTCCACTGTGAAACCACTCTACAACAGTAACAGACAAGGTTGACTTATGCAGTGGTTGCTGATGCTACTGTAGTAAAGGACCAACATAAATTTTGTCTTTTTGTTATTTTTTCTCTCCTAAACTCTGTTCTGTCATTCATCTACTCAAGCTCATTAAGTAGATTATGCACTGTTTTCCTCTGTCTTTCTGCCTTCATTATACCCTGTGTGTATCAAATTTTCCAAACCTTCTTTCCTCATTATGTAACCTAGAAATTTCAACTCTTTTTGATGCTAAATATAAGTGTCCTTTTTCTCTAAAACTACATTGTTGCTCACATGTTTAGTCTATGGTATTTTCAGCATCCTTCTATAGAACTACATTTTTGTGGCAGATGAAGAACAGACTTTAAATCTGTTCTTCATCTATGAGGAGATTGTCCAGCATTCACTGCCATATAACGGGACTGATACTACGTACGTTCTAAATACTTAACCATATGCCCATTTCATATATACAGGGTATCATCTAAATTATGCTAAAATGAAAATAACACTGACATCTTATTTTAAAAGATATATTTACCAAAATTACACAAAAATATTTTGAAATACTAAAGAGTAAATTTATTCAACAGAATCACCCTTGGCTTCAACCACAGCTTCGAAACAACTTCATTATCTCCTGTAACTCTCCTCGATGGTCTCTTTGTTTAAGTTGGTGAATGCTGCCATAATCCTTGCCTTCAGTTCATCTTTGGTGTTACAAGGAGTTTTTTTGGTCTCTCACTCAACTACACCACACACATAATAATTAAGGGGGTTGCAGTCTGGGGAGTAAGGTGGTCAGATCTAAGGGGTAATGTGGTTGTAGAAATTGTCTGACAGCGATGATTGGTGCAGAGTCCTGTTGCCAGACATAGGATCTTCCAGCAGCCACCCTCTTAACCCAGAGCAGCACCACCTCCTCAAGGCACTTGATATAGGCATCTCACTAGCAAATTCAGTTCTCATCAGAATGATGTACCTTTGTAATCACCATTAGATTCATACAACTCTTTCCGAATCTTTTGCACTGTCCTCAGATTGACACAAAAATACTCTGAAATGTTTGCATTGGAGCTTCCAGCACGAATGCCAAGCAGTACAGCATGCCATTTCCAAATTTCGGGTGGAGTGAATTGCATCATGGTGCTCTTTTTCTCACAGACCCTACTATACTGTGTAATCAAGAAAATCAAAACAATCAATGCGCATGTGTGAAATTAAAAATGTAACATGGCAACAATTTATCTATCATACCTTATATGTACACATTGTGTTTTATAATTGTGTAACTTATGCTATTTCAGTCAAGACCAATTTTGTTTAGACCTAAATTACTTTTTCAGTGCACTAGTTATGGCAATATTTTTATGGGAACACTTTCTTGGATATTTAAAAAAAAATAGATGTTACACTTTGAATTGTTATGACTATTTGATAGTCTTCAGTTTATCTACATTAGGAGTTAATAAATAGTCATCTTTGGTATAATAAGATATTTTTCAATTTTTTTGTTTTTCTGTCTGATAATTGCTTTAATCAACTAGGCCATTATCCATTGTTCCATAGGACAATTTGCTGTAGTGAACGTGGAGCCTTAAACCTAACCTGACTTCTGATTAGAGTTGCAACTGCTGCTGTATTGGCAGCTGGCTGTCATGTTTTAACTGCTGCCCATGTTTTGATTTTTGCTGCTGCGGTTGAATACTTGATGTCAGTTGTATTTGTTTATTAGTGGTTCCTGTATTTTTTTTATGCTAGGCCTACTAAGGAAGTTCTCATAGCATACTATATATGCTGATTTTTTTCATCCATTTCTTTTTTTATTATTATAAAACTGTATTTTACCTAAACCAGTCACGTAGGTTAACATATCTAACTTGAAAGCATTCTGGACAAGGAAGAAATGGAACATAACTCTTTGAGGTCAGCTACATATCCTGTTTGTGTCCCTAATATTGATTCACTGCTTGAACCTAGTGTCCTCAATCCAAAACATTTACTTTTCTTACAAAGGAGCAAACATGCATGTTGTAAATTTGTTAGCATGCTTTTCCAATACATGTCAATAAATTGCTTGTTCAGATGCTCAGAAATTTCAATTTTATGTCTGACAAGCAAAATATTTTTTAAAAACAACATGTTTACATTTTAGCTGAAAATTTTGTTTTGGAGACACAGATTTGACAAGATAGTGCAATTTAGTGTACTAGAAATTTTTTGCAACATGCTAATGGATATTGAAATACTGACAGTATCTAGTATTGTTGAAGTTATTTCTGACATTTTTGTTGAGATTTACAAACTCTACATTTCATTCAATTTTGCAAACCAATTGATGAAATTTGAATAAGCTGATTTGTCTGGAAAAATACTTTGACAAAAACCCCACTTCACAGTTTAATAATTTCATTAATTTTATAGGACTTCATGGTAAACAATATTTTTTAAGAAAATTTCTTATTTTCCTTTTTAACAGTGAAGAATAAATTCTTGGGATTTCTTACTCTTGAGCATGCAACATACAACTGGCCATGTATAAATATGTCTTTCTAGAGCCAAATTGCAACTTTTTTAAGCTTTTCGCCTTGTGTGATTTGTTCATAGTTCTCACAAATTCATGGTAAAGTGGAAACTGGATACATCAAAATCAACAGGAGAGTCCAATATTTGTTACTGTAATTATTAATGTATTGAAAGAGATAATAATTTACCCCGAAAAAAAAGTTTGCGTTCTGTGTGCAATCTGCCGAAGAAAAATTACAAAAAGTTGTTAGCAAAAATCTACTTCAATGACTAGAATCTATGCTAATGTTCTCCCCTCAATGGCGTGACCAATCAGAAAGATCTCTTGGTGAACCAAAGCCGTTGTTTTTTTACTTATAAAGGCAGAAGATTTTATGAGCTGGTGGGCAGAACACGCGTTTTTTGCTCGTGAGACGTGAAGGTTGGATGTGTGACCCCATTTTGTCGTTTCTACTTTGTTTGTTGGACTGTTACGACGGGCTATCAATTTGGCTACAAGTGTTGCAGTCGAGAAACAGAAGAAATCTATTGCAGTTGCTACTATAAGTTGACAGTCTTTTCTTTTCTTTACTAAGACAATTAAATTGTTTTAAAATAAAGTATTTTATATGTTAAATAATAAATGTACTTTGTACCCCCGTACCTGTTTGCACTTCTCCCCCAAAATTTCCTTTCTTATGTGCCCCAAAAATTTCAACTGTCTCTTCCTGGTCTTTTTGTTTCTGTTGTCTTTTAAACTTTGTCATTGCTCACATATTCAGTCCATGATATTCTTAGCATCTTTCTGTAGGACCATATTTCTGTTGCTTCAAGTCTCTTCTTTATCTGTAAGGAGATTTGTCCAGCATTCACTGTGATATATGAAGACTGATATTAGTTATGTATCTTCAAGATTTTCATGTTGCACTTTTCATTCTCTGTTAATACGCTTCCCAGATATCTCCAAAATTTGTTTTTGATCAGTCAGTGTATGGATATTTTAGATGTCACAGAATTTTATATATAGCTTATGGCACCCACCCTGAATCTACTATAAAAATTCATCATGAGAAACTAGTAAATACTAAACACTTCAAATACAGTGGTGTATAGATCACTTATAATAAATTTAGTATAGGAGATAAGGAAACTGAACTGCACTAGTACTTTCTCCCAATACCACAAATTGTTACAAAACTAAAACATTAACCTGAAAACTCATCAAGCTCATCAGATGGAGAATTTATTTAGATGTTATACCTGATGATAAACCCGTTCAGAAATATCAAAACTGATTCGTATACAACTGCTTTCTAAGATTAACTGTTAAAACTGGTTTTGAGCAAGTTAAGTCTATGGGTCTTGGCAGACACCATCCTTCTTTGAAATTTTTGGACCAGTGCCATAAAATCACAAAGATCTGGACCAGATAACAGAAATGACATCATTTGAGGACTTTCAACAATGGCAACAACTAAAATGGATATCAGATGTAACTCTAAGAGAAAATGACATAATTAAGTTGTTGACATTCCACACCTAATTCAAATAGGAATTAATACCCCTCCCCAAATCAATACTAGAAAGAACAATAACAGTTACTGGACTCGAGAAATCTCTTTATCTGAAAAATTGTTTTAATAGAAAGATTTTATAAATTTTGACCAAAAGTAGTATTTGCTGCTCAGTCAATGAATGCTGATAGTTTCCTTATAAGAAAATGGTTAATATTACCATTTTCTGATCCTTTTATAACTGTATTAAATTTATTAGTTTTACAAGAAATATTGTTATATTTTATTTTAAGCTGATATATTTGTATTAGTGTCTTCCTCTTGGTTGTTATACTGTTTTCAACTTTTCTCTTTTTTTATATTATTGTTCACGCAATGCAAGGCCCAAGAGCCACTCAAAGAAGAGGGTTACTGAATGAGGTTGTAAGGGCATAAAAAGTGAAAGTACGAAATGCATATTATGAAGATGTGTAGAATAAATAACAGTTGATCCTAGGTTTGAAAAGCTTAAGATCATAGTGATCAGGAAATAATTTTTTTGGAAGTATATTCAAGAAGGAATAGTTCTGTTGGTCATAAAAGAGAAAGACTATATTGCAAGGACAAATTGACTTTTAACAGCTAATATAAAATATCCTGTTTTGAACAATATAATGAGAACAATCTGCTTGTTTGGATTAAAAAATTGGATTTTGCTCGAAATTACCAGAAGGTTACAGACTATGATAGACCTGAGGAAAGCCAGTTAGCATATCAGCTGAAGTGCTGTGACCGTAACAAAGAAGATAAGGACACTAGTCAGAGCATAACAACAATTCCTCAACTCAAATATTCAGCAATAAAATGTTTTAGTTAAAATTAACTTGATAAAGTCTTCTTCTTTGTTTCTTATTTATAATTGCAAATTTTACTTTATCCGTAATCAATTTGGCAGTTTTCCTTTGAATTCATTTTACTGTTTCGTTATTAATCACTTTGATTGAAATTGGTTTCTTGATCAGTTACAAGTATGGTGTCGGGGGGAATCTTTATTTTATCAAACGAAATAATGCGTCAAGGTAAGGCCATTACTTAAATAAATTAGTTGGTTACTTAATTAAATTTTTATTAAATTAAAGAAACAGTGTTCTGATATTTAATGATTGATTTTGTCTGTTAGCTTTTGTTCATTTTAGACAAAATTCCAAGATGCCTTCTGTATTTTAGATTAGATTTCCAGTTTTCTTTGTTATTTTTTTTTAATTTGACAATAGAAATAAACAAAATTAAAGATTCTTGGCACCCACTCGGCCAAATTATTTTAATCAATATCTTTTATATCAATTAATACATGTTAAGAGTCTCTCTTGTAAGATTTAAACTAAAAATATAGCCTTCATTTATTAGTGTTTTCTTTCCTACTAATTTACTCGGGCTGCCAAAATAAATAATGGCAGTATTTAATTTTTGATAGCATTGGTGATATTTTTACATTTATTTTACACACATCTGTTATATATATATATATATATATATATATATATATATATATATATATATATATATATATGAAAGAAAAAAATACAGAAAAAACAAACAAAAATCTGAATATGCAATTATGTAGTATTAATGTTAATATAAAGTCGACGTCGGATTTCGGGTCTATTTAAGACCATCTTCATGGACATTTTCATTTAAACATAATTAACATTAGAACTTATAAAAATTTAACACAAAAGACGATGGACATAAGAGCCCAACTAATCCAAACAGATAACTGAAATTTTATACAGATCAGCTGCCCGCTTAAATATGATCACGTAGTCGTCACGCATGATGTTGTTAAAACGTATTCAAGATGATTTCCAAAATTAAAATATTAAAAAGTCGATTGAAAAATTTTGTATAAACAGTTCAAGAAATCTCTTCCATTGATGTCGGAATAATGAGTGATCAATAGGTTCTTATATCTTCAACAAGCTTGAAGTCCTTCCCTGTTATAAGGCAAATCAAAAATGATGAAAAAACGATGGAACAGTTCTAAAAAACAGTTCGATAATAAATCCTTTCCTTACTTGATCAATAGATTCTTATATTCTCGTCCAAGCTTGAAGTCTTCCACATTATAAAGTAAATTCAGGTTTGTATTTCCAGTCTGTCTATTCAACTTTTTATTATTTCATTCCAATTTCTTAATGAGGTGTTGTACATTGCGATTGACATTATGAATAAATTGTTTCAAGCTTGTTTCACTATGACATCTATATATAAAATTCTGTGACTTACATTAGTCTGTCCATCACACCATCTACAATAGCCATACATTGACTAATCAAAACCATATGTTGGGTAGAAGTGCAAATAAGTAAGGTAGTACAAAGTACAGTTGGTTTTACTAGGGTGCGTAACCAAGCACAATAAATTTTCATTAATTTTTTTGGGGGGAAATTAGAAGTTTTATTATTTAATATAGAAAACACTCCCAGTATTTTAAAAACAATTTAATGATTAAAATAACAAATACTTAATAAAAATGCGATATTGTTTTTTTTTTTTTTTACAGATGCTTTCTTTAAGTTTTTATATTCCATAGATTGGTTTGCGAAATTGAACGAAACTTAAAGTTTGTAAATCTTGACAAAAAATGTTAGCAATAACTTCAATACTAAATACTGTAAGGATTTCAACATGCATCAACATGTTGCAAAAAAATTCTAATGAAAAGAAATAACTCTTCATAACTTCAATCGCAATATACAGCAACTCATTCAGAAATTGCTTATGACCATATCACGTTGAAATACTTGTTCCCATATGATCTCCGAAGTTAAGCAAACATTGATCCTGATTAGTATCTAGATGGGTGAGTGCTTGAAAATACCACATGCTGTAACATTGGATGTGCAGGTGATGTAATGGATAATGGCTTGGAATTGTTAATTACAGAGCAGAGTTCCAATTCCAGTTGGGTTTGTTATATTCACTTATTTACAAATACCCTTGGGAAAGGCATGACTTCACCTCTTCTCCCTCCAGTTATGGGTTAATTAGTAAGACTTGTATCAATAAATCATTATTATCTCAAAAAAATCTTACAATCTAAAAAAACTGCTGTGGCTTTAAATAACCTGCAAAGAGTTGATAAACAAAAAACAAATCAGTCATTCAGAAATTGGATACATTCATTTGTGGTTTTAATAGCAAATCAAAACTTTGTGGGTTGTTGAAAGCTGAAACATATTTCAGATTGTAGGTATTGTTAAGAGTACCTGATAATAACTCCTCATCCCAGAAGTTCAGACAGAAGTATATGTAATAGGGGTTGATGAAAATTTTGGTAATTTTGTAAAATAAATCCCAACCATTATAAGTTATATAAACAATGTAATTAGTCAAGATTGTTTTTTGAGAAGCAGGTAGTGAATGAGTGATATATGGTGTCTACATATAACCAGCTAATTATAAATTATCTATACTGTTCTTAAATTATATTCTGGGAACTGCTGATGACGAATTAAACCTTTGCATATAATATTATTGTGTTGATTAACTATTCATTATTTGTGTCCTAAGATCAAATTGAGCTTCTGTACAAATTAACATCAATGGAATTTTTCAATAAAGTAACTAACCTCCAGGAGAGTGATATTGCTCCTTCTCAGGCTAACATTTTCAATTGACATGAATTGGAATGATTATATTAAATCAATTGCTCAGTCTGCTGCAAGGAAAGTTGGTTCACTGTCATGTGCTAGATAGTTTTTATCACGAGTATCTATCTTACACATTTATAAATCTATAATTTGTCTATGCATTAAATATTGCTGCCACATCTAGTCTGGTGCTTTTGTTATATATCTGGAGATTCTTGACAAAATCCAAACAAGAATCTGCAATATCAGTCCTGACTTGGTATTTTGCCTTCAGTCACTTTCCCACTGCTGTAATGTACCCCCTCTTTATTTATTTATTTTTTTTTTCTATAAATATTTTCATGATAATTGTTCTGACTGGCTTTCCTATTTGGTATGTCAACTTTATGAATATAAGCACAGTACTAGATTGGCAGCTAGGTCTCATCATTTTACAGTTGAAGATGTAACCGTAAGTTCTATGCTAATAGTTTCTTCTCTTGCATTTCTCACTTGTGGAACTCTTTTCTGGCTTCTTGTCTACTTGTCAACTGTAATCTTCAAAAATTTAAAAGCAAGGTCAATCATTACCTTCTGTTGCTTTGAATCCTGTTCTTTTATTGTCCTCTCTTCCTTAATGATTTTTTTCATAGTCTTTCACTCTTAGTAACCCCTTCAGTCAGTGGCTTTATTACCTTGCCTGGGGTGAAATGATGAAAAAAAAGTAATCCAATAAAGGTTTTATTGTTGCAAAGGTTCATGAAACCATTAGATTTCAAGATGCAAATCAATGTTGTTGCAGTAAAAATTAGTATTTACCAACCAATATTAGTGAAATTTTCAGCTTATATTTAGATGATAATTATACAATATGGATTTCAAGTTATCTCCTTTGATTCTTTTGATCTCAAGAGTTGTTCATAAGATTATAAATATAGATAATAGTATAGTTATTGGTGTGTATTTCTTAATTTAATAAATATAAACATTGCCATGAATCAATATAACTTCAAAAGCAAACAAGATATTGAGAAGTTATTGAATAATAAACACAATATTGAAAATTGTAAAAAATGTTGCCTTGAGATCATAGAACATTTTTCAAATGAAATTGGAAAGCAGCCACATCATGTTGAAACATTGGTTCCCATACAATCACAGAAGTTAAGCAATGAACCTGGTTAGTACCTTGATGGGTGACTGCTTGGGAATACCAGGTGCTGTAAGCTTGGATGTGTGCTGGTCTTGGAATTGTTAATTGGTGCGCCAAGTTCCAATTCCTGCTGGGTTTGTTATATTCACTCATGCACAAATACCCTTGGGAAAGGTATGAATCTACCTCTTTTACCCCAGCTATGGATTAATTAGTAAGAATTATGTCACTAAACTATTATCTCCAAAAAACATTCTTACAATCTAAAAAAGTATATCCTGGCTTTAAATAATCTGCAAATGGTTAATAAACCATATCAACAAAAAGAGATTTGAAAAAAACAAAAAAATAGACAAAGCCGTACATGAAAACTGATTTCTCAACACAAATTTTTGTGATGAATGTTCAGCAATATTGTATGGACCTGATAAGTAGGTTAGAGTTTTGGTCCTCCTTGAAAATATTCACCTAACAACGCTTAGAATACAACATGGAAGAGATAGAGTAAGGATTTATGCTAGTTTTATAGTCAAATAATAATGCCTTTCAAAGTTGAAGATGGCAGCATGAAGATAAATGCATAGAATTAATGTAAATTTGTAGACAGGACATTTTGAGTGGTATAGGTCACAACCAAGAAACTTTAGGCTAAAAAGACAATTCTCAATCACATTCAGTAAATTCTTGCCAAAAATGGTTTCAAAGTTAACAAATTAATGGAATGGCACTCAGCCTCTCCAGACATTAATTCAATAGGAAACTTGTGATCAATCATTAAAAAAAATATATCTGAGAATAACAAATGATATTTGAGAAAATATTTCTGTGAAACATTAAAAACTCCTGCAAGTAATGTTAAATCTAAAATGGTAGACATGTTAACAAGATCAGTTGGTTAAAAGACTGATGAAAATTATAGAATGTATACTGTTTGGACTGTTGCCCTCATCTTTATTACCATATTCACAAGGTTTCAGCCACTGGTACACTCTGGCCTTCTTCAGAATTTTGAACTGAACCCTTTATTTAGTCCCCAGGGATAGTGTTTTAATTGCTTTTGGATAGTTTCAGTTAATTCCCCTTGCTTGGAAACTCAACTCAAGTTTTTGTTCCTTCTGCTATGGCCAAGTTTTGAACTCACAACTCTTTGGGTCAAGTCATAGATCACTCAACTA
>CAHIKZ030002622.1:1002500-1102500 GCA_903632075.3 Acanthosepion pharaonis
TGATTAAAATGGAATAGTCTATTATTTATGAGGTATTGACAGGTTGTAACAGTCATGTGCACTAATAAAGGAGGGGTGGCAAGCACAGTTATAATAGGATTATGTAAAATGTCTTGCACATTGATAGCTACAAATACTTTGATGAATTCCTTCAGTATTTTTCTAAAAATTAAGCAAAATTAAATTAGTATACACAGGTGCTGGGACACATGAATTAATTTCTTAGTGTTGTTGTTGAACTGATTTTTTTGTTTTAGTAATTCACTAGTTGTTGTAGAGTGGTTTCACAGTGGAGGCTTGTATTTGTACTAAGTCGGTCCTAAAATAGGTTTGACGTACAAAACGTTAGGAACTTGATATAATAAGTAACGACGCAGTAATCCAGTTGTGGTGGCTGATACTTTAATATCCGACTAACGGTCGTCCGACATCGACTGACTGACCAACCCACTGAGCGACTCCTACTACTCATAGGTGGGAGAGTCTATTAACTATAGAATAGGTGTGTTCCACTATAACACTAGTGAAGATGATCTTGGATGAGATTGAAAGTACTTGGGAAAATAAAAGAAATTACCAAGACTACAGTCGTCCTGGGTAAGACGATAAACTACATTCGCGTCCTGAGTAAGACTATAAACTACGTCCAACAGCAAGGCCTCTGATCAGGAGGTTTTAAAGAGCGTGGAACCACCTCTTAATTGCTGGTGTTCCCAGATCCACCCTGATCCAGGGTGGTAGCACTTGTTAGGGTCCCAGCTATGGGTAAATAGTTAACACCCAAACTTGTGTAAAAATAGGTTTTAATACCAGCAATACTTTAAAAAAAATACAAACAACTATACATTATTTGAAAAAAATATGACCTGCTAAGATTTCTTCAAGGAAAAAGATTCCCAGAAATAGATTTTTGAAGAAAAATATATTACCAGCAATAAAAATTTTGTTGGCATTAAATAACCCATTGAGGTTGATATGCTTTAAAACAAACCAAACCAAAACTACAGTGTTTTTTAATCAGTTTTGTAAGAGCATGAAGAAATTGATCTGTGAATTTGAGATGGTTAAAGTAAAAATGAATAGATATGTCTAAATTATTCAAGCAAATATACTTGAAGGAAGATATGCTGCCTAAATATACATATTTTAAACTACATGTTCCAGCAGCTCATCATAATACCAACACTTGGCAATTTAAACATCACTCTGTGAAGAGGCAAATCAAAATAGCAGAAACAGCTAATTTTTAAATTGACTGTAGCAGAGCATGTTTCATGAAGATCTATAAAAAAATTCACAACTATCAATTACATTAATATTTTGTCTTAGCAATTCACCTTGAATATGATCTTTGATGAGATTGAAAGTACTTGGGGAAATAAAAGAAATAACCAAAACTATGGCATCTTTCTTAATCAGTTTAATAACAACACTAAGAAATTAATCCATGAATTTGAGAGGATTAAAATAAGACATAATATATCTAGATTCAACCATATATATATATATATATATATATATATATATATATATATATATATATATATATATATATATAGTTAACACAAGTAAAAGATTTGTCACTTAGCTGATTGACTTAGCATCCAGACTCCAGAGTTTTGTAGATAGACCCTGTGGGAATTACTCTGTCCACTCATCAGTGGGTATCAGCAATTGACTGATTATACTTCCTGATTTTTCTTTTTTTATATACACTTTTCATTGGTGCAAGTTTTTTTGTTTTTTTTTTTTTGTTTTTACATTCATTCCTTAACTTTTTCAACTCTTTTCCTCTTTTCTTTCAATTGTTGCTATTTTGATTTCTGGTTTTCAAGACATGCTGTCATTGTTAATTTTTATAAGAATATATATATCACACCTTGAGTGCTAGTGTTAATAAAATGGTGCATGATCAATATAACAAAGCTATAAACTATACATTAATAAATATAAATATATTTCCTCACTGGTGGAGTTTCATGCACATATATAAAATACACTCACTTGAGTGGGTACTGAATAGTTCTTGATCCCACTTCCAAAAATTTATCCAAATAACAAATTGTTTTGGATTTCCTTCTTGGTTGGGCTGAGAACGTTCCCTGATATCCTCCTCCTCATGATTTTTGATTATCTTTTCTTATTGTATATAGCACTATAAATAATGTTATCATAATTATTCTAGATTTTGCTTCCATATAGAACTGATACTTGAAAATATGAAATTTGTTTTCATGAACTTCTCTCAAATGGGATGGTTTTTATAAATGTATTTATGATGCATATTTGCTTATAATACCCAACTCATGAAAATCTGTTAGATTATTGATAGGAATTTGGATGAGATGCTGAAAAGAATAAAAGAATGGTGAAAAAGAAATGTTGGGTTAAAATTATAAATTTCCAGTTACATTATTGTATTGGAAAAATGTCTTTATTGCTTTGTTTATCATAAATGTACAAAGGTTTAATTAAAAAATTGTTGGAAACCTTTTATTTTTGAGGATTTGCCAAAAAAATTTTTGACAACTTTTTAAAAATTATTTAAAACTGATAGAAGAATGGTTTTATGTTTTCAATTATAATTCCTGAAAAGCCTTGTATGGTATTCATTTTATTGCTGAATGAGACTAATTTTTGTAGTTTATTTTTTTCTTATATTTTTTCTGTATATGTGTGTGTGTATATATATATATATATATATATATATATATGGTTGGATTGATGTGAGTTTGTTAGCTCTATCTCTGATATTGAGTGCTTTCTAATAAGTACCACACAATATAAATAATTATATATTTATATACACACACTTTTTACACACACATATATATATATATATATATATATATATATATATATATATATTGGCAGCAACCTTTCTTTTAAACATCTTTCATTAAATATGGCAGACAAGGAAGATTTAATTAATTTTTTATTTAGTTCTCTCCACCTTTTCCATTTTGTAAGAGTAAGGGAGTACAGAAATTTTCCATAATTTTCATTGTCCCAAGCGCTTTCAGACACTTTTTTAGTCATTTTCAAGGTGTTGTCAGTTTTTTCTCCTGTTTTGATTAAGTTGTATTTTATTTTGTGTTGTTTTGAATAGGAGTGATTATTCCCATCCTTCGCATGTTGGAAGCAGCTGTGAGCATCTTTCTATTTTTAAAAACACTTTTAACACTCCATTTCCACTGTTAAATAAGATGTGGTTGATAGTAGGAGAGAGATGTTTAATATACAGGGCCTCTCTAATAACAATATGTTTCCTGTAATTTGATTTATATATATATTTTAGTGTTTTCGAGCAGGGTTAAGGGTTTTTGTAAATTGTAAATATATATAAACAACGGTTGGTTTAAAACTTCATGGGATATGACCAAATGAGGTTTATTTTTCAACATAGTCCACACACTTCTTCCATCAGTCTTGCAGCGCTTGGATCCCATTGGTGAAGAAGCTTTCATCCTATTGGTCAAAAAGTCTGATATGATATCATCACTGTGATACTGGTTCCCAGCCAAGTGTTTCATGTTGGGGAACAGATGATAGTCAGATGGACCAAATCAAGAGGATAGGGAGTGTAGTCAACCAGTTCAAATCCAAAGTCAATCACAGCAGCCATTGAAACAAAGGATTTGAGTAGTGGAACATTGTCCTGATGAAACACCTTTCGTCAGTTTTCTTGGGTGTTTGGTCCTGATAGCCTTTCATACCTGCTTAAGTAATTTGACATAGTACCCTCTATTGGTGTGGTCCTTTTGAAAATAGTCAATAAACATAATGCCTTATGCATCCCCAAAAAACAGACCATCACCTTTCCTTCAGATGAAATGACCTTGGCCTTCCATGAGTAAATGAGGTGAGTGTTTTCATTGCATGAATTTTCTCTGCCTCAAAGAAACATTCAAGGAAACCAGCTGGATCTGCCTCAATGCCAGATTTTTTCTGTGATGTGATCAGACTGCTGTGCTTTTGATCATGGGTCAGAAGATGTGACACCCACCAAGCAGAAACTTTACACATACCAAATTCATTGTGCAAAATATTCTCAACTCTCTCATGGCATTGAGCATTGACTATTTGATTTATCGTCATCACCACTAGGTCAACACAATCATTGTTTTCCTCAGTGGTGGCAGTTGCAGGACATTCATCTTCAAAGCTCTCCTTTCCCCTCCTAAATTAAGGGGCTAAATCCTTTTTCTGCAGGTGCTTGATAATAGTATGATGCCAAATTTTATTCATTTTCAAGAGAAGTTGTTACTAGTTACTTTTGAAGTCTTCTTTGAACAGTCAGATGATAGTTTACCTGGAATGAACCAATGCAGTTACTAATTAGATGCATTAAAATTAATGCATGATTCCACAGCTCTTGCATCACTCCTTCATAGCCTGTGTACTTTTCAGCCCATTCTTATATATAGGGTCTGATTTTATTATATGTCAATGTTTCACAATAAAATTTATTTTTTTTTTACTTCAGTTGGAGTGGTTAGGTTTGCCTATCGCCCAGTTCACACACCTCTTCTGTTTTTTGAACAGGAGTTTATCCCTTGTTACCTGAAATTTTATTCACTAATTTTTTTTCCTCCTCAATAGGAATAGGTAGATTCATCTATTGTCCAATTCACATTCGTTCCTGGAATTTTGTACAGGAGTAGAAGTTTATCCCTTGTTTCCTGTTTAGGGTTGTTTTTTGGGGGTTCCTTCTAAAGTCTTCTCATTCTCCTTCAGTCTTAGTAACCCCTTGCATCTTAGTGGCATATTTGCCTTGCTTAGAGTGAAATGACTTAAATAAAAAAAAATAAAAAACAATGTTTGTAAAATTTTCATAATGTTTATATCATCATAAGTTTCGGCTTACAATATCTGTACTTATGAATAATACTGCTACCTTTTTTTTTTGTTAGGTGTCAGATTTTGTTATGCAAAGTAACTAGGTGTTGCTTACATTTTTTATTTACAAATAAATGCCAAAAATATAGTCTGTAAAAACATATTTGATTAACCCATTAATGCCACTGTTCCATTTTTAAAATCTGGAAGGCATTAGAAACCTCTAATATTGGATTTTAATAGTTCATACTGGATTTTACAGTAGTCATTAACGGATTGACACAATCTCATATATACCTGAATAAATTATGTTGCTAAGACCTGGACATTCTGTATTTTGCAATGTCAATGAACACTTGTTGCCACTTTTGTAATGTCAATAAATACTTGTCACTTTCATAATGCTCATTGTAGTAGAGACTTTGTAATTGCAGATACAACTATAGTAACACCATTGAACAATACTGGTGTCAGACGCCTTTGAATAACACTCACACTAATGCTACTCATTCGATAATACTCACTCAATAGTAACCACTGAATAATAATCAGAATAGTAATCTGTATAGTGAGCACTGAGACGTCACACTAATTCCCATATATACATTTCCTTTACCATCATGTGGTCTAGTTATTCAAAATGGGATCGACTGTGTTTGCTCTCTGGTGATCTGTGTTCAAACTCCAGTGTCAGCAGTGGCACTTTATTCCTATATAACACTGTAACTTTCATCAGTCTTTCAAACATCCATCTTGTTAACTTTACATGTTGATATGGGCTCTTTCACATTCTATAACCTCATCAGCCTTTTGACCATTGATTTTACTTTTATATGTTGATATGGGCACTGTCGCATTCTATAACTTTCATCAGTGTTATGTCCATTGATTTTATTAATATTTAACATGTAGTTTTTATTGCTTTCGAAAGATCTTGTTTTCTTTTCTCTTTTAATGTTGGATCACAGGTTATATTTAGGAATTTATATCTGATGTGGCTGAAAGCTTTTTTTTTTTTCTTTTTTTTTTTTTGGTGGTAAGTTCGTCAATAGTCCAGTTCCCAGTTTATGAAGGAGTATTTTAGTCCAGCTCCTTTATGAAGGAGCATTGTCTTACATGAATATAATATTTAGCTGAAATCCTCTTGGTTAAAATTAACACTGTAAGGCTTGAAAAGAAATAAAAAAAAAAATGCCTTCTCTCAGACCTCAGCATAATACTCTGCATTTATCTTAACAAGGGACCAATAACTTTACTGCCTGCAAAACTAAACCAAAATGTTTCTACACCTCCCACTTTTGTCTTCTGAGTCAGGTTAGTTGACTATTCTCATGAACTACCCAACCTCTGACCCAACCATCTTATCTATATATGACTGTTCTACATTCATTACTAAAAATTAGTATTGAGAAATCAGTTTTCATGTAGTTCTTTATCTGATTTACACATTTTCTTTGTAATGTTTACTGAATAGTGGTAATTTCATTGTTTTCATGTCTTCAGCTGACATTCTTTGAATTCTCCATATTTTCTCTTTGTTTACATGCTCAACATTAGCTTCTTCAAATATTTCCTTGCTGGTCGATTCCTTCTTTTTAATTTTTTTCTTACTTCTTTTTGGGATATTCAAGCCATTTTTTGTGGGTTTTATCTTACCATGATTTCAGTTTCTTTTTTGATTGTTATCTTGTCTCTGTTTATTTAATTTTTTTTTGTAATTACTAATGTCTTCTTTATCACTCAATGACTTCACAATATCTTGTTTCTCTTTCAAGGTTACATCTGTGACATGGCCCATGGCAATTTTTCTGTATCAGAAAGAAAAATATCAGTCGCTAAACTAATATAGCTATTTCCAATATGATGAAAACCCCATTGAGTTGTATAATATGATCTCACATGACTAAATAAGTTATTATAAATATTTCTAATAAAAATAGATATTCTAAGATGAAATTCACATTTCTGATATAAATAGATAATGAAATTTTACAAGTATTAGTTGGTTAATATCAATTTTAATAGGAAAAAAAATTTACAGTGTTGTAACCTAGAGAAGGTTACTGAATAGAATAATCACATACAGGTTGGTAATGAATGATAATACTTATGACAAGAACAACACATATAAGATTTGCCAGTGGCACATAGAAGTAGTAGTCAACTGCCAGAAGTGAGTCAAGTGATTTCCACACTGAATCTCCAACTGCAGACCAGCATACAGTATTCACTACTGCATTTATGTGAATAGGGACATACCCATTATTGTCCTTAGGTATACTACAACACTTACATAACTTGACATCTCTATGTGTTATGTCCCTTCAGTACATAGGCAGTCATGGCTCTCTATAATTTCCTGTCCTTTATAGCTCTTAATGAATTTTATCTTTATATTATTTCTCCTAAAACTTGTTTCACCATTCATCTAATTATGTTATGCATCATTTTCCTCTGTCCCCCTTGCCTTCAATCTTTCCTGTGGGTATCAGATTTTCCAAGCTGTCCTTCCTCATTATGTGCCCTAGAAATTTCAACTGACTCTTTCTGATTTTAAGTATAATTTTTCCTTTTTATTTCTATTTTTTTCTAAAATTTTGTTGCTCACTTGGTTGGTCCATAGTATCCTCAGCATCCTTCTGTAGAACCACATAGATAATTTGATGTAGTGAATATAATTACAATGTTGCCTCGGAAAAATATAGTAAGGTGAAATATAGATGTACCTATCGCCTGGTTAACACACCTTCCCTATCTTTTGAACAGGAGTAGAGGGTTATCCCTTGTTTATTGTTTAGTATTTGGTTTCTGGTTCAGTATTTGGTTTCTGGTTCCTTCTAAAGTTTTCTCATTCTCTTTCACTCTCGGTAACATCTTTAGTGGTATTGTTGTCTTGCTTGGGGTGAAATGATGAAAAAAAAAAAAATGAAAATAAGATTTTTCACTTTTAATTTAATGAAATGCTTACTGTAAATGAGTTATTTATTTGCAATTCATTTCTTTTGAGTAACTTTGTGATGGCAGTAATTTATTGAGTCATAAATAATTTCCGTTTTTGTTTATCGACTTCATTCTTCAAAGAGTAAAGTACAATTAGATTTTATTCAGTTCTATATTCATCATTATTTGCAAAGACATGTTGTCGCTTATGAAAACAACTCTCTGATACCTTTTTGAGTAAAAATGTGCTGATTTTGATCTGAAAATTTTTCTAACTCTTGAATTGGATTTTCATGAGATAGTTTTCCTCTTCAAAGAATTTTGTAGCAATCAAAAAAGGTGCAAAGACCAAAAGTGAATATAAATGGGTAGAGTAGAACAAAAATTTTATGAACTTAAAAAACAAAAAAAATTAAGTAGTGATTTGGTATTAAAAAAAGAAAAAGAATTTAAGTTTTATAATGAGCCACTTTTATAATAGATTCCAGACATTTGTCACAAAATAATGTATAAAATTAGGAATAAATAGCAATTGATTTTCTTGTCTTATTCTTGTTGTATATAACCTTGTATTATCATGGAAGAGGAGAACATTTTTCATTTAATCCACTGTGTATGCTGCCATTGGCATACAAAAACTAAGCTATGTTAGTGGACTCTGAATTTATTCTTAACTACTATGCATGACTAGTAGTTAGGATGATACATTCATCATTGTAATTAATTCCCAGAAACAGAAATTCTTTATGACTCAATGGCAATTTTACTTTTTTAAGGACTTTTTGTTGCTTGAAATTAAAATTAATTTTACTTTTAGTTTCATATTCAGCAAGTTTGAAACAATAAAGCGGGGATAACAATTGATTACCTTCTTTGTCTCCATACTATAAATTGAAACAGTTTTAATAAATAATTTTTTAATATATATATATATATATATATATATATAAATAAATCCCTCTTTCTTTAAAAGTTTATCTACAGAGCCTATTGTAATTTAAGAATTCTTTTGACACAATATTTCTATATGTAATGGCCCACCAGTGGATTAAAGTACTGGTTCATTAATTTGAAATTTCAACTATATCTTCCTGATGTTAAGTATAAGTTTCCTTTCTGTCTAAAAATTTGTTGTTGTTCACATACTTAGTCCATGGCATCCTTCTGTAGAAGTTCATTTCTGTTGTTTCAAGTCTCTTTTTCATCTTTGAGGAGACTGTGCAGCATTCACTGCCATATAGGAAGACAGATATCATGTAACCGATCAGTACTCTTTGTTTCTCACAAAGTTTTCCTGTTTCTTAATACTCTGCTTAGCTTTTGTAGTGCATCTTTGGCTATCCCAATGCGCTTTCGGATTTCAGTGTCACACTTTTCATTTTAAGGTTGAAAGATGGGGAATTAAAAAAAAAATGATTTTACATAAATGCGCTATGTATCAAGGGGGAATTATTCCCTTTTTTGCATAAAAAAATATATTTTTTTGTAGTAATATAAATAATAGGTGCTTATTATACTATAGTACTAATGTAGTGCCTAACCAGATAAACTTGGCTCTCAAGATGTTAACTTAATTATAAGTCTGGGCTATATGTTTAATGCATTTTAAACCTAACCTTATACTTACAAAGCTGGAATTATATATACACAGGTACTAAAATAATCAAGTATGGTCTATAGAATTATAAGTGTATATATTACAGATATATAAAAAAAAATGTTATTAATGATGGTTGCTACATATTGTTATCCATAAAATCTATTTTAATCAGACTCAAATTACTTGAGCAGATGTTTTCTTTTGTGTCTACATGTAGCGATCAATTCACTTCTTTTGTTCAGTAAGTTAGGGTTATGTAAGTGTTCTAAGATAGTAATTTTTTTCTAAAAGACATGTTACATGTGTCTCCTATATATATATATATATATATATATATATATATATATATATATATATCAGATCCAGATCCAGCTTCGCCTGCTACTGATAACATGTAATATGGTACAACCTGCCATATAGATGGGTGATTGGCATTTAAATCAAATTTTTTTTTTTTTTTTTTTTGCTGGTGAGGAGGCTGGCATGTTACCTCACAGGATGAAAAACAAGAGCTATCAAAAGGTAGATGAGCTTCTTATAGGAGCCAACAAACACACACACCTATATATATATATAGAGAGAGAGAGAGAGAAAAAATTGAATGGGGTTTCAAGCCTTGAAATGACAACTTTGTTACAGATGGTTTCTCAATAAAAACACTTGGTGTACTTGTACTACCGGGAGCATCTGATTTGGGCTTCAGAAAGACCATCTGCTCTTGTAAAACCTTGCCTCAAATTATTATGACAAATCCTTTGTCAGACAGGACCCACCTTGCTTTGTGTGAGATTAATTCTAATCCTGCCTTAACAAAAATAAATTGGCTATGTATGTATTGTATTTCTTAAATGAATAGTGTGCAATATCTTTTTCATTGATACATTGCAGAGCAATATGATTTCTTTACAAAACCTTTTTACTATTTTTTTTATTTTAAAATTCTGATGAATAATGCTTTATTTTCTACAACACATTCACAGATATTTCATTCTAAAGATTGTAATTTTAATTTTTTTATTTTTATTCTCCTCCAGGGATATAATTTATTTTTTAAAAGCTGAATTTTTTTTTGATATCATGTCTATTTCAGCTGTTCATTGCATAATTGAATACCTGTCTTTACTGACAGGTTGTTGTAGCTGATAAAAATATCAGAACTATTTTTTCTGTCCCCCCCCCCACTCCTTGTTTTGTGTTTACTTAAACTGACAATGCAAAATTTTATACCATTTTACAAACTGTTTTTTTTTCTTTATCTATTTCAAAAATAGAAAATAAATTTTCTTTAATTGGTACCAGGCTGTTGAGTAATTAAGACGATTATCAAACTCTAAAAAAATCTTTATAAATTATGTTTTGTTTAAAATGCCAAATTTTCAATCTTGTGATGTCTATTTTAATTGGGGAATTTTTGTATTATTTTATCTTAAATTTCAGTTACTTTGTTTAATATAACTTTCAGTCTGTCATTAGCAAACAATGTAAATTGAAGGCTTATTCTTTTTTGTTAACTCTGGCAATGGAATAGTCTAATGGATTTATAGTTTGGTTCATGAATTTGCTGGCATAGTATTGTTAAGTTCAATCCCTGGCTCAGTACAGTCTCAGATTCAGTGAAAACAGAATGAGCAATAACTGAGCATTACTAAAAGTGATAAAACAGATCTCTTGACATGGACAATCTAACAAGAACAATCTGCAGATAACAACTACATATTTAATGAAGGGTTTAATTTGAATTCCCTTAAAGTTACTCAGATTGATAAACATCTGTGATAACAGTGGAAAACAAGCCTGAATGTATATAACTCAGGCTGTTTATTAACAATCACACAATAACTGATAGTTGCAATAAGAAGCAACTGAAATTAAGATGAAATGCCAGTAAAAGAATAGTAATGCTTTATTGTGGAAATTCTAAGTCAAAGTTTACCATGAGTAAACTGCTGAAGGAATATTTTTATATAAGACTATATTATATAAAATAAAAATAAACTCTATAACCACAATCTTGACAAAGGCTGATAAGAGTGTAACAGCCTTTTCTTTTTGAATACTGCTCAGGTGGTAAGGTAGTTATGTGTGGTGTTTATACAAGTGTTTACTTTGTAATTCTCTTCTGCTATCATGACATGCTTGTGATAAGTTTCTTTTATAATGTTGTATTAGTGTCAAGATGTATATACAATTGTATTTTCCGGTATATTTTCATTTCGGTCACAAATGAACAATCATAAAATAGTAGTGTTAAAATCCTCCTCTTAAAATGAACGATGTCTCTTGTATTCAATTGAAACAAAAAAGAACATACTTTTTTTTTTTTTTTTAAGCATTTCACACCAAGCAAGGCGGGAAGCCACTAGGACGCAAGGGGTTACAGAAAATAGGAAGATCAGATAGGAGTGATAGAAGAAAGGATGAGGGTAGTAGATAGATTAAGGCAACTGGAGATGTCGATTGACATTACACTTGAATAGCTGGAGATTATAACTCACAGGGGAACAGGAGAAGGGAAGAGAGTTCCACAGGCGAGAGGTGCGAGACATGAAGCTATTAGAGTAGAAGAGACGGCTACATTTAGGGAGTTTCGACAGTGAAGGGGTGAGAGCGGGATGCCAGCCTCGTAGGGCGCTTTGAACTCATGAAGTCTGGGAACCAGCTAATGCAGCTCCTCGGAGCAATTTCCATGAAAGTATTTGTAGAACAGACAGAGGGAGGCAACGTGCGTCTGTGAGAAAGTGACTGTAGACGAGACGCCAGGGCAGGGCCAACCATATTGCATATCCGCTTCTGGAGCCTATCAAGAACCCCGAAGCAAACAGAAGGGGCGCCAGACCATATATGGCAGCAATACTCCATGCAAGGGCGAATTGTGGATTTGTATATCTGGAGGACCGACTCAGCGGAGAAAAAACTTCCTAGCGGCTCAGGGAGCCAACTTTCCTCGCAGTGGACGAGGCAATTGACTCAATGTATTTATTCCATCTCAGGTCAGCAGTCAACGTGAGACCGAGAAGCCGCAGAGAGTTGCTCTCGAAGTTGAGCATCAGACATTCTAATGGAGGGAAGGGAAGGCTCTCTGTGGTGATTAATAGAGAGCAGTTTTGTCTTGAAGCGTTGAAGTTGACCAGCCAATTCATGCCCCAGTTCACAATCGATTGGAGGTCCTTTTTCGAGGAGACGCACGGCAAGGTGAGTTTTGTCAGCGTAGACTAGATTTGTTTTTTGAGGCAGGAATAAATTGTGGTGTCATCCAGCGAGATGCCGACTTGAGAAGTTACGGCGTCCAGGAAGGTCATTTATGTAGATAAGAAATAGAGTGGGGCCTAGGATGGAGCCTTGAGGAACACCTGCGTTCGTAGGATAGGAACTGGAGGAGAATCCGTTGTGAACGACCTTCAATTCATGAGAAAGATACAGCAGCAATTTCTTGAACATATACTGAAGAAAGAAGACTTGACAAATTTAACTCACAGTACATATTATAGTCATAAGGCACAAACATATAATTTACCTAATAAGCTAGTGGAAATGGATAGCAAAACAGAGTGAGAGGGTTAGTAAAAAGACATATTGCTAAGAAGTACAAAGGATTGGAAGTTGTGGAGAGCCATTATTGTCACATCCTAAGGGAACATAGCATTCCCCAGCCTGTAAAAAGCATGGCTACCAAGTGTTGTTGCTTTTCAGTGCAATTCATTCAAGCCATATACATATTGATTTTGAGATTGATCATTAAGGTCAATTTAATATTTGTTTATTTTTCTAAATTTTTTTTGTCTGTGTAATATATATCTACTTATCTACTTAAAAATAGAGTAATCTTGATAGAGCTATGTATCAAATGTATAATGTGCTACTTAAATGTTTACAGAACTTACCTGTGAAAGAAAACATTGTAACACATAATTTCCACCATTTTACTCAAAGTATTATTTGAAAAGATATAGTAGACACAAAGTATATGGATACTGCTCAAAAAGAGTAGTAACGACATTCAACATCCATACTACATTGTTTGTACACACTTTTCAAATTCTTTAAACTTTTTTGCAGCATCCTGTATATTGCATATATAATCAAGTCAAATAAACATTTATTATTTATTGTAAATATTATTATTTAAATCTTACTTATTATAAAATGCAGATTGTGTGTGTCTGTACATTTATATATTGGATCAGATTTCCTACATTTTTTAACCGATTTCAACAAGACTTCACAGGACTACGTAAAATTACCTTGTGGTGGTTCTGACAGTGCCAAAAATTGGAAAAACAATTGTTTTTGCATGAAATCAATTTGAAAACATGATAAAACACGATTCTGTTGCCAGAATGGAAGGGGGACAACTCATATAGAGTTATACTTCTTATAAAACCCAGGTTGTTTGTATGTGTGTGTGTTCGTTTATATATGGGATTGGATTTCCTACATTTTTCAACCGATTTCAACAAAACTTCACTTTTTTTTGGCAAGTAGTGTTTCTTATTGTCTTGCACACTTTTTTCTTTATTTTTACATTCAGAATGCTTTAAAAATTCCATTTACAAGACAATTGTTTATAATAAAATTCTATTCAATCGGTAGACTCATAACGATTGAAAACAATGTTTTTGTTTGAGTTTGACGAATTCGTAAAAAAAAACAAAGAAAAACTAATTAAGACATGCGTGTCTGTCAACCTTAAACAATCTTTGTTAATTTTATTTTTCAGTCTTTATGATGGTCGATACTTGATCTATCTCTTACTGTTACATCCCTGGGCAATGCCAGGCTCTACTGCTAGTAGTATATAAAATAATATACAGGTTTGTGAAGCAGGAGGTTAAAAAGTTCTCAGCCCAACAAAGAAAGGATTTTAAAACAATTCTGATATTTGGTCATTTCTTCAGATTTTGGGAAGCAAGTTCAGCTGAGAAATTTTGAATTCACAATCAATTTTTCCAATTGCACTCTTGAAACTTTAATTACATTTAATTAATAGAAAAATATACTGAAAAAACAAACAAAAATCCTAATATGCGATTATGCTGTTTTAATGTTTAATGTCAACGTCGGACGTTTTGGTCTAATAGACCATCCTCAGGAAATATTCATAAAACATAATTAACATAGACCATATAGAATTCAACATGAAAAAGACGATGGACATAAAAGCAATACCAATCCAAACAGATAACTGGAATCTTTTATAAGATCAGCGTTCTGTTTAAATATGATCACGTCGTCGTCACGTGGGCGATGTTGTGAAAACGTATTCCTAAAATTTGAGTATTTTTAATAAAAAACGAAAAGAATTTTATTTTGATCTAAAACTTATATGTATGTTTGTCGAGCATTAATCTTGCCCATCTCTTTGTTTTTGTGTGAGTAACCCACCCCAAAAGTTTGTAAAAGTATTTTTGATACACCTTGTGTGTGTGTGTGTGTATGTATATATATATATATATATATATATAATATTAACATGGTAATCAAAATCTGTCACTCATTTTCATGTTGTAACACAATCATTAGGCAAATAAAGTATGCAACAATTTAACACTTTAACCAACTTATATTGTTACCGCATGAAACAGAGTAGCAGACTTTGATTCCAATTTTAATATTATTGTGATATACTATATTTAAACTCTGTCTACTTTCACATTGGTCCCTCATTTTTTTATATTTTTAACTTATATTTTAGTATTTGTGTGTGTGTGTATATATATATATATATATATATATATATATATATATATATATATATATATGTGTGTGTTGTGTGTGTGTAAAAAAAAAAAAAAAAAATCCTCAATTTTGCACCAATGAAAAGTGCATAAATTATTTTTCAATGTAATATAAAAGAAAAAGAAGAAAATAAAAAAAAAAAAATCATTGTTGATATCCCTGACAAGTGTATGGAGCAACTGCTAGAGGATATATATATATATATATATATATATATATATATATATATATATATATATATATATATATAAAACACACACACACATATTAAACATCAGGAGATCAGTTGAATCTACTACCTTGGTTTCAACCTTACAGTATCCTCAGCAATTTTTATTAATTGACCTCTCAACGCTTTATTTTTTTAAAAAACTAATGAACGCTATATTATTTTTTAAAAATAAACAAATGCACAATGTTGGGTGTGATAGTGTGTAGGAGGATGTGAAGAAGGAAGGCAAAGAAGAAGGGGAGAAGAGAAGAAAAGCAAGGGTATTATAAATGTATCAGTAGGTGGGAGTAATTGAAATGTACTTTTTTTTTTTTTTTTATATCCAGCCTCATATGTGCTTAAGAGAAACTTTTTAGTATGTATACAAGAATTTGGTTCTTTCCAAAACTTTTTACCCAAACAATCGACATAGTTTCATTATGTTGATGATACTCTACTTATATATCCTCATGATACTGATTTACCTAACCTACTAAATCAACTAAACAAAGTCTAACACAAGGGAATTTACATAACAAATGGAAGAACACTATACCTTACATTTCCTGTATATCAAGTTACACTGCATTAAAAACAGTTTAAAATTCAGTTTTCCACCAGAAATCAGGTAACAAATATGACGTAATAAATCTCTGTTCGCATCATAATAAAATAAAATCTGGCACAATCATCAATTTCCCTAATACTCTTCTTGATATATAAAAAAAAAAATCTCATCTTCCTCTCTCCCTCCCTCCCTACCCCCTCTCTCTCTCCCTCCCTCCCTCTCTCTCTCTCTCTCTATATATATATATATATATATATATATATATATATATATATATAATGAAAACAAACACTTAGAAAACCAAAGGTGATATTTATTTCATTGAAGTCAAAAAAATTGGCTTCAAATCTTCAGATCTGTAAACCAATGTAAATGGAAAAATCCACTCCAGGTTTAAAAATTAAGAATAGTGATTTCATATTGAGAGAGTGTGGAAAAGAAAGATATAAATTTATTATCATTTAGGAAGGAGGTGGGAGGAAATGGGGTTTGTACATGAGTTGAAAGTGAGAAAAATATATATATATTATATATAAAGAAGTGATGGATTTTTATTTAATCTAACATTTTACTTAAATGTTATTTTTACAGAATGTCTATATTTGAATATATTATTCAAGCTGGTAGACAAAAACAAATATACTATTTAATACATAAACAGTGTCTACTCAAATATGGGTATCAATAATAAAATTATATACATGGTGCGATGGGTAAATTGTCGCCATTTTAATTTCACACACATGCATTGTTTGCTATTTGATTTTGTCAACTGCACAGTATATTAGGATCAGTTGGGCACTATCTTTGAGGAAAAGAGCACCATTACACAATTCCCTCTGCCACAAATTTGGAAACGGCATGCTGTACTGCTTGGCATTTATGCTTGAAGCTCCAATACAGACATTTCAGTGTTTGGGTGTCAATCTGAAGACAGTGTGGAGGATTTGGAAAGAGTTGGAAGAGTCTAATGGTGATTACGAAGGTGTTTGGAGTGATCACTATTGATGGTGATGTTATTCCTCCATTCATCTTTCCACAGGGCCTACATCAAGTGCCTTGAGGAGGTAGTGCTGCTCTGGGCCAAGAAAGTGGCTGCTGGAAGACCCTATCTTTAGTAGCAGGACTCTGCACCATGCTACACAAGCAGGAGAACCCAGTCATGGATGTTAGACTATTTCTGTGACCACATCACTCTTTACATCAGGCCACCTAACTCCCCAGACTTGCAATACTCTTGATTATTATGTGTGGGGTGCAGTTGTGCAAGAAATCAACAAAACTCCTTGTAAGGATGCAAGGATAATGGCAGCATTCATTAACTAAAACAAGGAGACTCTCCAGAAGATTAGCACAAGATTTCTAAATTTGTCTGGAGGCTGTAGTCAAAGCCAATGGTGATTTTTACTGAATAAATTTACTTTTTAATATTTCAAGATACTTTTGTGTAATTTTGGTAAATATATCTCTTAAAATGAGATGTCAATGTTATTTTTCATTTTTGCATAATTTAGGTGACAATTTATCCATTGCACCCTGTACATACATATATACACACACACACACACACACACTTATCTGTACTCTTCAGGGGACTTGATGTAGAATTTTACCATTCCGTTTCAGAGTGGATGTAATTCCACAAAACTTAGAGCAAGTTTTATTTATTATTATTATTAGTATCATTATTATTAATGCTGTATCTCTTGATAGTGATACCATCATTACAAAGACTGCTTGCCTTAAAAAATATTTTTCAGAATTACCATGGTCACTATCTTTGAGAAAAAGAGCACCATTACACCATTTGTTTGGTGCAAAATACAATGTTTTTATTTATTTTTACACACACACACACACATAGATAAGTTTCACTCACTGCTTCATATTATTTTCTTTGTTAAAATTTATTTTGCTTGATTCTTATCTCAAGAGTTTGAATTGAAGAAGATATGCTAGCTGGGGGTGGGTGTCTTTCTCAAACTTTTTCTTTTCTCTTCATTTGAGCAGTTTAAAGCTGTTCTTATTAATATAATAAACTGAAAATGTTTTGCATCTCTTCAGTATGCTTATCAGGATCTTCAAATGGATTTATGCAATCAAAATTGAACTAATTTCTTAGGTACATGTTGCAGAGAGTCCACATGTAAAATCTCAGGAAAAATGTCATGGTTTATGTTTTGTTTTTTTTAAATACAGAAAAAAATAATATTGACTTTCTTGGTTCTTTTATTTTTTTTTTATTTAATCACTACAACCTTAATTATTCAAATTCTATAAAATATTCCAAGGAATTTTCAGACTAGATGAATTTTTATATTTTTTTCAACAATAATTAAATTTTGAATAAGTGTGATTAGTGTATGTTTTACTTTTTGTTTTTTAAATCCCATATTTACAAGATTCTTAATTTAGAACTCCACATGTTTAGCTTGTATAGAGTCTAATTGAATCAGTCAAGGCATTTGATGTTTCTTTACACTTTCTAAATGATAAACTGCAAAATGTAATATAAAAAGAAAAAATTCATTACTTCTTGTATTAATCAAACAGCATTGTAAGAAAAATACCAACAAAAATAAAGTTTTTATTTGAGGAAAATATTTGACAAATTTGGACCTTCATGCCCCCCCCCAAAAAAAACAGAAAAAGATGGAGTGTTAAGAATGGGTTTTCCCTTGACACCGCTATTATTTTAACTATCTTCACTCCTCGGTCATTGTTTGTTTTAAAAAGCAATTATTAGAATCTTAGTAAAACCTAAACATATGAAAGCAAAGTTATACTTTCTTTTTTTTACTAGAGAATTTACAACAAAAATATTAATTACTATTTATTAAAACATTTCCAAGGAGGAAAGGTAGTTAAAATAACAATGTTTGCAAACATGAAAGTCCTAGTTTACCAAATATTGTTCTTCAGTACATTAGTGATTATGACTCTCCACAATTTCCTGTCCTTTGTAGCTCTTCATAAATTCTATCTTTTTGTTATCTCTCCTAAATCCTGTTCTACTTGCCTAAGCTTGCTAGGTAGATTTTGTATTGTTTTCCTCTGGCCCTCTTGACTTTAGTATGTCCTGTGGGTATAAAATTTTCCAAGCCCTCTTTCTTCATTATATGTGCTAGAAATTTCAAATATCTGTTTTTGATGTTCAGTTTAAGTGTTTTTTTTTTTTTGTTTTCATTTTCTCTAAAACTGTCGCTGATCTCATGTTTGGTCCATGATATTCTCAGCATCCTTCTGTAGAACCACATTCTGTTGCTTCAAGTCTCTTCTGCATCTTTGAGGAAATTGTTCAACATTCACTGCCATATAGGAGGACAGATATTATGTAACAGTTCAGTACTCTTTCATTTGTTTCTAATTGTTTGCAGCCATATTACATTAAAACACCCATTCTTGTACAGTCACCAAAGTTAAGCATCATCAAGTCTGGTCAGTAGCTAGATGGGTGAGCACTTAAGAATATCGGGTGCTGTAAGCTTGGATGTGTGGGTGGTGCCATGGATAATGACTTGGAATTGGAAATCAGAGAGCTGAATTGTAGTCCCAGTTGGGTTCGTTATATTCACATATGCAAATACCCTTGGGGGTGGGGATGAATCCACCTATTGTCCTTATGGATATTAGTAGGAATTATATCAGTAAATCATTATTTTTTAAAAATTTTACTCTAAAACCATTTTCTGGTTTTAGATAACATGCAAAAGGTTGATAAGCTGTAAAAACAAATCAATCTTTGTTTTTAATGAAATTTTCCTGTTACTTAATATTTTGCTTAGCTTTTGAAAAGCACCTTTCACTATCCCAATGCACCTTTGGTAAATTAAATCCAATAAGATAGCTAAATATTATTATTCCTTAATTATTTACAAAGTTTTCATAAGATCCATATAGAGATATATTTGGATATCACCTAATATATCTGTACACACAAGAGTTTACAATAAATTTATAGCCTTACACAAATATTTGCTGATTTTTCATCACAAATTGCTACTGTACAATGTTTAGACAATGATTGATATTCACCGCTGAATGCTTTGATATGGAAGATTAACTTGAAAACTAATTACTTGTGTATATGTGACATATTTATCGGATCATCTTCAAACAAACACTTCTGGCCTCCATTTCTGTCATCCATAATTTTACCCAATTCTTCCTTTTTAATCCTTGTGTCATCTGTGAATTGATTGATGACGGTTCTTGCTGGTCTGCCTCTTGATTTTTTTTTCTTTTCTTATAAACTGATGCATTACCTCTTGTCTACTCAACCAGCAATGAACACTAAAATGCACTTGCCTTACACAGGTTGTGTCTCGAATATTTGGTAGGTTCCCATAAAGTTCTTTATGGGGTAAACGTTGATTCCAGCTGACCTCTGCTCTCAATAGATTAGGGTACATCCCATCTTAGCTAGTTAAGCAGTACTTAATATCCTGAGGTTAGAGCTACTTTTAAGCGTCTGACAATTTGTTTTACTGAAGCAAACATGGATTATATTCTGTAATTGAATTTTTCCATTGAAACTGTTAGTAATAATAGATGCTTGTCATGATTTTAGTACAATCTTAAAAGCATTATCAAATAATATATACACATACACATGTAGATTAATATATAATACATATAATACTAATATATATACACACACGGGCATAGATTAATATTTGGGTAATATTCTATGGCAGCACTCTCTAGAATTTTCCTTCTGAGTGAGTTATTTTCTTTTTTTTTTATGAGTGTAGCATTTTTAAAAACAAAATTATGGTTGAATTTATTTCTATGCATGACTAGTGCATTAGCTAAGTTGTTTTTTGTGAGGTCTCTTTTGTGCTCATAAATGCGTTTTTTAAAATTTCTACTTGTTTCTCCAATATATTGGGAGGAACAGTTTTGGCAATTTATTTTATAAATACCTGCTTCAGAAATATTATTGCTATTAGTGTTTGAAGATCTTAGTATATCCATAATGGTTTTGGAAGTATTTGTAACTATTCTAAGATTATTTAGATAGGATAGGTTATTCTGGATAGTGGTCGGTAGTAATATGTATCTGTTTTCATGTAATTTACTATTGTGGATTATGTTATTAGTTTTGTTTATGTTGTATATTTTGTATGCCTTTCTTCTTGTGTTGTGGATGAAATGATATGGGTATTGTAGGTTTTTGAATGTGTTTTTTTTATGTATGTTTCTTCTTTAAGCAAATATTGGGGACTACAAGTTCTTAATGCTCTTAGATAGAAACCTATAATAATTCCAGATTTAATTTTAGAAGATTGGTTTGATTAGAAACTAATCAGATCATTTTTGTTTGTAGCCTTTCTATAAATGTCAAAATTGAGTTTGTCATTATTTCTATGTTTTTTATTGGTTTTTGTTATTATTAGTTACTTTCGTTAATTAAATTCATTTCATTTTTTGCTTTGAGAAAGTCCACATTGGCCGAAACACGTCAGCAATAACTACAGTTTTCCTATTGTCATTTATATTATAAATATTGTCTTTTCTACATGTTAACTCTGAGAAATTTTCATATATATATATATATATATATATATATATATATAATAAGACAGAGACTTTAATTATCCATCAATGGATAATTAAAGTCTCCGCTTTCTTATTATTGTTATAATGGTCTGTAGTCTACATTGAGCCCTCCTCAGAATTATCCCTTCCAGTCACAAACTGGTATATATATATATATATATATATATATATATATATAGTTTAATGGTATGCTATATTTATGAGTTAAAGTGCTCAATATCAGGGATAGAGCATATGTATATATAAACACAAAAAGATGTCCTGACAATTGCATTTAAGCATGAAATACTATTGTTGTTGGGTGTTGACCTCAGTGTCCACACACACACATATATATATATATATATATATATATATATATATATATATATATATATATATAGAGAGAGAGAACTTAGAGATTGTTCATCTGTGAAGTTACCCAACATTTCTTGTCTCACCAGATATTCCAGACTTCTTACAAAATAACTCCACCAAAAATATAAAGGACCTCATTTAACATCAATAATTGTTTTCTTTTCTTTATTTTGAGTTATACATTTTACACTTCTTCTTATCAAACTTTTGGCTCCCTCTCTCTTTCTCTCTCTCTCTCACACACACATGCAAAATGTACAAAAAATAATTAAATGAGCAAAAATATGAAAAATAACATCTGAATACCTTACTTTGAACTTGACCACTTCTTTTCAGAATTCTTTTTACATTCCAATTTGTACTTTTAACTTGATGTCATTTCTCGTTTACTAAGCCTGTTATCTTTTACATATAAGTTTCAACCACTTCTCCATTGAAGTGTAAATATCTCAGCACTGATGAATGTTTTTACTCTTTTCTATGTTCGTTTTTCACTGCTGACACTAAATGTCGGTTGCTTTGTGAATTGTGAATGCTGATCAGCCAACCTCCTTTACAGAGCGGCCTTTCTGCCTCCATTTCTCCTTTCTCTCCTCTTTCCAGTGATCAACCATACTACTTGGATATCAATAAGTCGTGTGAAGTAATGGCGCTGATGAGCAAGGAGTTAGTTGAGGATTTCAGATAAATGTCTTTAGGCAACGTGACTACATGTGATTGATCACTGCTCACTGTGCCATTGTGAATGTTGTTGCCAACTCCGATTATAAATCTAGCTTGAAATTTTCAACTTGCATGCACAGCATACGGTTATAGGAATGGTGCTTTGACAGTGGTTTGAAAATTGTTATCAACGCAAACAAATTGTTCTGTGGCAGCTAAAAATTCTTTAGCATTTCTATCTTCTTTCCACTGTCGCCGCTATTGCCAAATATTTTCTTAACCATTGTTCATTGGAGTAAAAATCCACTCAAATTAATTTTAGAGTCTTTGAAGTATATTTTAAATTCCATATATGAAATTGAGGAGGTTAAGTAAAAATCTACCAAGATTAATTTTGTAAGCTTTATCTTTTAAATTAATTCTACTGCAATCATGGGTGAACTTTGGCCTGTTTTTCTTTCTAAATGACAGGCTTATATTCAGAAAGAAAATAACGCTTATTATTTTTTTGTTTTTTGTTTTCTTCTATTCTCTCTTGTTCATTCACATGCCCTGTTGTCTGGGGCTTCAGAATACACTGACTGCACCCCTGCAGAGGGGTAAAACTCCCCCAATGAGGCCTTCTGGGTATGACAAAAAACTACATGTCGCAACAAAGCTTCAGAACAGGAGGTTTTGAGGAGCATGGAAGCACCTCTTAATTCCTGTTGTTCCCAGTCCACCCTGACCTGGGGTAGTAGCACCTGTTAGGGTCCCAGCTTTGGGCAAATAGTTATTACCAGCAATACATTTTTGAAAAATTATTACAAGCAATACACTTTTGAAAAAAAAAAAAAAAATTACAAGCAATACATTTTTGAAAAGAAAAAAAAAATATTGCCAAAAACTGTCTTTACAAAAATATGTCAATGAAACCTGATCTACAAACTGATTTCTTTATAAAGAATACATATTCTATTCATAGGAACCTATCCTAAAAATCTTGTCAGCATTAAATAACTCATTGAGGTATTGATATGCCATAAAACAAAATAAACCCAAACCCTTGTTGATTCACATTCTTTCACACCAATTTCTTTTTTAATCAATTCACCCTAAGCAAGGCAAAATGCCACTAAGATGCACGGGAGTGAAAGTGATTGAATAAAATTTAGAAGAAACGGAAAACCCAATCTTAAACAGAGAACGAGGGATAACCCTCTACTCCTGCTCAAAAAATCAAAGAGGAGTGTGAACTAGACAATAGGCAAACTTATCTACTCCTATTGAAGAGAATAAAATGCGTAAGTAGTAAATAAAAAAGTTCAGGTGATTAAGTACAATATTTCTTGAGTTTTGTGACCTTTCACTGAAGGTAAATTTTTTTCAGCATTTTAAACCATTAGCAGTTTTTGCTAAGGAAGATCATATATGTAAACAATTTTTGCTTTACAAACAGGAAATGTTCATGATAATTTTCTTCTATGCCAAAAAAAAATACATTTTTATTTTAAACATTTTTTTTGTATTTTCAAATGAATAAATTAGAAACAAATTACACACAGCAGTGTATGTTAATCATTCTGTCATCAGTGTTAATGTGATTCCAAGATTTCAATTTTTTTATTATAGAAAAAATCTTTTCTTCAAAGAAAAAAAAATTGACTTATTCCAATTTCTAAGTCAAATGCTTATACATATGGTCTTCCTTAGTGAAAATTGCTGAAGCACTCTCAATGAAAATTTTCCTTCAAATTTTTTTAAAAATTTTTGAGGCCCATCATATCATGAGCCATGTTTCCTTACTATGTGCGGTGACCCTTCATAATGTAGGTGACCATGACTTTCTACAATTACATGCCCTTCATAGCTCTTAATAAATTTTGTCTTTTTGTTATTTCACCTAAACCTTGTTTTGCTATCCATTTACTCAAGCTCACTAATTAGGTTATGCTGGGTTTTTCTCTGAACCTTTTACTTTCCACCTGTCCTGTGAGTATCAGATTTTTCAAGCCCTCCTTCCTCATTAGGTTCGCTAGAAATTTCAACTGACTCTTCCTGATGTTAAGTATATATTTCCTTTTAGTTTCCATTTTCTCTAAAACTTTGTTGCTCGCATGGCTAGGCCATGGTATCCTCAGCATCCTTCTGTAGAACCATATAGATAATTTGATGTAGTGAATATTATTACAATGTTGCCTCAGAAAAATATAGTAAGGTGAAATATAGGTTTGACTATTGCCCAGTTCAAACTCCTTCCCTATCTTTTGAACAGGAGTAGAGGTTTATCCCTTATTGCATGTTTAGGATTGGGTTTCCAGTTCTTTCAAAAGTCTATCCATTCTCTTTCACTCTTAGTAACCGTTTTCTTTTCTTTTCTTTCTTTTTTTTTTTTCTTAAATTATTTCACCCCAATCAAGGCAGGAATGCCACTACTACCTGCATCTTAGTGGCATTATTGTCTTACTGGGAGTGAAATGCTTCAATCTATCCTCAAGGACACATGGCATGTTGGATAAAGGCATTGATTAGATCCAGTGACAGGAACCAAAGAGTGTGAGTTCAATACCCAGTTAAGGCAGTGTGGAGAACTTTCAGAGGGAAATTAACAGGAGATAACTGATAAATGACATCCATTAAACATGGCACGGGGAACTAAAACAGTCTACTCCAGTGATCGAAATAAAGGGTTAGGTTTGACATTCCAACCACCTGAAGAAGGCCGGAGCATACAACAGCCGAAATGTTGTAATAAATATAGCGTAAAAGATGAGCACAATAGTCCAAATAATGTAAATAATGTACATAATACCTCATCTCAGAAATATAGACAGATACTATCCTGTGCGTATCAGATTTTTCAAACCTTCTTTCCTCATTATGTGTCCTAGAAATTTCAACTCTCTCTTCCTGATGTTAAGTTTCCTTCTGCAGAATCACATTTCTGTTGTTTCAGGCTATTATGATAATACTTTATTAAATAAAATGATGTAGTACTAAATAAGTGTTTTCCACAGAGTAGGACTGGTTGTCATGGCAATGATTAAGCAGCTCACAAATAATCTCCAAAGATTTAATGCAGTTTAATTCTGCAATTATCATGCCAGCTATCAAATTCATCAAACTTCTCAATCAGCACATGAAGTTTCATTTGATAGAAGTGCTGTTACTCTGCTTGTCACCTGTCGCAAAATTCCTCAAATTGTTATCAGTCCTATCCAATATGTTTTATTATTTACTTTAGCTATCATTACATTTTTCACACAGAAGAAATCCATTTTTAATTAAGTTTTAGCTATCAGACTACCTAGGGCACTTTATGGGATTTTTTTTAGTAATTTAAGATTAATAAAATATTAGGTCACTTTCCTCCTCTCTTCAATCAGTTTGAGATGTTAATATCTTTTACTAGTGATAATGCTGAATGTTTCACCCATAAATTCTCCTCAAACTCTACTCTTAACTCACCTGAGTATCCCTGCCTAACTTCCTACTTTGAACAGTCTCTGTTGAGTGATATGGTTTCTGCTCTTTAACCTGGATCCCCACAAAGCATGTGAATCTAATGGTATCCATGTAATAGCCATTAAGATGTGTGCTCCTGAACTGGCTCCTGTTCTCTCTAAACTGTGTAATAAATGCCTCGCTACCTTTTGCTTTCCTGTCTGCTGGAAGTCATCATCTGTTGTTCCAGTTGTTAAGAATTCTGATGAACTATTTGTCTTCTACCTCTTTTTGGGAAACTCCAAGAGACCCTAATCAATGCTCAACTGGTTAAGCATCTCACATGACATGGCCTTTTTTCAGAGAAGCAATATGGCTTTCACTTCTCCAGGTCAACTGCTAATATACTGACAATCATTGCGGAAAGAGTCCTATTAAGCTCTGGATAAGAATAGTGAAGTCCATGCTGTACCTTTTTGGACATCTCAAAAGCTTTCTACAGGGTTTAGCATACAGGTCTTCTCTACAAGCTGAAAGTTATGGCATCACTGGACAAATATTTTAACTGATTCAGTCTTTCCTATCAAAATGTGAAATGAAAATTATCCTGACTGTTCACTCGTCCATATCCTTTGGTACTAATGTGGGTGTACCTTAGGGATCCATCCTTGGCCCTGCTTTGTTTTTAATTTTCATTAATGACCTTCCCGATGACATCACCTCTCAACTTGGTATCTCTGCTGATGACACAACCATTTACTCTTGTCTCGATACTAAGTCTGATCAGTTTGATAAGGTCAAATTGGTGATTGATGTTCAAAACGAACATCAGTATATTGCTAACTAGGGCAAAGGGTGTCTTGTTAATTTTAATACCTCCAAAACTAAACTGCTCTCCATTAACCATCTGAGAGGTCCCTCTCTCCCTTCCAACAGCATGGCTGATGCTAACCTCTAGGAACATGACTCATTGCGCCTTCTCAGGATAATGTTCTCAAATGACATGAAGTGGAAAGACTATATTGAATTCATTGCTAAATCAGCTACTAAGAAAGGTAGTTCATTGTGTTGAGCCAAACAATTTTTCTTTCCAGAATCTATCTTGCATATCTAAGTCTATCATTCATCCCAGCTTAGAATATTTGCTGCCACATATGATCCAGTGGTCCTGCTATTTATCTACAGCTCTTTGATAAAATCCAAAGAAGAATCAGCAATATTATTGTTCCTGATCTAGCATCTCAGCTTCAGTCACTTTCCCTCCAATCTAAGGTTGCCTTCCTTTTTCTTTTTTTCTCAGATATCCAATATTCTTCTATTGTAAAATCAGGAGCAGTAGATTTTCATTAAGCCTATAATAGCCTAATTTTCTCAGTAATGGTTGCATTTAGTTTCTGACTACTGACAATACTTTTCTGTTTTTCTATCTGTAATATACATTCATTGTTTAAACTGGCTTCAAAAGATTTTAGGTAAGAATTGAAAAAAATTGAGGTTTTTATCATTTTGTTTTCTCTCCCTATTAGAAATATTTAGTTTGATGCAGAAAATAACTCGGGCTCAGTTCGTGGGCAGTTATAAAATAAAATAAAAAAAATTCTAAAGATGCTGCCTGAAAAATATACACCTGTATTTCCTGTTTTATTCCCTCTGCTCTTCTCGTAATTTGTTTTGTCTCTCTGTATGTAATCATTAGAGTAAATGGCATTTTTATATGTTTGTCTAATAACAGCACCTTGTTAAGAAACTGTTTTTTAAGGTTTGACAGTTTGAGATGACTTGTTAATTTCAAGATGTTTTTGGTTTTTTTTTTTGTACTATTCTTATCTTTGTTTTCCTCTCACTTCATTACGATACAAACATTGTTAATGAAAGAAGGCCTCAGAACTAAACAATCTAAATACACAAAGAGAAAAAAAGTTTCAAGAAATAAGCTTAGACATGAAGAACTATAAAAGTAAAAAACTTAAAATCAGTGTAGTATTGAAAAAATCTATGCCAAAAAGTCTGCAAGTCACGTCAAAGACATGTGGACACCATAGCATAGATTACAGACTAGAGTATATAAAGAGTACTAACTAACAATAGACTACTATGGACATAATTTCAGTTAAAGTATCCGGTAGATAAATTAGACTGTATATTGTGAAAAGAGTAAAAAAAAATATTATTAGCATCATGAGTTAAAAAAAAAAACACACTATAATAATTAAAAAAACAAACAAACAAAAAAAACAGTATGTCTGTGATGCCATATGATGTGGCCAAATCATGCCATCTTCTGATGTTTAATAGTGTCAAGGAGAGATTTATGTTGGCCCACAAGACTTTTGACCTTGCTCCATATATAGTCATTGGTTTTTTTTTGCTCCATATAAAAGATGTGGAGGATCTTTCTCAAGCATTTGTTCTAGAACACCTGGATTCTCTTTACTGCTTCAACCACAAGTCTCACACCTGTAGAGGAGGATGGATATGACCAGTGATTTGCAGATTATGAACTTGGTATGGAAGCTGAAGTTGCTCTTCCATCTCCTTTCCAATCTGGACATTGTGGCTGTAGCAGTCCATGTGCAGATTTCTGTGAACTTTTTTGCAAGTATTTTGGATTTTCCTATGTTGAATTCTATTCCATATCTGATAAAATTGTGATATTTGATAAAAAAGATGTCTATTTCAACAGCTGAAGTGAACTTCATGGCATATTGAGAAATTCTAATCATCCTTTTACAAATATGTTGCAAGAAATTTGAATTTTCTGACAGAATAAGATTATTTTGTGTATAAATTTAATTGCTGTGTTGTAACCTAGGGAAGGTTACTGAATAGAATATTTAAATGAAAGTTGGTAATGAACGATAATACTTAGGACAAGAACAACATATATAAGATTTGCCAGCAGCACATAGAGGAAGTAGTCAACTGCTAGAAGTGAGTCATGTGAATTCCACAATGAATCTACAACTGCATACCATATACAGTATTCACTACTGTATTTATGGGAATAGGGACATGCCCATTATCGTCCGTAGGTACGCTACAGCACTACGTGACATCATTTACAACTTTTATTTTTAACTAACACACAGAATAAGGATCATCATAAATGGTAGAAATAAATTGATGCCAGTTTTTCAAGTAACAACTTCTGATGCCTCATCATGATCTTATAGTCAGCAAACTGGATCATATTGATCATTCCTTCCTGGGTATGATGATGAACTACATCCGTGTCCCGGGTAGGATGATAAACTACATTGGCATCCTTGGTAAGACAATAAACTATGTCCGACACCAAGGCCTCTGATTAGGAGGTTTTGAGGAGTGTGGAACCACCTCTTAATTGCTGGTGTTCCCAGGTCCACTCTGGGTAGCACCTGTTAGGGTCCCAGCTATGGACAAATAGTTAACCCTGAAACTGAGGTAAAAAGCATTATAAAATATTACCAGCTATACATTTTTAGAAAAAAAATAACTATTGCCAGCTATACATTTTTGAAAAAAAACAAACAAACAAACTATTGCCAGCTATACGTTTTTGAAAAAAAAAAAAACTATACGTTTTGAAAAAAAAAAAAAAAAAAACTATTGCCAGCTATACGTTTTTTTTAAAAAAAAAAAAAAAACTATACGTTTTTTGAAAAAAAAAAAAGCTATTACGCTTTTTTGAAAAAAAAAAAAAACTATTGCCAGCTATACGTTTTTTTGAAAAAAAAAAAAAAAAACTATTGCCAGCTATACGTTTTTTTTTTTTTAAAAAAAAAAACTATTGCCAGCTATACGTTTTTTTGAAAAAAAAAAAAAAACTATTACCAGCTATATGTTTTTGAGGGAAAAATATTAACCGAAATAGATATTTTGACAAAACAAAAATATTACGAGGAAAAAAAAAAAAGTTGTCAGCATTAAATGACCCATTGAAGTTGATAAGCTGTAAAACAAACCAGACCAAACCATATTGATCATCAGTGAGTTTGATCCTAACTATTTTAAGGCCTTGTGTTACACTTTGCAAATAATATTAATAAGCTGTTTAATACTTACTTATAGATAATTCTTGGTAATCCTTTATATAAGTATCATAAAATAATCTGTCAAAGTTCTGCTTCACTTAAATGGTGTAAAATAAATGGTCATTTATCTTTAAATGTTTTTTCATGGTAAATATCACTGTGGCCAATAGTGCCCTGGCCATTGGATATTTGTTAGTATTGAGCAGGCTTCCAAGGAAAACAGTTTTTTAGTTAAGGTACACTTGAGGACTTTCAGCAGCAGCAACAACTAAAATGGATATCACATATAGTTTGAAGAGAAACATAATCAAGATTTTGATGTTCTACATTACTTATAACTAAAGGATAGGGCTTCCACCACTCCATCAGTACTGGAAAGAGCAATAACAGTTAATGGACTGGAGAAACCGACTTGCCTAAAAAATTGTTTTAATAGAACGGTTTTATAAATTTCACCTGAAAGTTAACTGGCTGCTTGGGCAATTACTGCTGAATATTTCCTTATAAAGAAACAGCTAATATTATGAATTCAGGTAAAAAAAAAGTTACTGGTGCAAAAGAAACAGGACAAGGTTAGCATACAGAAGACAAACAAAAAACAGCATCTTATCACAAAGGTGGACAAAATCCCCAAAATAAATTGAAAATTCAAGGAACTTTCAGATAAATTTCAATGTCAAATTGAGACTTTCTTTACATAAGCCGTTTAATAGCTATTTATGGGTTATTCTTAGTAACCCTTCACATAAGTGGCCTAAAATAATCTGTCAAAGTTCTGCTTCACTTAAACAGCATAAAATAAACTGTTTCATTTCAGCCATGTCACATGGTAGACCAATTCTTCCACTGTCGATCATTGATCCAAATGAATTATTATTATGAGAAGATATTTTGCAAGAAGATTGGTGCCTATTTGAGCTTGGCAATCATCTCAGGAGGCTGTGTTGGTTAGCACGATGACAGCTCATTTGAAACAGCCGACATTGAAACTGAACATTTGGGCTAAATATTTATCGAGAGGCAACAGATGGTTATTGCTGGTATTGCAATACCAATCGAGAGGCAACAGCTGGTTATTGCTGGTATTGCAATACCTATCGAGAGGCAACAGCTGGTTATTGCTGGTATTGCAATACCTATCGAGAGGCAACAGCTGGTTATTGCTGGTATTGCAATACCTATCGAGAGGCAACAGCTGGTTATTGCTGGTATTGCAATACCTATCGAGAGGCAACAGCTGGTTATTGCTGGTATTGCAATACCTATCGAGAGGCAACAGCTGGTTATTGCTGGTATTGCAATACCTATCGAGAGGCAACAGCTGGTTATTGCTGGTATTGCAATACCTATCGAGAGGCAACAGCTGGTTATTGCTGGTATTGCAATACCTATCAAGAGGCAACAGATGGTTATTGCTGGTATTGCAAATCATGTAAACATTGTCAAAGTGTCAGAGATGATTCATTCTTTGCTGACAAAAGGTTGCCACTGAAGCAACTGATCTGTTAGATCATTGAATTCATATGGCATCAGCAGTCCAAGAACAGTTCAGTGTTCTCAGCATTTATTTGCTGCATAGTCCACCATTACTTGTTTTAATAATGTTTAATTGTATTAAATGTATACACCTTGGTCTTATTGATTGTATGTCGTTCAGAGAAGAACAATTTATGTTACTCCACTTAAGTGAAGGATTACCAAAAATATCTTGGGCGATACATATATGCTGGAATCAAGGAAATCAACCATGAGATATACTCTCAGGACATTGTTATTCATCAGCAGAATTTTGTGGATCTTGTGGTACAGGAACAGTCTCATGTTTTCAGTATTTATTTGCTGCATAGTTCACCATTACTGGTTTATAATAATGTTTAAATTGTAATAAATGTATACACAGTGGAGTCATGGGTAGCAGCTCGGATTGTGTAATCGGTGAGCTGATTTTGAATTCTAGTTGAATCCATTACATTCACTTACGTGCTAATACCCTTGGGAAAGGTATGAATTCTCTCAAGATATGGGTAAATAGCAGGACAGACTAGGTTCCATAGTCTTGGATGGCAACTGGTCTATTGCAGAAAGAAATGGAAACCTGCTGCGATGGGGGGGGAATCTGCTTTGTCAGTCATAAGATACATGACACATGGCATATAACTGACACCTCAGTCTTATTGATTTTACACCATTCAGAGAATAGCAGTTTGTTTTATGCTGCCTGAGTGAAGGATTACTTTATTCTTTTTATTTATTATGAATGATTTATTTCTAATTGAAACTTGTCTCTCAATTTCACCAATATTAATTACTTTGCACTTATTTACCTATTTTTTTTTTTTTTTTTTTATCAGCACAATAATACAGTAAACCAGATCAGCATTGATGACAGTGGGGATTATATTGCCAGTTGTTCCGATGATGGACAGGTAGGATTATTTTCTTTACCATCATTTTCTTTTCTCTTTTTTCCTTATTTTATAATGTGACCCCCCCCCCTTGCAAGTTACATTGACAAGTTATGGATTTCGTAAAAATAAATTTGTTGTTAAACATTGCATTTATTTTCATGTTTGACGCCACTGCGAGGAAAGTTGGCTCCCTGAGCTGCGCTAGGAAGTTTTTCTCCCCTGAGTCGATCCTCCAGATATACAAATCTACAATTCGCCCTTGCATGGAGTATTGCTGCCATATATGGTCTGGCGCCCCTTCTGTTTGCCTCGGGGTTCTTGATAGGCTCCAGAGGCGAATATGCTCCGCCCTGGCGTCTCGTCTACAGTCACTTTCTCACAGACGCGCCGTCGCCTCCCTCTGTCTGTTATACAAATACTTTCATGGAAATTGCTCCGAAGAGCTGCATTTGCTGGTTCCCAGACGTCATGAGTTCCAGCACCCTACGAGGCTGGCATCCCGCTCTCACCCCTTCACTGTCGAAACTCCTAAATGTAGCCATCTCTTCTACTCTAATAGCTTCATGTCTCACACCTCTCGACTGTGGAACTCCCTTCCCTTCTCCTGTTTCCCTGTGAGCTATAATCTTCAGCTATTCAAATGTAATGTCAATCGACATCTCCAGTTGCCTTAATCTATCCACTACCCTCATCCTTCCTTCTATCACTCCTATCTGATCTTGCTATTTCCTGTAACCCCTTGCATCCTAGTGGCTTCCCGCCTTGCTTGGGGTGAAACGCTTAAAAAAAAAAAAAAATGTATAAAAATAAGAAAATAGATGCTAACATTTTTGCTACTTTTCCTTCTAAGTGTCAACAACATGTTCACTGCTTCACTTTTATAATATTGTTACCTGGCTGTGCTGGCCCGTTTTGGATGAAATAGGAAATTACAATTTATTGAAAATAAATAATTATAAAGATGCTAACAGTGATTTCTCATGAGCACCACTATTTTGGTTTTGATCAGATACTCTTCAGTAAGCTAAATGACAACCCCAATACAATATAAAATTCTATTACAAAACATGTACATTACTATATGTCTACACTTGTTTAAAAATAGCACTAAGTGCTTGTTAGTTTATAATACAAATACTAAGAACCAACATTTCATGGTGTCTTGTAAACATATATTGATAACAAGCAATGTAAGTTTTATAAAGACATATAAATATGTCCAGTGGAAGTATTGATCACCATATTAATATTGATCACCATATTAATATTGATCACCATATTAATATATCTCTTTGAAATTTACATGTTGTCTTCATTTTGTCCTCCGCACGTTGTCTTCATTTTGTGCTCCTCACGTTGTCTTCATTTTGTGCTCCTCACATTGTTTTCACTAACAATGGTAATTATATATTATATTACTCTTTTGGAATTCACACCATGTCTTCATTTTGACCTCTACAAACTGCTGAAACTCATACCTACTTTCTAGTAATGCTATTTACTTGCTGGGAAATTCCTGTTATACTATTTTTGGCAGAAACACTCAAAAGATTGATTGATTCATTTTTTCTGGTTTATTAACATTTTGCAAGTTATTTAAAGCCAGAAAATATTTTTAGATTATAACAATGTTTTAGGAGATAATGATTTAGTGATACAAGTCTTACTAATTACCCCATAGCTGGTGGGAGAAGAGGTGGATTCATACCTTTTTCAAGGATATTTGAGCATAAGTGAATATAACTAAACCAATTCTGCTCTCTGATTAACAATTCTAGGCCATTATCAATTATACTGAGCGGGCTTGACATTGCTTAACTTTGGTGATTATAAACTGCACTCAAAAGACAAGAAATACTGTCCCTGTTGGTATTCATATTGTTATTTATGAAGAGAGAGAGAGTGGCTTCTCATAATATAAGGGTTAACATACTAGCTGAGCAAACCATTACTCTATCTAGTTGTCCTCACTGGGTGCCCTGTATGTGGACTTTTTCTAGATAAATTTAAATTTACTCACAGAAGACAATGCCCTTTGCTCAGTGGTAATAGTCAGCAAGCTGATTTTACATTACTATTCTGTAGTGTGGTCAATCCTTACTGGGTACTTCATTCTTATGATCTTGTATCAAAACTAAGCCACATTTAGTGAATAAGAACTTATCAAATGTTAACTTGTTTTGTGGCAGGCTCTCTTGCATGCTATAAAAATTAAATTCCATGTTCCTATTGTGTAAAATTATGGAGTTCTCATACCATGAAATAATAGTTTACTTTTTAATGAAAAATCTTTCTTGAGGCTTGTATTTTAATTTGAAGCTACTAGATTAAATTTAATATAACCAATAAGCAAAATACATTGCTCTATTTCAAAAACTAATTTAAATTGACTAGAAGGAGGGTTTTTTTGGGAGGTGGGTGCTAACATAAATGATTAGCACCCTTTCTTAATCGTCTTTGATCACAATGTAATTGTCTTTATTAAAAAAAATCTTCCAAAAATACACTTAAATGAAATTAATATAGAATTTAAAAACATTTAAAACTTAATAAATTTTTCAAATTAAAATTTAAAAAAAAAATGAAAATAATTCTTGTAAAAATTCATTATTCATTGAAAAAATTTTTTTCTTACAATAATAATGTCCTTAATATATATTATTTATAAAAGGCATTAAAAGCTTTCCTAATTAAATAATGTCAGAATTTTATTGCATTTTTTTTATTTTACAATTCAGAGCAATTTATTTTTAATGCAAAAAAAGATGCTAAAATTTCCAATACTAATCTTTGGCCCACTTGCTTAACCAAAATTTTGAATTTTAACTTGAGCTCTTTGATAAAATCCAAAGAAGAATCAGCAATATTATTGGTCCTTATCTGGCAGCTCAGCTCGAGTCATTTTCCCACTGCCATAAAGTTGCCTCTCTGTCTTTTCTATAAATACTTTCATGGCAATTGTTTGAATGAGCTCTTCACTGTGGTACCTACAGTTTTTGAATTTAAGCTTTAGACTGACATCAGGTTCTCATCAATTTACAGTTGAGCTGGCTATGTGTAGCCATAAATTCTATGCTAACAGTTTTCTTCTCTCGCTTGTAGAACTCCCTTCCTGCTCCTTGCTTTCCAGCCAACTTTAATCTTAAAAAATGCAGTGTCAATTGCTATCTACTGTCCATCTGATTACTCTCTTCTCTTTCTACTCATCATTAATGTTTCTCTTCCTAATTCCTCCACAAATCCCTGGTGTTTTAGTGACATTACTGCCTTGCCTTGGATGATTCTGATTTAAAAAAAAAAGTGCTAGAAAGGATTTTAAAAATAAAATAATTAAAAAACATACTTTGAGCTTTCCTCTTAATAATAACCAATTTGGTGATAAAACTGTTTTTATTAAATTTATGGCCTTTTTTTTATCATACTATACTCTTTTTTTAGAAAATTTTTGGAGGTATCTGCACTTTACAAACTAATCATGCAAACTATTGCTTTTGTATTCAGCTTGATTCTCACTGTATGTTCTGGACTTATACTTTTTGGCTTTATTCAACTAAACTTACTAAATATGAGTATAGATTTCATATTTTGCCATGAAGTAGTGCTTACCAAATTAGTCTCAGAAACAATTACCTCTACAGTGAGTCCTTTGCAGTTGAGGTCTTTTGTCAGACTAAGATAAGCTAAGTAAATACAAGTAACTTTTCTTTAATAATAGTCTTTGTAATTATGGAAGAATTTCTTATATTTCTACAGTTTTGTTTGTAATATACCACACCCACTGTTTGACTTGTTAGCAGTGCTTGAAGTATGCTAACTGTATCCTCTGAAGAGAGTTAAGACCTTTTCTAAAATGAACTGCCCTACAGTAGGATACTTGCAGATTCTGTTATGTGATCAGTGTCTATTTCTTTAACTTCAGTCTTAACTGGATCATTGTCTACCTTTTTGGCTCTGATACAAAGTAGATTGTTGTCTGTCTGTCTGGATCTATCAAACAGACCATTGCCTACCTGTCTGGGTCTAGCGCCGAGTGGGCCATTGTCTGGCTCTAGTATTGAGTGGGCTGTTTCCTAACTCTAGTGCTGGTTGGGCCGTCAACTGGCTCTAGCACCAACGGGCTATTGTCTGCATATCTGACTCTAGCAAATTCTAATCTGTCTCTTCATTGCAATTTTTGTCTGTTAAAACTTTTCTGTAATATTAAATAACCCAAAAGTTGACATGCTGTTAAATTAACCAACTGACCTGACATCCACAGTATTGTTCCTTATTTCTATTTGCTTACAAAACTCCGATAGAAAGCTGTATAATTCCTAAAACAAATGTAAACCAATATTACATCTTTTTTATTGTCAGTATATTCAACTTGTTTGTGAAAGCAAATAGTTTTAATATTCCTATGAAAATGGGTTGTTTAATTTCTCTACTCTGTTCTTTTTATAAATATTTCTAGTGTTACAAAGCGGTTATTCAGCTTGAATGAATTGGAGAAATTTGACAGCTGACTATCACATGCTTCAAGTGGTGACACTTGTATTAAAATATGCAATGGTGAAAATTGATATTGCTGATCTGTGTGTGTGTCTCTCTCTTTCTTTCATGTATGCACACACACACGCAAATATATATATATATATATATATATAAAATAATTTTGTTTTGTATTCAAGCTGGGATAAAAACTGAAATTGGCTTTTTGTTAGAATTTGCGTGATAGCATTTCTGAATTATTAATAATCTTCACATCAGGATTGCAGAAGAAAAAGTTGAGACCGGGATTAGGTCACTGTTCATTGATCCAGGTCCATCAAATAAACGTTGTAGCTTTTGATAGAAAAAGGATTTTGCTATAGCAATTGGGCAAGTGAGAATAATTCTATGAAAATATTAAACCAAGGATTTTTAACATATGTTTGCTTTGTGTGATCAAGATCTTCAAGCTTTGATTTCAGCCCCTGACCAAAGATATTAATTTAGCTTTCATGTTAGGTTTATTGCTATGTTGAAAATGAAAAACCCTATTGTTAGGTACTGTTTATATGGTGAAAGATTCATGAAATATTGCAGAGGTTCTAATAAAAAACGATAAAAATATCTGAAACTTAGTGCATTTTATGGAAAATACAGCTTGTTGAGAAAACACATCCTCATGACAATTCTCTTCCTATTTTGGTTTTCTGGTTAAATTTGTTATCTATTTGCATATGAACCATTTGTTCTCAGTACACTGTGGATTATTCATATATCCATATCAAGTAAATGCATAAAAGGAAACTTGTTTTTAATTGGCTATATATATATATATATATATATATATATATATACACACACACACACATACACGTGTATATGCACACCATCTGCTACGATTCTCTAAATGGTGATGAACAAAATGTATATTTATTATTAGTATAAAGAAAAGAGCACTGTACTATTACATAGTACCAATTCTCTTATATAGCAGTGAATGCTGAACAATCTTTTTGTAGATGAAGCAGAGAGATGAACCAACAAATGTGTCTCTACAGAAGGATGCTGAGAATACCATGTGAGCAACAAAGAAGTTTTAAGGAAAATGAGAACAAAAAAAAGGACTCTTATACTTAGCATCCAGAAGAGACAGTTGAAATTTCTAGGGCCTGTAATAAGGTAGGAGCACTTGGAAAATCCGATAGTCTCAGGACAGATTGTGGGACAGAGGAAAACAACACATAACAGACTAAATTAGCTCAAGTGAATGGATGACGGAACAGGGTTTTGGAGAAATAACAAAAAGATAAAATTTATTAACTGTTACAAAGTACAGGAAATTGTGCAGAGTAATGATTGCCTATGTCCTGTGGGGACACAATACATAATGAAGAAGAATCTTTTTTGCTAATATACCATCCTCACATGTAAACATAGTCCTGGATGAAGACAATGATTTGAATAAAACAGTTGACTAAATGGACTTGACAGACACATATACAGTATTGATAGTTCTGGTGAAGAAGGAATTTAAAGGAAACATTTTAAATAAAATAACCTTGACTGTTATTGTACTAGATCTGCTTTCAATAAGCAATTATATTCAACTTATTGACACTAGATAAAACTAGTAATATTAGTTAATTTTGGTGACCTAATCATTTGATGAAGCCTGCAGGGTACTTGTCAAAATATTGTGATGTGCTGGCATCCATATTAAGCTTATTTGATTTTGTCAACTGTCTTATTCAAGTTGTCTGCCTCCAGAAACATTTGCCCAGTGAATGGTTGTCAAGTTTAATTTTTTTTCAACATACTTTTAAAAATTGGAAACAAAAGGCAGTCTTCTACCATAATAAAAAACAAACAAAAACAGATAAAATTCCTAATAAATAATCTTTTATACTATATTATAGCCCATAAAATCATCCATTGAAAGCTCTTGTCAAAAGAATAAATTTCCTTTTTAAATCCTTCACAATTTTAAATCACTTAGACATCAAACTTAAGTATAGGCTGACTGTTTTTCTTTTTGACAGGTGATAATGGTAAAGGAATATTGACCTTGTCATTATTGCTATAGCAAGAGTTATCATCTTGTTAATAAAGAAATGTTTTAAAAATACCATCTTCACCTTTTGAAGCTAATTCTTAAATTTTATTCACGTTACTTTTATTTTTATATTTAAATTCTTCTTTTTAAATTGAATCTATACATATATTCATATCTACGTTACTTTAAACGTTATTATAGCAGACACTTAATATTTGAAATGGACAGGGCCATTTTTGTTTTTTAAACAATGTTTATTTTTATATATAACAGCATAGACCATCGCTTATTAATATATAAGATTATTTTTGTATAACCCGACAACTGAATCACTAAGCTTTTATAATTTTAAGAATTAGTAATGTGTGAACCTGTAGTATACCAACACTATATATATATATATATAATGTGGGTGTTTAAAAAATTAATAGATTTATTTTTAATACAACTTTTTGTTTTTTTTTACTTCAAATGTTATTATAGTGGACACTTTGAATTTGAAATAGACGCCTCTTTTTTATTTTTTAAACAGTGTGTATTACATCTATCTGCCTGTACATTTGAGAAATTTTAATTAAAAAAATGTTTTCTGACAAGGATTGAACATGTGTCCTCCTCTTTGTAGGAGAAACCACCATTTGATCTGGTATGCTTTACCACTTGAACATGAAAAATATATAAAGCATAACAGCAATTTCTTAAGAATTAATGGATTTATTTTTAATTTTAATGAAGTGTCCACTTTAATAACATTTGAAGTCATATAAATGTTGAATTAAATGAAATTAAAATTAAAAACAAATACATTAAATCTTTACAATATTCATAACTATATTATTTTTTAAAATCATTTAAAACATTAAAAATGTATAGAAATATTCTTGACAATATTTAATATAGAAAGTCTAACATTAAAACTCTTAATTCATTTTGGTTTTTGTCCTATAAAATTTATATATTTAGTCTTGAGGAAAAAAACGAATTTTGGCATTAAATAACGAGGGTTGACATGTTGTAAAATTAACCATGTTAAATAAAATAATTTAGTTCTGTGTATTTATTCTCCTTTATTTGAAAGAAAGTATGCTGCTCAATATAATATAGTATACTTGTAATAGATCATGACATCAAAAAGATGAAATTTAAATTTTTATTATTCCATTATTCCAAAATTTTAACACATCACCAGATAGCTATTAATATCAACAACTGATCACAAATAATTATTAATTAAGAAAAATTAGTTAAAATTAATGTCTAATATTATCCATAACTACATGTACAAGAATGTTGTTTTTGATAAAAAGCAAAAGTCATAAATATGTAAAAAATGTGTATATTGTCAAAATTTCCTTTTTCCACAATATAGCTATTTGTGCTATATTATAATGCTTCTTACCTAAACAATAATAAGACTGAATAATTTTTTTTTAAACATTAAAGTGTATTTAACCACATCTTAATAGCTGCCATGATCTGTAAATATAATATAGTATGCTGTGTAACACCGTATCCTCACCCCACTGGACCCACATACTCCACAAGATTAGCTGTTGGTCCAGTATTACAGGTTAGACACAAGTCTCTGGTTCCCAGTGTCAATTCGAAGCCACCCTGCAGCCACATTGTGATTGTTTTGCTCTTGGAGAGTGGTCATCAGATCGTAGAAATCCGGAAGTTCTCTGTTGGTCCACCTGCAAGTTTGACGGGTAAGAATCGGGTTAACAGAAAAAATAAATATAACCAAGTCGATTCGATTTAAAAAAACAAAATTTTTTTTTTTATATATAAAAGCAAACATACAAAAAAAAAGAAATAATTCTTGTATAAGGTCGAATGTTTCTTGTATGTGAACAATAACCAAACAACCACAAATACTTTGAATAATTTCAGTAAGGAGAGATGTGGCTATTTTAACCCTTTTTGGTCTGTTCTTAGTGCAACTGCTACAATCTTCGTTCCCATTCTCAGTAGTCGTAGCAGGATTAGTGGTACTTAGATGTTAGCGGTGGTATTTTGCTTCTTCGTCCTAAGCTTCAGCAACACACAGTGGATGCTTCAATTTCTTACGTCTTTCCACTCAGTTCGACTGCATTTGAAGACAGACAAACACAAAACTCTCTGCCTCCTCTGGTTGGCTCACCTCTTTATTAAGAGAACCAGCCTCACATCCCCCAGACTAGTGATGTATCTGTTTTTCTAGTGCAAACATATTGACATACTACCAAAGTACAACTTCACTCCTTCGAGAATAAACAATTTACTTTTTCATCAATTGGTTTCCAAGGTTCACAAGACATTAGTGTTTATCACCTCACTATTAATTATTCTACTGCTCTTTGTAAACTACAGAGATTCTTGTTTTAAAAATATATTCTAGATCAAAACATCCTTAATTTTAACTTTGATTCTTATAGTGTCAAAATCCATTTCTTTGTTTTAAAAGTTCCAAATTATTATTGTTCCAGTAATTTTCTATTAGTAATCTGATATCCTTTGTACACTTACAAAAAGATTGTATTTTGTGTTCTAAATTAACTTTCTGTAACATTTACATTTCAAAGTCTCTGCAGCATATTAACATCTTGGTTATTCAAAAACTCCTCTCTTTCACTTGGTGTTTTCTGTTTTACAGCATATCCTCCTTTATTATTATCATTATTATTATTTCAGGGGTGATATTGACCCTGCCACATCTGTGAAGTGTTTATAGTTCTCACAAAAATAGCACAAGCTGGAAACTGGATTTTTGTATATATAAAAACTTGAAAAGATATGTGAAAAATCATTGCATTTTTATGTTCACTAATTTTAACGTTATTGATAACCTGTACATCATCAAACAAATCCATGAAATAACAAATTTAACAAATAGAAAGTTCCTTAACTTACTCTGTTAATCTTACAGCGGCATATGATCACATCAGTAGATGTTCTTTTCCCGTTGATCAGAAACTGTCTTCATAGCTCTGACTTCACTAACTGCTTTCATCTGATAAAGGAATTGTATTGATACATACTGTCATATATGTTTGGTGCAGACTTCAAAAGCCAAATAATTTCAAACCTTGTCAGGATTATAACTTGAACAAGTCCAACAGCAATAATAGATATCATGTGTAAGTAGAAGAGAAAATAATATAATCCAGCTGTTAACTTTCCACACTATCTGAAACAAAAAGTTTGGAAGGAAACTTTGATTAGTATTAGAAAAAGCTGTATCATTTATTGAACTTGAAAAACAGTTTTCAATAAAGATTTTCAACCAACATTGCTAGTAATACTAAATTAATACTAAATTAATACTGAATGTTTCCAGTGTGGAAATTTCATTATTCCCATTCTGTTTTTGTTCATATGATAAATCTGGATTGTATGACTTTGGTTGTCTGTTTAACTTCAAATATTAAAGAACATTTTCTTCTAACTAGCTTTATATAAAACAAGAAACAAGTACAGCTGGCACTGCAGAGATTTTGTTCCTTAAAATTAAAATAAAAACAAATCGCAAATTACTCACAAGCAGATGTGTACTGATAAATTGTTTTCTCCATGCAAAGGTAGACATGATCAATTCAAGATTTAGATGTTTGGTATTATTTGGCATCCTCTTCTATGTCCTAAGGTGAACGTAGGAGAGGACACCAATTTAAAAAGTGCTTGGACAATAGGAAAGTATGACTATGCCACAGTTGCTGATGGCTGCTGTTGTGGATAAGATTCAGTGTGGCTTATGCATTTGGATATCCACCCCCTATGATTACAAAAGTTTAGACGATGATGATGATGATGATTAATATTTAGAGAATTTTTATGATGCAGATACAAAAACTGAATGCAGCAGATGCATAGACTAACATGTTTAGACCATATATGAATTATAAATATTCATTCATGTCAAAAATCTTTAGTTGCCTGACCTCAAATGTTAGCATAGTTTTGTTGGCAGTTTGAATGTCAGCAGGGTTTTACTGGCAGAGGTCAAATGTTGGCATGGTTTTGCTGGCAAAGGTTGAATTCTAGCATGGTTTGGTTGACAGGTTCAGTGTCAGCACAGTTTTGTTGGCAGATGTCAAATGCTAGCATGATTTTGTTGGCAGAGGTCGAACTTTGGCATGGTTTTCTTAGCAGGGCTCAAATGTCAGCACAGTTTTGTTGGCAGAATTGGAATGTCAGCATGGATTTGTTGGCAGAGGTCTTATGTCGGCACGATTTTGTTAACAGAGCTCAAATCTTGCACCACTGACCCGTATATATAAATAGCTGAGAAAAATAACAGCACTTGTGGCCTGACAATTGCATCTAGCATGAAACAGACTGTCACCTTTAAGTGTTGACTTCAATGTTCACTTTTATATTTACACATGCTCTCTCTGATATTGAGCACTTTATCCCATAAATATATCACACCTTAAGACTATATTTCTTCATATATATATATATATATATATATATATATATATATATGGACATTGAAGTCAACACCCAGAGGCGAGAGTTCGTTTCATACTAACTGCAATCATTAAACCTGATGACTGTATTTAACATAAAACAGATTGTAACCCCTAGGTGTTGACTTCAGTGTCCACTTTTATATTTACATTGGTTTTATCCCTGATATTGAGTGCTTTAGCTCATAATAAATATACTATACCTTAAAACAGGCCAGCAACCTTTTGGGGAGAGTGAGCCATAATGCTATGCATTGTCTTGGAGGAGGGTCATGATATCAAACATATAACAAATTGTCTTGATCTCAGACTACTTTGTCCAGTAGGCTGCTTTGGTCTGGAAGTTTAAAGAAAAAAACAAGGAATTTAATGCTATATTATTTAAACAAGGTTCCTTATTTTACTACAGGATAACAACACAATCAACAAAAAATGCAAATTCCTTGCTACAAACAAAATACAGTTAGAAATGGCAAATTATTTAATGAGACACTTGTTTCTGTTTATTGTTTGATAACTTCTCCACATCAGGAGAAATATTTGTCAATGACAGGAGCAAAAGAACATCCAGGTAGTCATCACACAATCTTGTTCTTAAATCACTTTTAATAGATTTCATTTTCAAAAAAAAGTTGTTCACAAGCATTTGTACTTCCAAATAATGATACCATCAATTTTCAATAGGCTTTTATATTTTTCACTTGGCAAAACATATTTCTTGTAGAAGTCAACAGTGAGTTTGGAATTAAATTTTAATTTAAAAAATTTGTCACATTGTAAGTCAATTAACTCCAAATGACATTTTTTTTCTGCAACTTGCTCTGCAAATTAATTATATAATTAGTGTCCAGGTATTAAGCTGGCAGGCCGGACAAAAATCCTTTGTAGGTCAGATGTGTCCTAGGGGCCAAGGGTTGCTAACCCCTGCCTTAAGACTATATTTTATCATTATCTTTTGTTAATTATGGCAGACGAGAAAGTTTAATTAAGTTTTTATTTAGTTTTTCCATCATCCTTATATTTTTTTCTGTTTGGTAGGAGTAAAGGAGTATAAAAATTTTCCATAATTTTCATTGTCTCCAATGCTTTCAGCCACTTCTTTAGCCATTTTCATGGGGGTTTTGTTTTTTTCTCATGTTTTGACTGTTTAAGTTGTATTTTATTTTTGTGTTGTTTTGAATAGGAGCATTTATTCTGAGTCTTCAGATGTTGATCAGCATAAGGTGTTCATGTGTGCTTTTGAAAAAATCAACATCACAACAGAATGCAGATTTTATTGCAGTTAAAATAAGTTTGTCTTTATAACTTATCCCTGAAGATGATTATGAAAAAAGTTGAATGTATTTGGGTTAAAAAAAAAAAAAAAACTATACTGCCTTGGTGAATTTCATCTTAACCTCAAGTTATTGAACTCCCTTCCGCTTACTTACTTCCCTGATAGCTATAATCTCCAAATATTCAAATGCAATGTCAATTAATATCTCCAGGTGCATTGATCTATTCCCCATCCTTCTCTTCATCCTTTCCTCTATCATGCCTCTTTACTCTTGCTCATGCTTTCTGTAACCCCTTGCATGCTAGTGGCACTCCCACCTTGCTTGGGGTGAAATGCTTTAAAAAGAAACTGATTAGAGAGCTAGAAAGGATCAGTATGAAAATAAGCAGACACAATATGTTTATTTTATTTGATGAAGCATGTTTGATTGAAAATATATATATATATGTACACACACACACACTTGAATAATGTAATGGTTATTGTTTTATACTATCTTTCACTTGAAACAAGGCCCAAGAGCCACTCAAGGTAAAGAGTTACTAAATGAAGTTGTTGTTGAGAAATAAAAACTGTAAAAACTTCTCTTTGGTTCGTAGACATCATGTCTGAGCAGGCAGCCCAGACATCAAGACAATCTTACTTGATTGTGTGGACTAAATTTGGTTGGTTGTTTTATGACATACCAACCTCGGTTGGTCATTTAATACCAACAAAATTTTTGAAATAGATTCATAGCAATAGTTTGGTAAAAAAAGGTGTGTATATATATATATATATATATATATATATATATATATATATATATATATATGAACCATTTTTCAATTACTCATATATTTTAGTACAATCCAACTTCTTTTACAAAATTTAGTGTGGACTAGATGATCAATTGGGGGAAGCAGGAATAAGGTGACATCCCCTACCCCTATTGGCACATAAAGTGAAATTGCTGAGCCAATTTCAAATTCAAGTCTATTTTATTGATTTTATGCTTAGAGCCTTTGAAAAGACATGAATCCATCTTCCCCCAGCTATGGATTAAATAGGAGGGCAAAGTAGGCTCCCTTGCTTTCAATAGCAATCAGTCTAGAAAATTCTGAATTCAAACAGGAGTAGGGCTGTTTGGACACTTCATGATACACTTTGCATTTCTCTGTTATCAGGCTTATGGCCATATCACACTGGAGTATTATTTCTCATATGATCATCAAAGTAACATTGAGCCTGGTTAATAGTTAGATGGATGACTGCTTGGGAATACCAGGTGTGTAAACTTGATGGTGTGGCTGGTGTAAAGTATAATGGTTCATAATTAGAAATCTGAGAGAGAAGTTCTAATTCCAGTTGGGTTTGTTATATTCCCTTATGTGCAAATACTGTCAGGAAAGGTATGAATACACCTCTTCTTCCCCACCATTTATTGGTTAATAGGATGTGCATCAGTAAATTATTGTTATCTCTGTAAAATTCTTACAATCTAAAAAAAAAAAAAAAGAATATTTTCTGGTTTTAAATAACTTGTAAAAGATTGATAAGCCAAAAAAAAAACAAAACAGAATTCTGTTATCATTTCTTTCAAAAAGTGTGATTGATTCTATACAAATCAACTGTGTGGTGAACTGTTAGGTTCTCATATGTCAAAATCAGTAAGAGAGTTCAAATATGCACACACACACACACACACACACATTGAGGTCAACATTCACCAGCAACTGTTTCATGCTTAAATGCTAGGTGTTGACCTCAGTGTTCACCTTTATATTTACATGCAGTCTGTCTCTAATATTGCGCACTTTAAAACATAAATATATAAAAACTATATGCAAAAGTGAAAAATGGTGCATTTTGATGAGCATCTGCTGATTTTGAACTGCATATATGGAAAATGCATTGAAATCTTTGAGAGCAGGAGAGGCTGTAAATTTAATCACCTTATCAAATCTGATAACCAAAAACCAGAATATGTTTCTTTGTTATATATACAGGGTGTCCCAAAATAATGTATACACTCTTTAAATATTAATAGTTAATAATACATACCGTGATGTGAGAACTTATATGGATGAAAATATGCAAAACAGATGGATTGGAAGAAGAGGGACAGCTGAATACCCACCTAGATCACCCGATTTGACACCCTTGGATTTCTTTTTGTGGGGGTTTCTAAAAGACAAAAGTTTACAGCAGGAAACCTGAAACAATTGGTGAAATGAGAGTAGCAATTGAAGAAGAATGTGTTCAAATACCAGAGGGAATGATACTGGACATTTGTAGGTCTATTTCTTCAAGATATGAAAAGTGTATTGAACAGAACGGCAACCAGTTTGAGCACTTGATGTGAACTCATCATTATATGAACATTCTGCCATTGCCCCATGTAGCTTTTATCTTATTAAAGTTAATTTTCTATGTTTTTGTATATTTTACTCTCAAATTCTTTAAATGTTTATTCTTTCTCTTGTATTAATCTTATTTACAAGTCAAAATACATAAATTGAATAAGTTATAATGATTCAAAGAGTGTATACATTATTTTGGGACACCCTGTATGTATGTATGTGTGTGTGTGTATATATATATATATATATATATATATATAACCAAATGGATTAATATAAGTAAATGTCCAAGCTTTGTGTATTATTTTTATTTATTTGCTCTATTTATTTACATATTTCTTTTTTATTTTATCTTGGCATATTTTATTATTATTGATATCACTACTCTTATTTAGTTTATTAATATTATTAATTTGTTTATTGATTTTTCATGGGGGTAAAAAAAATTGCCCCCCCCCCATTTTCAAACGTGTTTTTTTTTTTTTTTCTTATTCCTCCCATTCATTTATAACAGCATCTCTTCAAATATGAATTTATAATTCTTATTTCCAACCTTAAATGCTAATCTGGGCCTAAATTCAAATTCAAAATTAAACTACAATTTATTTAAATATTTCAACAACAATAATAATCCACCCCTGCGATAAAATATCTCACGATAAACAGAAATATTACAGAAGCGGTTTTGATCAAAAAAATTACACCTGAAGAATGTAGAACATATGAAACTCCAAGTTATGCAATCAATGAAGATATTGTGTATATATCTTATATATGAGAGATAGGGTTAATTTAAAATCTAACAGCTTGTACTGTGTTGGGGAAATTGTATGATAAACTGGAAAAACTTGTCACATGTTTCATTCTTCAGGACTTCATTGGACTAAATTTATGTTGCTGGGACTATATATGCGCATGAACTAGGAGTACTGGGGATTTTAGAATATTTTTTTTATATCTCACTGAATTCATTTAGAGTCTTTTTCTTTTCATCACTTTTATTTGTAGGTATCCCACACTGTGATAATAGAAGATCTGCCAGGAATGGTGAAATGTTGTATGAACCAGGGTGCAAATTTACTATAGATGACCTTGTGATCATGAACAAGAATACATAGAAAAAATTAAGTCACTACTCAATGTTACCAACAGACATGAAAAAATAAACAAACAAAAAATAACTACTGAAACACAAAAACTTAACAAGGAAATCAGGAAACTAATTAAAAATGGAAACAAATCTTGGTAGACTCATAGAATACCACCCTAGAGCACCCCAACTTTACAGTTTCCTGAAAACCCACAAAACTGGTATCCTGATGTGCCTGATCATTTCAGAAATAAACAGTGCCCCCTCCTAAGCTGGTGAAAGCAATAACAAAAATTCTAACCCCTTTCCTTGATAACAATCAGTCCATCTTATATAAAGAACTCTGGCAGCCTAGTTGAAAGACTAAGGAAAATGAACCTTACCAACAAATGCATGCCCAGTCTAGATATAAAATCTCTCTACACCAATGTCCCAGTTGAAAATGTCTAAATCTCCTCAAACAACATATCTTGTCCTTCACCAATACTACTTACAGATATAATACATTACTTTCTAAATATTTTTGGAGTTTAAAAGATAAGACTCCTAAGGCGAAATGGAAAATTTTAAAAATGGCAAGGACATGAAAATCTTTGCGAACCCTGTTTTCTGTGCTTACATGAAAAATTGGAAATTATCAGATTCAGTAAAGACTCCTTATTAAATCAAAGAAATGAATTAATAGTAAATTGTAAACATAGTTTACCTTGTACCTTATAATTTAGTTAAACGTTGGAATTCGATTATGCTTTTTCTTATATTTTAGTAGTACTGCTTTGCATCATATATGGCTTATCTTTCTGTTTGTAAGATTAATTTGGATTTAATATTATTTTGTATTAATCTCCTGTTAGTATTAGTAACATCTTGTACAGATGTATTGGTATTTGGTTGGTATTTTTGACATTTTACATTGATTGGTTAGTGTTATTTATATCTTATATGAAGAGTTGGTTGTTATTCAACAGTTGCATATTAATTTACCAAATAATTCTATATGTTGAAATTATTTACTGGTTTCTTAAAGAAGCTATTTATTTATCAACTATAAGAAGTTTTGTTGGAAATTCACAAAGCATGTAACTTGTGTAGCATTTTGCTAATTTACCTCTCCACCACATTTTTATTTCTTAGGAAATGGCATTCTCTATTTTCTATAATTTATGTAACCATTTACATCTGCCATTAGCTGCCAATCTACGGGTCATGACCCATTTATAAAAAATAATTTTTATTTTTGCTTCTTTGCTTAGTTTTAATTTAATGTAGGTCATATTTGATCGGTTGATTAGAATAAAGCCCATGAACCTAGACCCCCCCCACCTTTTTTTAATTTTTTTTTTCATAAAAAGAGGTTGTATCTTGCTTTTAAATTCAAATTCATTCACTCATCAGTAATTTACAGTCACCTGATTAGATGCATTGGTACAAATTGAAACAAGACTTCAATTGTTTAGCAATTTTGACATGTTTTCGGTGTAATATCTTAAATAATCTTGGTCTACTTTGTATTGAACCCTTTTTCAAATTAAATATTATGAACATATGAATTGTACTCTATTCATTCTCAGTGTACCTGGAGATATATATATATATATATATATATATATATATATATATATATATATATATACAAAGAACATGAAAAGAGAGCTATGGTCACAAATGTCCTGTAGAGACACAGCACATTCAAAATATAATATATATATATATATATATATATATATATATATATATATACACACACACAAACACATTTACAGTTTATTTTCATATTTTTTAAATTCATAAATGTTGTATTTTTAAAAATTCATGTCTTGATTTTGTCCTTTTTGTAACATCCAAGTTGTTATCCAAAATCTTTGGCAACTTGATGTTTAAAATAGCTTTTAGAAATGAAATTATTTATTTCAAAGTGGAATGATTTTGAGAGATGCATGAAATGCCCAGCAACTTGACAGATAAACAAAACTATTGATTTGTTCAAATTCTCTAAACTATTGGATAACATCTTGCATGTTCGTCTCTCATTTCGTCCTCATTCTGACTCTTGTACTTTTGCTTTTCCTCTTTTTTTCTTTCTTTTATTTTCTCCTTTTTTTTCTATCTTATTTTCATGTTGTCATTTTTAACCCTTCTAATTTTATTCTTTTTATATTATTTTCTATATCCATTAAATTTATGTACAAGTTTGTTTTTATTCGAATTTCAGTTTTTGTCAATAAATACAAATGCAACAGCCTTATATATATTTCTCCTCCATATTTTCTTTTTTCTGATGAAGTTTAAATAAAAACAAAATCTATTTATAAATATTTCCTATTTGTTCCTTATCCTATATATATATATATATATATATATATATATATATATATATATATATATATGTGTGTGTGCTCATTATACTTACATGCCAAATATTTTCATGCTTCGTCTATATCCTTCCCCACTTTTCCTAATAACAATAACAAGTTTGGTGATTTGATTTGATTTTTTTATTCCTTCTCTTGAAACTCACTAAAGGAGCTCATTCTGAAGACATTGATTTTAATGGCTGCCTAGTTCTTATTTACTGTCTTCTTAAAAGTGTTATTGGCATTCAATGGCTTCTGTTCTTTCTCTTCTCACCTGTTTACAAATGTTCACTCACTTCATTTGAAGCTCTACATTTGAATCTTTTACAAAAGGCAGACAAATTGATTAAAGATATAAAACTCATTTTGTAATTTTGTAATTTTGTTTTTTTTTTCTTTAAATAATTTATGTAATTATATAATAATCATGCTTGTCCCTCCTTTCGTCAGTTTGCTCGGCAATTACACCCTGCCAATACCTCATAAATATTGGACTATTCCGTTTCAAATGCTTGAAAAGATAACTTATCAGAGACGCTACTTGGTTTCTGTGAAAAGAAGAAAGATAGAAGTGCTTAATGTCTCTTGCCAATACTTCATAAATAATAGACTATTCCATTTTGATGGGAGAAGATAAAACATATCAAAGATTCTATTTGGGTTCATGAGAAAATGAAAGAGAGTAGATGGAATTGTCATGTCTCTTTCAGTGAAATGGAAAAAGTTGCCAATTTCAAATATTTTCATTTGTACCTCATTACTCATTTAAATATTGACCAGCATTCATATTTATGAATGTTATTACAATATTTTATTAAAGTTGTTAAGCTCAAATATTTAACAATTTCTATGGATGTTTTATTGTCATAGCACATACCATGAGTTTATTCAATCATCAACTGAAGAATCAAGATTCATCAAAAATTTCAAGTTCCCGGTTTCATCTGACTCAGTCCCAGTCTGTCTTGTCTTGAAGTCAGAACTCTGTCCAAAATTGCTTTTGTTTGTCAACCCCAATTCTTGGTTTGTGAACTTGTTGCCATATTACTGTTGCTTTGCCTTGTTACTGTTAACTTGCCTTGCATATATTGTTTACCGATGCAGACGCTCCTTGGATTTTCACCAGAGCCCTTGTTAGCCGGCGTGTGTGTCAGACTTGTCCGCCTTGGGTGGCCCTACCAGGAACGAAGTTCCGGGCGGCATAGCTCTGACACTACCGTTTACCCCCCCCCACTTCTGGTCGTTCCTGTCTCTGCGTCTGTGGGAACCCCACGGCAAGCAAGAACGTTATCCGAGTAGGCCTGGGTACCCTACTTCTGTAATTTATCCCAAGAATCTTCTTCTCATAACAGGAAGAAGCCGGCTCAATCCGCCCAGGGTGAATGCCGCATCAGTACAGTACAGTAGTACATATATTGTTTGCTTGATTTATATTATTTTTCCGTGTTCTTTTCTTTTTTTTCCTTGCTTATTGCAAACTTTGTCAATTCTGTTTATTGAACAGTTCTGTTAGTTATTTTGCATTTGACCATGGCTACTCACCCCACACCTTCTTATTTACCCACTTGAAATAAAAATCGTTTGCTTATTTCTAATCCTTTTCTACTATAATTCTCTGGCAACAACAATATCAGGGGTTCTATGTTTTTCTTTTCTGTAAAATATTTTATTAATCAACTATATTTTAAAATAATAAAAAAGAGGAAAGTTTTAGAATAGGTACCCAACCAAAAATAATCTTTCTCTCTCTTCCTTTTTTTTTTTTTTTCTATTAGTATAGAAATTTCTGGGACACATAATGAGGAAAGTGGGCTAGGAAAATTTGATGCGCAAAGGACAGTTTGAAGATAGGAGGGAGAGAGGAAAATAATGCATAACCTACCTAGCAAGCTTCAGTAAATGAATGGGGGAGCAGGGTTTTGGAGAGAAGAGAAAAAAAAACTTATTAAGAGGTACAAAGGACAAAAAATTGTGGAGAGCCATGATCATCAACATCCTAAAGGGACATGGCACATAGAAAAAAATAGATTAAACACTCTGGATGAAATTCTTGTAACAATTCATTATTCATCAAAAACAAATTTTTCTTAATACAATATTGCCCTTAATATGTCTTATTTATAAAAGAAATTAAAGCTTTCCTAATTAAATAATGTCCTTATTGCATTTCTTATATATGATTCAGAGCAGATTTTTGGGAAATGTAACTGTTTGAAAAAATAATTGATTTACATTTTCCAAGGAGTTCTGCTTTTAACTAATAAAAAAAATTTTGCACTCAAAATTTGATTTCTTAAAATTTCACAAAATTAAGTAATTGGTGGGTAACAGATGTACAAAAAAAAATCAAAAATATTTTCATTCATTTGTGAATAAATCCTGAAAGTTTCATTAAAATCTGACAATTATTTGATTTTTGCAAGAATTTTCAAATGTATATTTATTTTACTAGAAAAAAGGCACAAAAATACTCATAGTAAGCTTTGGTCCACTGCTGACACAAAAAAAATAACACATTTTTAACCAAAATTTAGAATGTACTAGAAAGGATTAAAAACTTTAATAAAATAATAAAGAAATACTTTGGTTTTGCCTCTTTAAAATAGCATAAACGTTTTAATGATAAAACTTTTTATCAAATTTGGGTTCTTTTTTCATCATACTATACTGTTTTTTCATTATGAATTAATCAAATGTGAAATGCTGGAAGATAAGTAGTATTTCCCCCTTTAAGGCCAAAAGTGCCTAAATGTGCCTGCAAGTTTCATACACTTACAGTTTTGGGAGTGCCTGAATATGACCACAATTGGGTAGCACTGTGTTTCAATAAACAGTAAACACCTGTCACATGATTAACCAGAGTTGCTGGTGGAAAGTTGTCTTTTTCCAAAACCATATCTCATCACCAGTAATACAAAAGTAACTAAATTTGGTATCATTTGAAAGAAAAATCAATTAACTTTCATAAAAAACCTTCCTGATTTTCACACCTTACAGTCTTTATGCCCAAATGTGCCTAACACCATATTTCAATATACAGCATTAACCTTTAACATACTGGAGGTGATTTTGTTTGCAAAGCAAAATTTTTTTCCTGAAGGATAGAGCATTTGAATTTTGCAGTTGTGTTGTCATATCCTTCTATGGCAACAGAACATGATCATGACTAAAACTAAGTAGTGCAGTAGAAGAGCCTTGTAAAACAATGCAGTAGAAACAAAAGTAGTGAATAATACAGTGTGTTAAAGATTAATGCCCATCACATGATCAACTTGAAATGCCAGAAATTTACAACTGTGTAAAAGTTGCAGATTTCCAAAACTATATCTCATAACCAGTCATACCAAGGTGGCTAAATTTAGTATCATTTGAAAGAGAAATATGTTTACTTTCATATAAGATTAACTTGTAACATTTGATTTTCAATAGTTTTCAAGATATATTTAACTGCAGTAACATCACATATTCAAGAATCAGTGTTTCAGTGTGATACGGCTATAAGACCAACTTTCTCTATAAGATTCTTGCTTTGTGAATTATATCAAATATATATGCACTTCGGTAAAATAAATGTTTTCTTTTTACAGACGCAACACAACAGCAATTCTGCTGATTTGTATTCATTTTTACAAAAGGAAATAGTCTTACCACTAATATTCCTTTTCTTAAATATGGTTTTATTTAACAAAAACTGGAAGCATCTAAATGTGCCCACTTACAGTCCTGGAGCACTCAAATGTACTCAGCCTTGTATTTCAATAAACAACATTAATAGCCATCACATGATCAACTTGAGATGCTAGAAATCTACAACTGTAAAAAAAGTTACAGATTTTCCAAACCATATCTCATAACCAGTCATACCAAGAAGGCTAAATTTGTTACCATTTGAATGAGAAACCAATTTATTTGCATATAAAATCAACTTGTTAGACTTGATTTTCAATGGTCTTTAATTGTACTAACATCACATATTAAAATTTTAAGATGCTGATTAGGTTAGTCAGAATTTGGTCACCATTAAAATGAGGTTCTTTTTAAAGATATTTGCTCATTTGTTTTTTGTTTTTTTCTTTTATTAAGTTTGGAGGTTAATTCTAAATTTAAAAAGATAAGTCATTGTTGACTTGTTAAGTTTTGATTCTCATAAGAGCTTATTTTCATCTTATCTACAGATTATCATCACTGGTTTGTACTCTAATGAGAATGACCAGTCAAAAAATTTTGACCGGCCAATCAAAGCAATTGCCTTGGACCCTAACTTTTCTAAAACTGGAAGTGGAAAACATTATGTGAGTGGGGATGACAAGGTAAGTTTCAAAATTTTAAATTCTTTTGAAAGTTTGAATTAATTTTAGTTTGTAGTGAGTGCAAAATAATAACTCCCTTTATACATGGGTAAGCTGAGGAAAAAGACAGAAAGGAATTTGTGAGACTATGTGAAATTTACTTTGCACCAATGAAAACCTTGCCTTCACAGAGATTGACCAGTGGATTAGGAAAAAGATGTAAATAAATTTGTGAGCCTATTTGAAATTGTTTTGGACCACTAAAAACCTTACATTCACAGAAATTAGTTTTTGAGCCAAGAAGAAAGAAAAGGAAGTATCGGCTATATGTGAAATTCTTTTTGACATAAAATGAGGAGAAAAATTAAAATAATAAGAGAAGTCATGGGAACGGTTTTGTTTCTGTTCACCGCACATAGCATGAAAGATTTTGCTAGTGTCAAATTTACTCACCAGTTATATTGGCTTTTAACCAAGCATGCTGCACTTCAAAGAACTTTCAACAAAAAAAAAAATGAAAGCTATGTATTTCAAACTCACTTTGTCTACTTTTGAAAGTATGCAACCATATGTCTTTGGTGAGCAACAAACTCTTTTTTTCTTTTTTCTTTTTTTTAATATTATTTTGTGCCAGATCATTTAATCTCTTGTAGGAACATTTCCTCTTCATAACAATTTGTTAAAACTATGGACTTTAAAAATTTCTGATTTATTTTCCTGAAATGAGTGACTGACACAACTGTAAATTTCATAAATAAATTCCTTACCTTGTTTTGTTAAAATTACTCATGTGTTACCTCGTCATTATCATCTTCCATTAATCTGCTTGGTGTGGTTAAACCAACTGTTCATTTTAACCCCTAAGCTCCACATCACTATAAGTTGACTTAATTTTAATTCTCCTTATTATAAATCATTATAATAATGAATGTTGAAATGTTGTGCTCATGACTAAATCAACACAGAGTTCGTGATGTAGTAATTAGGAGTTCAATCTCTGATAGACTTGAACTCAGTAAAATTAGGGTGAGCAGTAACTGAGCTGTACTAAGGAAGAATAAGATGAACCATCACCGAGACATGATCAACAGAACTATTTATCTCTGTAGATTAAATAAAGGGTTTAGTTCAAAATCTGAAGGTTACACAGATCAACAAACATCTGATGAAGGTCAGAGGCCACAACCACTGAAATATTGTGGTAATAACAACAAAAATAAAGGACAATAGTCTACATGTAAATAATGATATCTCATCATCCCATGAATTTCAGACAAAAAAAGAAAATAAATTCAAGTTATTTACATGCTTATTAGTCAAAGTTGATTTTTTATTTTTAAAATAGGTTTTGATTAACAAACCCCATACAGAACTGATATTGTACTTTAGGGTTAGTTGTAACAAGCTCTGAAATATCATTTGTGACTCATCACAATTAAGTCTATTCATGGTGCCATATTTCATTTCATAGAATTCAACATTCAGTCTGAAAACACTAGCAAGGATAAAGGCAAAATTTTATATTAATTTTCTGGTTTGGTTATTCTTTCTCATCATTAAGACTGTTTTGGTTTTATTTTGCCAGAGGCTTATTTTTTAATACCAATTCGTGTTGCTTATTTAATGTTTGAAAAATAATAATTTGAAAGTTATGATGTCAAGTATCAGAAATACTCGTAAAAATGAATAATCTAAGCAATTCAAACACAATTATACCCAATACTATATAAGTAGCTGTCTGTGAGGTCTTCGGTGACAATGAATTCTAACGAGGTAGCTAATCCCTGTTGCAGACGCCTGCTCTGGTACATGTGTTTGTTTATATAAATGCATAGCCAAAAAGTGGTTAATACTGCACTTATGCTGAGTGAAACTTAGTTACATTTTCTGGACACGTGCATATAATCTGGTGTTTGAACACAACTGGTACACCCAATCTAGCATGATAAGGTGTTTAAGAAGATCAGTGCACACAAACATTCAGTCACAATGACTTGTGACTTCATGCTAGCACAGTCATTGACAGTTTCAGAACAGTTTGGTCTAATTTCCCTTACAAGGCTTGGTTTCAAGCCACAGTATCATTTTCAAGCACTTCTCAATAATGCGATTGTTTCCCTGGGCAATATCAAGAAATCAGCTCCTTGACAAATCAACCATTATAAGATTCAAGCACAGGTCTAATTATATGTATATATATATATTTAAGTTATGAAGAACTTGGTAATCCATATGGGCAATCCCAAGGATGATGAAATCCTGAGAGCTCAATGTAAATCCAGAGCTAATATTTTTATTCTGTTTTTTCTTTAAAATATATATATACTTTTTTTTTCTTTTTTTTTTTTACCCCCTTTTTTTTCTTTTCTTTTTTTTGTACATCACAATTGAGGGGTAGTGTGGAAAATAACAATGACCTTCCCAGTGCCATTCAAACTGTGTCCCATTGACACTTGCTAATATTGCTGTCAGATAGGGTTCATATATTTAATACGCCACATATATTTTCAAGAATTCTTTGTTCATTTTTAGAAATTCATTTTAATTTTCATGAAAATTATAATTAAAAATGAGGTGGGGAAATTCTTGTAATAATTCATTAGTCATTGAAAGAGTTTTTTTTTTTTTTATTCATACTACATCCTTCATTTATGTTATTTATGATAGCAATTAAAAGCTTATACAATTAAATAATTAGATTGTTTTAATACAGTTTTTATGTTACGATTTGGAGAATATGTTGTGGAATTTGGTAATAGCTTGAGAAAAAATTTAAAAAAATATTTGTTGATACATTGCTCTTAATAGAATAAGAAATAAGCAGACTCTGAAATTACAGATTGAATTTACGAACTGTCATGGATTACTCAGACCTTCCAAAGTTTACACAAAATATATTGCGCTTTGGGAAATTTTGCAGTAAACATAATTTTGGTTGAAAATATGTAACATTTATGAGGATAATATAGGGATAACTTTAGGGGCACTGTTCAATTATTAACATTAACAATGAACTGTTTTAAATTACAAAATTGTACTTGGATTAAACAAAAATTACTTACAATATAATACATAGTACATTCCTTCTTGCCATCACTTTTGATGGCATGGGTACACTAGTAATATAATAAAAGACAAATGATACAAAGAACAACATTGATGTTGATAAATTTCAAAACAACCTCTTTTGATATCACTTAAGTCTGTTAATGGTGCTGTTTTATTTGACCTTTACCACTCCATATGTAATTTCATTTGATGTACAAAATGTTTATCCTGCCACTGAAGATGACTCTGATCTCTGTGTTTGAATTTCATAGTTGTGTTGTCATATCCTGCTATGGCAACAGAAAACAACTTTGAGGGAAATTAATAAGTATACTGCAATTGAGAGGCCTTGAAAAAGGGAAGTAATATTAATAATGCAGATTGCTAAAAGTTAATAAAATTCAAAATTTCATCCGAACATGCCAGTAATGTCTGCTGTTTTGTATTATTTTCTGACTGTGTTTTCATAATTAAATCTTCTGATTTTATTTTACCAGAAGCTTATTCTTTAATCTAGATTCTGTCTCTTTAACTATTATATCTAATACTACTTATGTGTAGTGTCACTTGTTTGACAAAAGAAATAAAAGAAACTACAAAAGACTAAGTTTTATAGTAAACTAAAAAGTTTTTATTTTAAATGTAGTGATTTGGTTAGTGACTAAAAAAGAAAAAATAAACATAAATGCTTAGTGGCACTAAGTTAGAAATACTTCAAAATTAAATTCAGTTGGATGTTGCTAGGTTTTTGTGGTATAATTTACATGCCAAGTTAGCGAATGTTAGTAAACCAATTGCTCTGAAGTAGATTTCTGTAACAACTGACTTAGCTTAATTTTGGTACCAACCAACAAATATGAATACCCAGATGAAAGATCTCCATTTTGTAAAGATCATCCAGCTACATCAAAGAGTGAAGTCTTTTATCGAAATGACCTAGAACTCATTTCTCAGTTTCATTTATAAAATTAGATAGACTTAAGAACACTAACAAAACAGCATGATGGCATAGTAGCAATTGGAAAGGAAGGAACATAGCATAAATGTTACATACTGATAAAATTTTCATGAAATATACTATTGGCACAAAAAGATGATCTATTTAAGATAAGAGATACCATTTCAGATCTCACCAAAGACTTACACTTTAATCCTGATCCATGCTGCCTATTTAGTTATGTTGAGGAAGCAGCCATAATTCAATAACAATAAGAAGAGGAAGAACAAGACAAATTAATACAAGACAAGACAAGACAAGACAAATTAATACAAGACAAGACAAGACAAATTAATACAAGACAAGACAAGACAAATTAATACAAGACAAGACAAGACAAATTAATACAAGACAAGACAAATTAATACAAGACAAGACAAATTAATACAAGACAAGACAAAATTAAGACAAGACAAATTAACAAGACAAATTAATACAAGACAAGACAAATTAATACAAGACAAGACAAATTAATACAAGACAAGACAAATTAATACAAGACAAGACAAATTAATACAAGACAAGACAAATTAATACAAGACAAGACAAATTAATACAAGACAAGACAAATTAATACAAGACAAGACAAATTAATACAAGACAAGACAAATTAATACAAGACAAGACAAATTAATACAAGACAAAGCAACTATAAAACATTAACAGTAAAACATTTATAAAAGGGATACAGTCAAGTGGTTACAGTCTTCTCATTTCAAGACAGAAAAAATGTTTGGGTAAAACCAAGAATTGTCTTTTTTTATTGGTAAGAGGAAATCCCAGCATCCATCTGTAGGATTTGTATATAAATTTAGGGAAGAGTATTTTTATCAGGCATTCTCTAAGATCAAAGCCAACAAAAGATTATAACTATTTCTACCAGTGTATATCAAGAAATGGTGTAATGGTATAGTAGCAATTAGAAAAGTAAATGTGATGAAGTGTGGGTGTTGGCAAAATGATAACACAAGTCGAACTAAGTCTTCAATGTTTTGTATCTAACTTTACATTTTATTCACTCTACTACTTGGAGTGTGGTGGGAGCACCCAGGGCCCTTGTCTGAAATGGCTGACCTTACATTCTCATCTGTGCCTGAGGGACTGTCCAACTCTTCAAAAACAGAACCCTTGTTCAAAATGTGGATACCTTACAGTCTTATCTGTAGCTGAGTGACTGTCCAGCTCCTCTCTGAAGTGGTTGGTTATATAACTGCATGCATTATGATTTCTTCCACACCTGTAAAACCAGATGCAGATGTCAGGTCATGTGCTTCAGTATTCAATAACCAAAGCTGATCCTTGGACAATCCTGCACCTGGCTTATTTGGCAGTCAGTCTGGTGTGAAACTGAGCACAAAGCTTATTTCGACATAATACTACATAAGGGACATAACTATATGGATTATTTGAGTAATACATACTGTTAAATTTTTCTTCGTAGAACTGGAAATATCACCATTGCAAGAAGACTGTCTTTTTAGAATAAGAGATACAAGTACATATCTTGCCAGAGACAGCAATTTTATTGATGATTTACACTACTTACTTTTCATAGAAAAATAATGTAAAAGTTGCAATAAAAGCAGAAAAAAAGATGAAAGAAATACTATTCAAAAACATTAATAATGATGATTTTAGGCTTACAGCCACATTACATTGAAATGCTGGTTCCTGTACAACCACTGAAATTAAGCAACATCAAGGTTGGTCAGTACTTAGATGGGTAACCGCTTGGGAATACCAAGTGTTGTAAGCTTGGATGTGTGGGTGGTGTAATGGATAATGGCTCAGAATTGTTAATCGAAGAGCCAAGTTCCAATTTCAGTTAGGTTCATTATATTCACTTACAAGCAAATACCCTTGAGAAGGTTATGAATCCACCTCTTCTCTCATCCTGGGTATGACGATAAACTACATCCGCATCCTGTGTAAGACGATAAATTATGTCCAATAGCAAGGCCTCTGATCAGGTAGTTCTGAGGAGCATGGAACCACCTCTTAATTGCTGGTGTTCCCAGGTCCACCCTGACCCAGGGTAGTAGCACCTGTTGGGTTCCCAGCTATAGGCAAATAGTTAAACCCAAACTGGGGTCAAAACATAATGAAAGTGAAAAAATAGGTTTTAATACCAAAAATACTTTGTGAAAAAAATATATTATCAGCAATACATTTTTTAAAGAAAAAAAAATTACCAGCAATAAAAATCTTGTCGGCATTAAATAACCCATTGAGGTTGATATGCTGTAAAACAAACCAAACCATCTCTTCTCCCCCAGCTATGGGTTAGTTAGTAAAACTTGTATTATTAAATCATTATTATCTATAAAAGAAATTCTTACAATCTAAAGATATTTTCCTAGATGGGTAACCATTAGGGAATACCAGGTGCTGTAAGCTTGGATGTGTGGGTGGTGTAATGGATAATGGCTTGGAATTGTTAATTGGAGAGCCAAGTTCCAATTCCAGTTGGATTTGTTATATTCACTTATGAGCAAATATCCTTGGGAAAGGTATGAATTCACCTTTTCTCCCCCAGCTATGGGTTAGTTAGTAAGACTTGTATTACTAAATCATTATTATCTATAAAAAAATTCTTACAATCTAAGGATATTTTCTGGTTTCAAATAAAACCTGCAAAGTGTTGATTAGCTGTAGAAGATGCATCAATAAAAAAAAAAATGATTTGTTCTTAGTTTTGAATTGTTAATGACAGATCTAGATTAGGGTTTGTTTTTTTTTTTTTTATTCTTGTTTGACTATATTTCATTGCATATACCTCGAAAAATAAAACATTTGATGAGTTTTAAAACACTCAAAATCCACAAAAGAAAATGGATGACATTAATGTTTACTGACTGAATCAAATGTCATACCACATAACTTATTTTAACATTTCTTTTTCTTTTTATGATTAAGCTCAGATTGTTTTTTCAATTCTGTCTGAGCATTTATTGCCTAAAGTCAGTGTTGCCAATTTAAATATTTTCCATCTTGATTCTAAATGTTTTTGGCTTGTCTAGATGTCAGAAATTGCTATTTAGATGATGAATTTTCAGAGTTTGGGTTTTAAATTTTCAATGCAAGCCTTTTGCAAATAAGTTTACTTGCTACACTTTGCACTAATGCGTCTCTTTTTATTCAACACATTCTCTCACAACATGAATTCTATGCTAAAATATAAACCAAATATCCAAACAAAAATGTATTTATTAATACCATAGTATTTATCTTCAGTGTGCCTTATCTTTAATCAATTTCTTTTATTCAGTCCACTCAAGGCAATATTGCCACTAAGACACAAGGTGCTACTAGGAGTGAAAAAGACTTTTAGAAGGAACTGGAAACCCATTCTTAAACAGGAAACAAGGGATAAACCTCTACGCCTGTTCAAAAAGCTGGGGAGAAGTGTGAACCAAATGATAGACAAACCTCTCTTCTCCTGTATCTGTCTATATTTCTGAGATGAGGTATTATGTACACTATTTACATTATTTGGACTATTGTCCTCATCTTTGTCGCCATATTTATTACAATGTTTCGGCCGTTATACGCTCCGACCTTCTTCAGGTGGCTGGAATGTCAAACTGAACCCTTTATTTCACTCACTGGGGTAGACTGTTCTGGTTTCATGTGCCATATTTAATGGATGCCAGTTATCAGTTATCTCTTGTTAATTCCCCTCTCCAAGTTCTCCACTGCCTTAACCAGGTATTAAACTCACACTCTTTGGGTCCTGTCACTGGATCTAACCAACGCCTTTATCCACTGTGCTATGTGTCCTTGAAAAGGGCTCAGTTCGACATTCCAACCACCTGAAGAAAGCCGGAGTGTACAACGGCCGAAATGTTATAATAAATATAGCGACAATGATGAGGACAATAGTCCAAATAATGTAAATAGTGCTCTCTTCTCCTATTGAAGAGAAAATTAAAAATAAATATTAAATAAAATTTTAGTTTGGGCAGAGAAGTTAGAAGTATAGAGTTGAAGTAGACTTTAGAAGGAACTGGAAACCCAATCTTTTACAGGAGTATGCGACAAGACAAAAATATTTCACTGCTTTAAAAGATCAAAAGGGTAACGGTGTAATAAAAATTAAGATTAGATATTATTTGTCTATACCTTTGTTTTTCTTTTTCTTTTATCATTTCACTCCAAGCAACAAAGCCGCTAAGATGCAAGGGATTACTGAGTGTGAAAGAATCTGAGAAAAAAAAAAAAAACTTTATTAAGGTGAGAGAAGATGACAATTGACATTGCATTTCAATTTTTGAAGCTCAAAGTTGATTGTAAAGCAAGAAGCCACTAGTGACTTCCACAAGGGAGAAGTGCGATAGAAGAAACTGTTAGCATAAAATTTATGGTTACATCTAGTCATTTCAGCTGTAAAATGATGAGATCTTTCTGCCCATTCTAATATTGCACTTAAATTCATAAAATCTCGGTACCAAAGAGGAAAGCTCATCAGAACAATTACCATGGAAGTATTTATAGAAAAGGCAAAGGGTAGCTGTTATGGCAATGTGGAAATGACTGAAGCCGAGATGTCAGGTCAGGATCAATAACATTGCAGATTCTTCTTTGTATTTTATCAAGAATCTCTAAAAATATCGCAGAAGCACTGGACAAGAAGTGTGGGCAATATTCAAAGCATGGATGAATAGTAGACTTATAAATGTGTAAGATTTTGGTTGTAAAAAATTGTCTAGCACTAGGAACACACTTAACAATTGGTTCACTATAGTTGTTTCACTCCATGTCAATGGGAGATGTTAGTCTTGGAGGTTAGTTTCAGCCATACTGATGGAAGACAAAAAAAATTTTGTCTTTGACAATTAAAAGAGAACATTTATCTTTCTTTTCTATCCTTTGCTTTTTCCGAACCTTTTCTTTTCATCAAATTTTCTCCAGATTTTAGTATTCTTGTGTACCAAGTTCAGATGGGCATTGTGGTGTAACGAATATTAGCTTGAAATGAGGAATCAGAGCCGAGATCAAATTCTAGTTGAGTTCATTGCATTCACTTATTCATTAATACACTTGGGAAAGGCATGAATCCATCTCTTCTCCTCCCAGCTATGGGTTGAATAGCAGGACAGACTTGGTTGGCAACCAGTCTACTGCAGAAAGAAATCGCAACCTACTGCAGGAAAATTTTCTGCCTAATCAGTCCTGAATTGAAATAGACATGATTGGCCAAGTGTGTATCACATAGGGCATTTAACTGACTGCACCAAGTTCAAGTGTTGGCATGATTATTGCCTTCAGTCTCCCCCTCCACAGTTTGGTGCTTATTTGTTACACACTTAATTGTTTTTCAAATAATTGTCTCCACAGTATAATTATTATTTTGCAAGAATAAAAAAAAAACCTTTCCAATTATTTTATAATTTGAAAAATGCTTACCAACCTGACTGTTCCAGACAGCACTTTTAATTGGTACAATTGTATGTCCTCTTCTATTTTCCTCTGTTTCTTGTTTTTCTTTTACTCTACACTCTCTTCTTTCCCTTTTTTCATATTTTGCGGCCATCTGGAAAACTGTTGATAGTTTTATTGGTTGGGTGTAACATTTTTCATAGTGCACAATGTGCGCCCCAAAAATTTGTTAAAAAATAGGCACATGATGAAAAAGTTGGCCCAAAACCGTTAAAAATAAAACAAACAAATTTTTATTGTCAAAATCTTTGTGTTTTTATTAAAAGGAAAGCTCAAAGGATTTTCTTTTTTTTTTTTTATGTAAAAATTATTTTTTATCCTTTTTTAGAACCTTGAAATTTGGGTTAAAAATGTTTGTTTTTTGGGGTTTTTTTTTTTTTTTTTTTTTTTTTGGTGGGGCAATGCAGGACCTTAAATTTGTACAGGAAATTTGAGTTTTTTGCAATGAAAGACACATTGATTTGGAAATCCTTGCAAAAATCAGATAATTGTTGATTTATACTGAAACATTTTTTTAGAAAATCTTTGTAAAAAAATTTTTTTAAATCTGTTAACTCCCCATTCATTCAATTTGATGAAATTTCAAGAAATTCATATTGTAGCATTTAATGTTTATATTAGTTATAAGGACATGTTCTTGGAGAATTTAAATCAGGGTTTCTCAACTTGGGCAATGAGCAGCTGAACAGAAAATGGTGGGTGATGCAGGTATTTCAACATATGTTACCTGAAAAGATAACCTTCAAAGGAGATATGCAAAGAATCAGTAAAAAAAAAACAAAAGAAAAAGTAAAAAGCTAAAAGGAAATAACTGGGTCACATTCCTAGAAAAAATATAACTGTCCCCACAAACAAAGTATATTTTGGTATTTTTAATAGTTTTGAGAAGGGTCATTCAAATAGTTCTTAAGTATTAGAACTAACAAAAAAATTTTGCTGAATTTTTATTAGTTGCTAGTAGTTTATATTCTTTTTAATTTTAGAATTATGAACAAAAATTGTTTAATTTTTTTGTTAGCACTTGCATGGTAATCCTCTGCTAGTTTAAAAGTCTGCATGGAGTGCAGCTTTTGAGCTAGTTATTAATAAAATTGTTAATATTCTCATCATTTTGTATCATGAACTTTTAAAGGAACCACAAACCTGTTTATGGATAGTCTAGTTCATATAGAAAAGAATACATGAGGTTGCTGTTTTTTTTATTTATATTTTATGAGAGGTGACATCCTATGTTGCTTATTTGATGCGTTTATGTCTAGCTACTCATATCTGAGTTAGTGATTACCTAACCCCTGATGCAGTGCTTGCTCATGTATATTTGGACTTTTTCAACACCTACAGAGCCAACCTTTGGTTTATACTACAACTATATGAAGCATTTTTTGTGAGAGAACACATAATCATACACAATCACCAGTTTGAGGGCTAGTATACTCAAACTCTCGGTCATGATGACTTGTGAATTTGTGCTGGCACAACCATCAACACCTTCTGAACAGCTTTGTTTATTTTACTCATAAGGCTGTAGTTCTCAAACACTTTCCAATCATCTTCCCATCAAAAAGTTACCTTCTTGACAAATCGACCATGGTGAGTTTTGAACCCGGGTCTCAGGGTTAGAACACTAATATTCTAAGTACTCAGCCATGCACCCATGCTTATTTATTGGTAATAGAGTAACAACTTCAGAGTTTCAATAAAAAGAAACCAAAATAAGTTGAAAAATGTTCCAATGCCTTATATTATTTTTATGATTTCCACTTTAATATTCCCAGAGTTGTGAATGTTTTAATGTAAATGTGGGACAATATTTAATGACTTGATGATTGCTTTTGCAGTTCATTGCATATTTGCCATTTGATTAAATCTTCCATTCCTATTGTACAGTTTTTCTTTTTTTTTTCAATTTCTCATATTGAAATTAATGGAGTTTTCCCTCTTAGAGATTAATTTTCTAATTTTAATAAGCGCTTGTGTTATTCTGTTAACTCTTGCTGAGAAAATTAACCTTCTGCTAATAAAAATGTAACAAAATTGCTCCTCAATTTCTGTTTGTTTTTTTTTTTTTTTTTTTGTTTTTTTGTTTTGTTTTTTTGTTTTGTTTTTTTTTTTCAGGGCCAATAAAGAAGTCAGTTGTTTTTAATTATTTAATGAACTTTGTTTCTTATCATATATATTGCACAGATAATTTAAAATATATTTCAAAAGTAAAAGGCAGTGTCAGTGTGGTTTCATGAATAATAAAAAATATGGTTAAGATTGTAAAGGAGAAATATTCTAAAATTATCAATATTATTATTCTGCTTCTTTATATCATATATATATATATATATATATATATATATATATAATGATGTATTCGGAGGAGGAGGGGCATATTCAACAAAAAATCAAAAATTGCTTTTTTCACTGCAAATTATTCATTATTCCATGTTTCAAGTATTTTACAAAAAATTAGAGCTGATTATACAATATTTCAAGCTCAGTTTAGGTTTATAGTTTGTAACAATGTAATGAGATGAGGTAATATAAACTGGATTTGTGTGCAGAATATCATTACATTATTGTTACATAATTATAGTGAAATCATTAAGTTTTTTTGTCAAAAAGCATTTTAATTCTGGTCGTATATTAATTTAAAGTCTTCATTTTTACAGGTATTATTTTTTTAAATGGAATAAGATCATTCTAAATTTCAGAATTTTGCTTATGCCTATCAAAATGACTGGAAGAAAGCCATATAAAAAACAATAGAATAGAGAGGTAACAAAGCATAAACAAAATAGTTCCAGTTTGTTCAACTTAAGAAACTTAACGTTAAAACCAATTTTTGAATGCTGTGAATAACAAAGAAGAAAATGAAAAATGCCTAACAACAAATTTAATATAGCATCAAAATTTATATTATTTTTATTTATTTGTTATGTAACCAAATGCATAATTATCAACAATATTTCCATAAATTTGATATTTCCTGTAATAAATTCTTTATAAATATTATTTTACTTAAGTATAAGGTAGTTCTATATTTACAATTCCTTATGGCTAACCATGAAAAATATTGAACAAAACTGCTTAAAACCTTTAGGTGTGTATTACCACAAAATGATCAAATTTTGAATACACCTCCTTCTCCATAAACTCCTCATATGACCATTAAGCTTTTCTATATAGGATCAGAGTGTTATATCTGTTCACTCTTTTGGTGCTTCTGATTTGGAATCAGCTATGCTTTTTGACTGAGGAGCTATATTATTATTTTGTTTGTATATATGACTGTTATAAATTCCAACCTAGGATCAGAGTGTAGTATATGCTCAATTCCTCTGACCCAATTCCCCATATCCTGGAATCAGCTATGCTTTCTGACTGAAGAACTATACTGTTACTTTGTATGTATGGCTGTTATGCTTTTCCTACCTAAGAATTGGCCATCTTGGGTAAGATGATAAACTACATCCAACAGCAAGGTCTCTGATCAGGAGGTTTTGAGGAGTGTGGGACCACCTCTTAATTGCTGGTGTTCCCAGATCCATCCTGACCTTGTGTAGTAGCACCTGTTAGGATCCCAGCTATGGGCAAATAGTTAACTCCCAAGCTGGGGTCAAAACAATATAAAAGTGTAAAAATAGGTCTTAATACCAGATATACGTTATTAAATTATTACCAGTAATAAATTTTTGAAGGAAAAAATTATTACCAACAATACATTTTTGAAAAAAAAAAAAAAAAAAAAGAAATTACCAGCTATACATTTTTTGAAAAAAATATTATCAGAAATAGATTTTTTTTGAAAAAAATATTACCAGCAATACATTTTTGAAAAAAAAAAAAAAATATTACCAGCAATAAAAATTTTGTCGACATTATGTAACCTGTTGAAGTTGAAATGCCGTAAAACAAGCCAAACAAAATCTAGGAATTGGCTATACTTTCTGGTGAAGGAATCCCATAAAATTTGAGGAAGACTGAAATAAACAAGGAATAAATGATTGAAATGGAAAGAATTTGGAGGGGTAGAGAAAAAGAATGTTACAAAAGTGGTTCTTATTTTTTTAAATCAAGTTGTATTATACTGGAACATACCTATTCTATTATTAATAGACTCTCCCACCTATAATAAGTAGTAGTAGTAGCAGTCACGAAGTCGCTCAGAGTTGTTCAGTCAGTCGATGTCGGACATTAAAGTATCAGCCACCACAACTAGATTGCTGCATCATTAACTATTATATCAAATTCCTAACGTTTTGTACGTTGAACCTTTTTAGGACCGACTTAGTGAAATACAAGCCTCCACTGTGAAACTACTCTATAACAACTTTAGCAACCAGGATTCGAACTTAGATGGAGGAAGAAAAACTTGTTGTACTCTATAACAAGTTGACACCAAGCAAAGCAGTAAAGCTACTAAAACACAAGGGGTTACTGGGTGTCAAAAAAATTAGAAATCGGAAACATTACTATGGAGTGAGTACAGAAGAATAGTAATCAGGAGAACAATAGTGATTGACATTACGTTTAAATTTTTGAAAATTAAAGTTCACTGGAAAGCATGGAGCCGGAAGAGAGTTTCACAAGCAAGAATTGTGGGAAAAGAAACTGGTAGCCAACTCTACTCAATATCGATGAGACCTTTTCGCCAGTCTAGTACTGCTTAAATTTAAAGTCTAGGTACCATCACGAAGAGTGCATGAAAGTATTTATAGAAAAGACATGGAGAGATAACTTTATGGCAGTGGGAAAGTGACTGAAGCCGAGATGCCAGGTCAGGACCAATGACATTGCAGATTCTTTGGATTTTATCAAGGATCTCTAGATATATAGCAGGAGCACTGACCTAGATATGGTATCAATATTCTAAGCATGGACGAATGATTATAGTTATGTAAGATAGATTCTGGTGAGAAAAATTGTCTAGCACAACACAGTGAACCAATTCTCTTAGCAATAAGAACCTTACTTTTATGTAAAAATCAACTTTTACCTAAAAATATGACTGTTGTGAATTAAAAACCAATAGCCTTCTTTCCTGTAAAATATATTTTAGCATAAATGTTTGCAGTGCATGAGTTTTGTAGCTTATTAGGGTCATTTATTACAGATTTATATAGCATTTAGATAACAATATAGACAAAAAAAATGGTATAAAGGAAAGAATGAAAAGATACCTGCAAAAGGTGAGAAAAGAGCAGAGGCATGAAATATCAGTTTTTTATCGGACAGAAGAAATCCTTTTTGATTTTTTGATTTTTATAAGTGATATTGATAAAATTACAATAGCATAATTATTTCATTTGCTGAATGACAACAATCTGACCTAAGTAAAAGCTAAGTTCAAAATAACTATTCATTGGCCTAGTCTACTGCATTCGTTTTTGCATAAATGCCCTTTGGCAAGGTAGGAAGCCATCTCCATTTATTTTTTTGTTCCCTCCCCATTGCATCTATGAGTAAAATAGCAGGGTAGACTGAACTCTTGGATAGTTAGTAGTCTGTCTGAGGAAATACTACATTGAATTCAAAACCATAGAAAAGCCAACGGGAGAAACTACTCTGCTATCTTTCCAAAGAAGTCAAGGCAATTTACAGATAATAAAAGAAAAGAATTTGTGGAGAGCCTTGATTGTCCTGAAGCATGTGGCACTAAAAAATATAAGACTATATCCTTCCTTTATCTATAAAATAGCAAACGTTTTTCTTTTTCTTCTCTCTCTTTCTCCCTTTTCTCTCTCATTTTTTTCTATTTCTCTTCTTTTTTCTTTCTCCTCTTTCTGTGGTATTTTTAAGAAAGTTTAAACTTATTAATTTGTAAAATTGGTGGAAAAATTCAGTATGAATAACAGACATGCTTACAGCTGTATTATATAGAAACACCATTTCCCGTCCAATCACTGAAGTTAAGCAATGTTCAGCCTGGTCAGTATTCAAATGGGTGATCACTGGGAAATACTAGGTGCTTTCAGCTATCCAACAGGCCTGACAAGCCAATAAGGGATATAATCTCTCTCTTTATGCTAATAGAAGTCCTTGATATGCAGAGATGCTTCTGGACTGACAGTTCACAAGACCTGGGGTTTGGGGAGTAGTGTTTTAAATTTATTGCAATTTGTTTTTCTTGATAATCATTTTAAAAATCAAAAAATTAAATGAACATAAATTTGGAACCTGGAAGATAATCACTTTCAGAGACATTAAAAGTGTCTGTTCTTTCTTTCTTCTTTTTATGTGCCATGTCCTTTCAGGACATAGGCGATCATAGCTCTCCTCTACTTCCCTCTATCCCTTGTGGCTCTCAATAAGTTTTGTGCCTCTGCCAACTCTCCCAGACCACGTTCTGCCATCCACTTGCTTAAGCTTACCAGGTATGTCATGCATTTCTTTCCCTTGTCTTTTTTTCTCCTCTATTCAACCTGTGAGTATCAGATTCTCCAGGCCCTCCTTTCTCATTATGTGTCCCAGAAATTTCATCTGCCTCTTCCTTATGTTAAGTATTTCTGGATTAAAGTTGCCACAAACTGTTGAGTGACTTATCAAATTTAGGTATCTGAGCAGTTTGGTAAAAGTGTGGTTTTTCTGTAGAATTATCAATTCCCATTAGGAAAACTGATTTTAAATAACAGTACATAGGAAATTTGGTTACTAAACTGTCATGCAACATTAACAGCTTGTAGTATGTGAACACACAGATGTACTTTACTTTCTCTATCAAGATGTTAGATATGAGCAAAGTGGAAGCTTTTTTTCTTCTTTTTTTTTTTTTTTTTTTTTTTTTTTTTTTAGTATTTCCAAGATAAAAAATAGATTTAAAAGCACTTTTTTTTTTTTTTTTTTTAAAATTTTGTATGAATTTGTTGATTTACATTCTTTAATATTGTTCTTTGTAAAGATCAAACTTTTCCAAAAAGATTTTTCTTATCAGAAATATTTTTAAGTGGCTTGTGTTTACAAATTGAATATCTGTACTTGGAAAGAAATGTAAACTTGATGGTATCCATGCAATTTTCCTAAAGAAATGTGCTTCCGAAGTGGCACTCTTTCTATATAAACTCTACAATAAATGCCTTGCTTCTTCTTACTTTCCAATTTGTTGGAATTCCTCTTTTGTAGTTCCTGTTTTTAAGAACTCTGACGAACAGTCTGATCCTTAGAATTATCTCGTCATTAGTCTTCTACTTTTTTTTTTTTTTTTTTTTTTTGGCAAAGCACTAGAGGCTCTAATCAATTCTAAATTAGTTAAGCATCTCCCTTCACATGGCCTTCTTTCAAATAAACAATATGGCTTTTCTTACTCTAGGTCAACCACCGATCTGTTAATTGTTATTACTGAAAGAGCATGTCAAGTTTTAGATAAGAACCAGTAAAACTTGAGCTGTGGTTTCAGGTATTTTATTTGACAGTATGTAGGTGTTCTTCACAAAGTGAAGTGCTCTGGTTCCACTTGCTGAATTTTTTTATTTGATCCAGACCTCCTTAAGTAATCATGTCATGAAAGGCATATTGAACAGCCACTCACCTTGGTCCTTTCATATTCATTCAGGTGTCCCCCTAGGCATTTATCTTTAGACTTTGTTTCTTATCTTCATCATCAACCTTCCCAACACCATCAGTTCCCAACTCAGTATCTATGCTGATGACACAACTACTTGCTTCTGTCTTTAATAGTAAGTTTGATAAAGTAAAACTGGTAACTGATATCGAAAATAACCTTCAATCTGTTGTTGATTGGGGTAAAAAGTGGCCTATCAATTTTAATGCCTCCTAAATGAAACTGCTCATTTTTAGTCATCTAAGAGAACTTTTTTTTACCTTCCATCAGCATGGCTGATGCTAACCTTCAGGATAGTGACTCTCTGCACTTCCTTGTTTTCATGTTTTCTGCTGACAAGTGGAACGGTTATATGGAATCATTTGCTAAGTATGCTGTTAGAAAAGTTGGTTCACTGTGTTGTGCCAGAGAATTTCTTGCCAGAATCTGTCTTGCATATTTATAAATCTACCATTCGTTTGTGCATTGAATATTGCTGCCACATCTGCTCTGGTGCTCCTGTTGTATATCTTTATATTCTTAACAAAAGCCAAAGAAGAGTCTGCTATGTTATCAGTCTTGACTTGGCATCTCAGCTTCAGTTAGACGTAACCATGAGTTCTATGCTAACAGTTTCTTCTCTCATATTTCTTCCATGTTTAACTCTTTTCTAGCTTCTTGATTTCTCATAACCACACAAGTTTCCCACCATCATAAAGTGGCTTCACTATGTCTTTTCTGTAACTATTTTCATGGTAGTTTTTCTAATGAGCTTTCCTCTTTGGTACCTCAAACAAATGAATTTAAACATAGTACTAGATTGGCAACTTGGTCTCATCATTTTACTTTTGAAATAGCTATATATGACCATGTTCTATTCTAATAGTTTCTCATCCTGGTTATGACGATAAGCTACATCTGTGTCCTGGGTTAGATGATAAACTACGTCCAACAACAAGGCCTCTGATCAGGTGGTTGTGAGGAGCATGGAACCACTTCTTAATTGTTGGTGTTCCCAGGTCCACCCAGACCCAGGGTAGTAGCACCTGTTAGGGTCTCAGCTATGGGCAAATAGTTAACACCCAAACTTGTGTAAAAATAGGTTTTAATACCAGAAATACTCTGTAATTTAAAATATATATTACCAGCAATAATTTTTGAAGGAAAAATTATTATCAGCAATACTTTAAAAAAAAAAGTACCAGTAATACAAACAGCTATACATTCTCTGAAAAAATATTACCAGCTATAGATTTTTTCAAGGAAAAATATTCTCAGAAATAGATTTTTGAAGAAAAACATTGCCAGCAATAAAAATTTTGTCAGCATTAAATAACACATTGAGGTTGATATGCCGTAAAACGAATCAAACCAATAGTTTCTTTTCTTGCACTTCTCACCTGTGGAACACTCTTCCAGTTTCTTTCTTTCCTGGCAACTAGGATCTTCAGAAATTTAAATGCAACATCAATCATCATCTTCTGTCTTTCTGAAATCTGTTCTTTTATTATTCATTCTCCTCACTAATGTTTTCGCATTTTCTTTCACTCTCAGTAAACCCTTGCGTCTTAATGGCATTATTGCCATGTTTCGGGTGAAGTGATTAAAATATATATCCACTATATTGATATCACTCCCCATGAACTAGCTAAAGATCTAACAAATAGATAGAATTATCTCATCAAGCATGACTGATCCATACATCCATCACTTTGATTCTAAATAAGCAAATCACTTTGATCTCTACATCTGTCCTCTTTAATCCTTTCAAGACTGAATATCTTTCTGCAGTTTACCAATTTAAAAAAAAAAACTGCCACATCTGATCTGGTGCCTCTGCTATATGTTTAGAGATTCTTGATAAAATACAACAAAGAATCTGCAACATTATTGGTCCTGATCTGGCATCTTGGCTTCAGTCCCTTCCCTACTGCCATAATGTAGCTTCTTTGTTCCTTTTCTATAAATGATTCATGGTAATTGTTCTGATGAACTTCTCACTATAGTACCTAGATTTTATGACTTTAAGCACAGTACTAGATTGGCAGCTAGGTCTCATCATTTTACAATTGAAATGGCTAGACGTAACCATGAGTTCTATGCTAACAGTTTCTTCTCTCATATTTCTTGCTTGTGTAACTCTTTTCTAGCTTCTTGCTTTCTCAGTCAACTTTGATTTTCAAAAATTTAAATTTATTGTCAGTCATTATCTTCTGTCTTAATTTTTCTGTTTTTTTTTATTGCTCTCTCTCTCTCCTTAATAATGTTTTTTATCTTTTTTTTTTCTTCCTCATATTTCCAACACTCAGTAACTCCCTTGTGTTATAGCTTTATTGTCTTTCTTGGGGTGAAATATGTAAAAAAAAAAAAAAAAAAAAATTGAATTCAGTTTGTGAGTTAACTACACAAGTTCACCCCTGTATACCATATGCTCTGTTAGGATTTATTTTCTGTGGGCGGAAGCATTTTTACTCATGAATGTTTGATTTTGTCCATTTGCATGAAAATCAGTTGCAATAAAATATTCATATTTATATTCAGTTTACCTGGCCAGATCTGACCTGTCTATCTGTCAATTAAACTTTTAACTTATCACAGTCACTTTGTTTGACATTATCATCTTTGCTCTAAATAGCATTTTATACTCACCATTATAAACTTATTTTACCATTAATAATGTTTTTGTCTTATGAGTAGATTGTTAATCACTTTGTTTTTGCAGTTTCCAATGTCAGTTCATTTTTTCTTTTCTTCACTTAAAGAGATTGATATAAGACACATGTGTAATTCTATAAATCACTTATTTATATTAAGATTTACATCCTCGTCTTTGTTAGTTTCATAATGTTTCGGCTATTGTACCCTCCAGCCTTCTTCAGGTATCTGTCAATCCAGGCAACCATCAAGGAATTTTGAACTAGACCCTTCATTTAATCTACACAAATAGATTGTTCTTGTTCTGTTTTTTGTTTCCCCCAACCTCCTTTACAATAATCTCACTTAGTAGCTATCTACCTTGAGTGGCACTTGGATCTTATATTGGGTGGAATAAAGAAATTTCTCTCTCTATATATATATATATATATATATATATATAATCTCATTCTGTACTATGCAGTCTATGGATTGGACTGAAAATTACTATAAATTCCTAAACCAACAGTAATATTAGCCTTTTCTCTACTGAGCAGCAGTATTGCTATTTGTTGGAATTTATAAAATATTTATCTTAAAATAATTTTTCAGGAAAATAGCTTTCTCAAATCCAGTAGTTGTCGTCACTCTTTCCCGTATTGATGGTGCTTTTTTTTTTTTTCAAAGATTTTATTTGAACATCAGCATCTTCATTATGTCATTTTTTTTCTGTTTGTGTTATATGTACTATCCATTTTAGTTGCTGCTGTTGGAAGTCCTCAAGTGATGTGGTTTTTGTTATTTAGTACAATTCTTTGTGATCCTGTTGTGCCAGTCCACAAGGTTCAAAGAAGAGTAGTCTTTGCAAAGACCCATAGTTTTCACACACTCAGAGCCATTTTTAATAATTGATTGTAGAAAGCGATTGTATACAGATGAGAGTATGGATATTTCTGAATGAATTTAGTGCCATGTATCCATATGAAAGTTTTGATATGATCAGGTTATTTAAGAATATGACATTTTCAGGTTAAAATTTGCTATGTTGGGCAAAACTACCTCTAAGTGCAGGCTATTCTATGTTCAATTTCCTTGTCTCCTATACTAAATTTGATATATAACTGATTCATACACAGAGATATTTGAAGTGTTTGGAAACATTTATTTTTGGGATGGATTCAATGTATGTACCAACACTGCTTTCATTCCAATTCTGGATCATAGTTTCCCTTTTAGAAAGACTTCTCTTTAATACTTTAATCATTTTGACCAGGGGTTGGCAACCTTTTGGAGAGAGCAGGCCAGAAAGCTGTACAGTGTCTCAGAGGAGGACTATGATATCAAATGTACTATAATCAATTGTCTCGACCTCAGGCCGCTCCATCCAGAAGGCTGCCTTGGTCTGGAGATTTGAAGAAAAAAAAAAACATAGTTCATGTGATATTATTTAAACAAGGTTCCTTTATTTTACTGCAGGAATAACAACGATAACAACTAACACAAACAATAAAATATGCAAATTCCTTGCTACAAACGAAATACAGTTAGAAATGGTGAATTATTTAATGAAACGTTTATTTCTACTTATTGTTTGATAACTTATCCACATCAGGTGAAATATTTGTCAATGACAGTAGCAAAACATCATCCAGGTGGTCATCACCCAAACATGTTCTTAAATGACTCTTGGTAGATTTTATTTTCAAAAAAAGTTGTTCACAAGTATATGTACTTCCAAATAATGATACCATCATTTTCATTTTATTTAATACTAGCAGTAGAGCCCGGCGTTGCCCAGGGATATAACAGTAAGAGATAGATCAAGTATCCACCATCATAAGGACTGAAAAATAAAATTGACAAAGATTATTGTTTAAGGTTGACGGACACGCATGTCTTAATTAGTTTTTTTTTTTTTATTATTTTTTACGAATTGGTCAAACCCAAACTCAAACAAAAACATTGTTTTCAATCGTTATGAGTCTACCAATTGAATAGAATTTTATTATAAATAATTGTCTTGTAAATGGAATTTTTAAAGCATTCTGAATGTTAAAAATAAAGAAAGAAGTGTGCAAGAGAATAAGAAACACTACCTGCCAAAAAAAAAAAAAAAAAAAAAAAGTGAAGTTTTGTTTTATCGGCTGAAAAATATAGGAAATCCGATGTGAGTTGTCCCCCTTCCATTTTCACGATGTCTCTTAATCGTGTTTTCAAATTGATTTTGTGCAAAAACAATTATATTTTTCCCATTTTTGGCGCTGTTAGAACCACCACAAGGTAATTTTATGTAGTCCTGTGAAGTTTTGTTGAAATCGGTTGAAAAATGTAGGAAATCTGATCCAATATATAAACGTCACAGACACACACACACACACAATCTGCGTTTTATAATAAGTAAGATGCTTTTTTATTTTCAACTTGGCAAAACATATTTCTTGTAGAAGTCAGCAGAGGATTTGGAATTAAATCTTGATTTTAAAAATGTGTTGCATTGTAAGTCAATTAACTTCAGCTGATATTTTTTTTTGTCAATTGCTCCACAAATTAATTAGATAATTAGTGTCCAAGTACTAAGCTGGTGTGTTGGGCAAAAATCTTTTGCAGACCAATGTGGACCGGAGGCTTGCCAACCCCTGATCTAGACTATTGTATGAGAACAATCTACACACACAGATTAAACAATGGTTAAGTCTGTGTTTTATAGGAATAAAGTGTTGCTGCCAACACTTGAGTTTGAACATAGATTGCCAGTGAGCAAAGACAAGCAATCCCATTATTGAATCAAGTAGACCATATGACCATAGAGGAAACACATACATGTAGGAAGTAGTCTGAAAGTTGTGCAAATCAATAGACACCTGAAGAGGGCTGGAGAGTAAGATGGCTGAAACTTTGTGGTGATAACAAAGATGAAAACATTAGTCTGGATGTAAATAACTCTTCATCTTAAAAATTCAAATAGAAACCATGTCCATTGTTTTAATCATAGTCAACACATTTTTTACAGCCTCTGCTATCTTCATGGTCACTTTCTTATTTTGTATTCAAGTCACAGATTTGTTTGGTTATCTCTCTCAGTCATCATGTAATTCATCAGATTAGTTGTCTAGCTTGTCTTCTGCTGTCTTTTTACTAGAAGAATGAGATATTGTGAAACTTGTAATGTTTATGTAGACACCAATGAATATAAGGCATTTCTTTGTTATTTCTGCTCTACAAAAGGGTCAGTTATTCTCTCAGATTCTATACACAGTTGTTATTTATTATTGGCCCCCAGTCAAAATCGGTAAATATTGCTGCTACTGTCTGGGAAGGTAAGGTAGTTATAAGGAAAGTGGTTTTCCCACAAACTCACACACCAACCATCCCCTCTCAATTGTACCTGTCAAGGTTTATAACAGTAACAGCTTTCTGATAGTACTGTCTGAATAGGTAAAATAGTTATGGGAAAGTGATTTTCCCACAAACTCACACATCAACCATCCTCTCTCGATTAGACCTGTCAAGTTTTACTATAAGAATAACAGCTTTCTGTTCAGAAGCTCTCAATGGCTACGCTAGCACAATATCACAAGTCAGCATGACTGAGGTTTTGAGCATCCTGGCATTGTTCAAACATATCAGATTATGCACTCTCTATCCCAGACACTGTAACTGAAGTGCATTTGGTGTATTTGCACTATAAAGCACAGGTAGGCTCTGTGGGTGTTGAACAAACAGAAATATGTCTGAGTAGGTGTCAGCAGCAGGGATTAGTTAACCACAGGTGTACTGAGAAATGAATAGCCAACCATTATTATTATTGTTCTATTTTGTTATTAATCATTATCTGTTTATTTAATTTATAACTCAATTTTATCATGAGTATCACTTCGAAAAAACAAAGGGTTTAGTACTGTGTTTCTTGGCATTCATTATCAATCTTATAACATACCCCATTGATAAGGTGTTGATAACTAATAAAGAATCACATTGAACCATCATTTTGATTGAAACCACAGAGTTAATGATGTTCACTCATTAACTACTACTGATTAATAATTAAGTACAAGGTGTGAGCAGAGTTTCCAAATCAAGCTAATTAGTAGTGAATTGGGCTACATTTGCTAAGTATGATTAAATTTTGGAATAACTTTCTCCTTTCTAAATTAGCTAAAAGTAACCCAGTAAATTGCAAGTAGTGAGATTCAAAATGTAGTGGGATTTCAAGAAATAACTCACCTGTTAATATAGCAACTCAGGATTAATGGTAAACCTTATCTAATCAATAGATTTTCAATTAAGACATAGCACAATTCCTCACCCTTGTTAAGCAGCTGCTTGTAAACTTCAAAATCTTGACTCATAGCAATTTCTAATTACAATCTTCCAGCAAAGATAAAGACAATTACATTATATAGCCATCCCTTACAAGTTGCCTCTAACCATTTCTATTGCACCATGTGGTGCCTGTGTGGAAGCACTCTTGAAATTATTGTCTTTGCTTGTGCCTCTGAGGCTTAACTTGAATTTCTAAAGTTATTCAACTAGCTTCAAATCTTGTGAGCAATATTGTCAGATCCTACAGAGCCTGGTCATCCTGTCAGGAACAGACATGGGAAATCAACTGCAGAAATTGCTCTTTGCAGTCAAGTCGTACAATGACTAGTTTGAACTCTGAGGAATTTCTTCCCAACTTTGCATATCCAAAGCTTATGAAGTATTATCCTGAAGTGCATGAAGCGTTAGGCATGAAATGGCTTTCACAAAAGAGGGTGGGATAAAAAAAAATTTTATAGAGAATGGGGATTTTTGTGGAGTGAATTTTGAGAAATGTATGAAATGTCTTTAGTAACTTGACAATTTGACTGATGAATCATTTAATTAGTTTGTTCAGATTCTCAAAACTTTTTGGTAGCAATTCACATACACACACAATGGCTTGTTACTCATTTAATGAGCACACCTATTTGCTAGGGTGGCTTACCAATCCCTTTTGCTGAGACCTGCTCAAACACCTTTGTGTCTGTTTAGGATCCACAGAGCTCACCTCTGCTTTATACTGCAATAATGTTGAGTACATATTAGTTACAGTTTCTGGGAGAGATTGCATAATCTAACATGATCAGCAGTTTGAACAACCCCAATATGCTCAAACCCTCAATTACAATAACTTGCAACTCCATGCTAACATAACCATCAACAGCTTTCAAACAGTTTTGTTTATCCAGTTTCATACAAAAGGCTTGGATCAACCTGTGATATGGTTTTTCAGGCACTTTCCAAAGGTACTGCATACTGAGATCATCTCCCCAGACCAATAGCATCAAGAAGTCACCTCCCTAACAAATCAATCATGATGGAATTCAAACTGGTGTCTCATGGCTAGAAAGTGAATATTCTACCCCCTCACTCAGACATTCACTTATCAGAAACTCAAGAGAAATATATAATAAGAGTGTTAATGTTAATTTCCCTGAAAATATTGCTACAAAATTTAATCTAACATATAATGAATATGGTCACGTCCCTCTAAGTAGGGCATGTCTGAAAAATAATTACAGGTCATGTGGCATTTATGTAACAACAACTGCAAAATATGTCCAACATTGCCACATCTGGCTAAAAAAACGAGTTTTATATTCTCTTGCACAGACGTGACAACTAAAAAGCTTAGCATGAGTAAAAGTCCACATATGTGCTGCCCATATTTGAGGATGGATCAAGTGTACTATGGTATAATGTAATCGATCTTGACTTGGCATCTCGACTTCAGTCATTTTCTCATCAATATGGTGTGGCTTCCCCCTGTCTTTTCTGCAGTTATTTTCATGGCATCTGCTCTGACAAGCTTTTTTCCATGGTGCCCCTACTACATGAATTTAAGTGTGCTACTAGATTGGCATCTAGGTCCAACCAATTAATCCTAAATAGCTAAATGCAACCACCACTTTTACTCCAACAGTTTCTTTTCTTATACTTCCCACCTGTGAAACTTCCTTCCATTTACTTTCTTCAATGATAACCACAATATTCTAAAGTTTAGATGCAATGTCAATCACCATCTTCTATTTTTTGAATCCTGTTTATCTTTCATCCTTTTCTTAGTCCTCCCTATACTCAGTCTTTTCTTTCACTTTCACTCCCTTATATCTCCCCCCCAACCCCGCATACTACTTTGATTAGGGTGAAATTGATTTTAAAAAAAAAACAATTGTGTTAATTTAAACTCCTGAAAAATATCCCTTGTGATAAAGACTAGGTAAACTAGGGTGAAAAGAATCTTTATAGTAAAAAGTTTAATAATTCTGAAATAATTTTCTACTAAATTTTATTTCATGTAAATGCCACTGGCAATTTAAACAATGTTTGAGATGCCATCAAATGTTCTGGGAACTTAAAGCATCTGATGTTTTCTACAAAGTAAGAAAGAAAAAGAAAAATCAATAGAAAATGAGTTTCTTTATTTCAAAGTGACGTGTTTTTGAGAGATGTATGAAATGTCTCACAAGACACGTGAAATACTGTCAGATAAACAGATTTGTCATGAATATATTTCCTAGACTTCTGTGCAGCACATTATGTCACAGGTTTAATTCAATGTTATCAATTTTGGATAACTTCCTATTAAAGTGTGTTTATATATATATATATATATATATATATATATATATATATATATAGAGAGAGAGAAAGAGAGAGGGGGGAGGGAGGACTCTCTTGTGTTCGGCAGCTTGAGTCTTAGAGAACCAAACAGCCAGACTACCTGGTCTGGTAAAGTAGTTTTCTATGGATATGTTAATAGTAATAGAGTGTTGTCAATATATGGGAAATATGTTGTTGAGGTAAAATATTTTGAAAAGGGCCAGATTCAAGAAATTCTAAGAAGATGCATGCTAAAGCCCCACTTAGAGGTGAACCAATTGGTAATCCAAATTTTTGTTTATAAAAATTGTTAAAGGTGAAATGGCATTGATTAGTGATGAGTCAGCAGATTTTTATGATTTCAGGTATTGGTAGGTTTATTTTTTTTTAATATTATATGCTTTTTTAAAAAGATTTAAGCATTTGTTTATAGGAACATTGGTGTAAAGGCATTTAATATCTAAACTAATCATGTCTTTGTCAGTCATATTTATTTTTAGTTTTTCCAACCAGATTGCTTAAATTTTAAACATGTAATAAGCTCATTGTTCCGAGAAGGGTTAAAATTTTTGTTGTGGTTTTTGCCAGTTTCTGGGACATACCCATTAGTGTTCACAGGTATGATATATAACAATAGTAAAATGACCCATTTTTTAGTAAAAAATGATTTGCAATGCATTTTTATAGTAAAAATGATTTGCAATGCTTTTTTATAGTAAAAATCATCTACAATGCATCTTTATAGTAAAAATGCAAATTTTTATAGTAAAATCCTCTGCAAAAATAGTAAAATTTGCAATGCATTTTTTATAGTAAAATCCTCTGCAATGCATTTTATAGTAAAAAATCTGCAATGCATTTTTATAGTAAAAATCATCTGCAATGCATTTTTATAGTAAAAATCCTCTGCAATGCATTTTTATAGTAAAAATCCTCTGCAATGCATTTTTATAGTAAAAATCCTCTGCAATGCATTTTTATAGTAAAAATCCTCTGCAATGCATTTTTATAGTAAAAATCATCTGCAATGCATTTTTATAGTAAAAATCCTCTGCAATGCATTTTTATAGTAAAAATCCTCTGCAATGCATTTTATAGTAAAAATCATCTGCAATGCATTTTTATAGTTTCCTCTGCAATATTTTATAGTAAAAATCCTCTGCAAATTTTATAGTAAAAAATCCTCTGCAATGCTTTTTTATAGTAAAAATCCTCTGCAATGCTTTTTATAGTAAAAATCCTCTGCAATGCATTTTTTAGTAAAATCCTCTGCAATGCATTTTTTATAGTAAAAAATGCATTTTTATAGTAAAAATCTGCAATGCATTTTTATAGTAAAAATCATCTGCAATGCATTTTTATAGTAAAATCCTCTGCAATGCATTTTTATAGTAAAAATCCTCTGCAATGCATCTTTATAGTAAAAATCCTCTGCAATGCATTTTTTATAGTAAAATCATCTGCAATGCATTTTTATAGTAAAAAAATGCATTTTTATAGTAAAAGATCCTCTGCAATGCATTTTTTATAGTAAAAATCCTCTGCAATATTTTTTATAGTAAAAATCCTCTGCAATGCATTTTTATAGTAAAAATCATCTGCAATGCATTTTTATAGTAAAAATCATCTGCAATGCATTTTTATAGTAAAAATCATTTGCAATGCATTTTTATAGTTGAAACCTAGAAAAGGTTACTGAATGAGGAATAACCAAAATGGAGGTTGGAAATGAAATGGTAATCTTTATAGCATCAACAAAATACAATACTCGTCAGCGTCGTGAAGTAGGTAAACCACTGCTAGTGGTGGATTACTTAGACAGCATATTACCCCCACTTGCATTAGTGTCCAACATATTTCTGAGGATTGGGACCATACCCATTAGTGTTCATAGGTATGGTATATAACAAACACCAAGTGAGGATTGAACCCAGTACTCAGTAATAAAGTTTTTTTTTTATTTTTCATCATTGGGTTTATTGATGTATCTGTACATGTACACACACACACACACACACACACACACACACACACACATACCAAGGGGAGGAAGACAGTATGGGCACAGGAATCAACACTGCATAGTGGCTGTCAGTTTCACATGTGAAGTTCACTTGAAACATAAACCTGACAGTTACTGTGCAATGCTGATCCCTATATCTACAAATGCTGGATCTCTGATATTGAGCACTCATCATTTATAAACATAGAAAATTTTAACGTGTATAGATACACCCATGTACAGTGGAGCTGGAAATTTATCAGTCCAGCCATGATAATTGGTTATTTTATCAGTTTCTTGGAAAGTGGGTTAGGATGATAACTCCTTAGCACCCTTTCATGTATGTGTCTGTGTTTACAGTTATGTACATGCACAGAGTGTTAGCCGCATTACATAAGATCATTAAAGTTAAGCAACATCAAGCCTGGTCAGTACCTAGTTTGGTAACCGCTTGGGGAATACCATGTACTGTAAGCTTGGATGTATTGGTGGAGTAATGGATAATGGCTCAGAATTGTTAATCAGAGAGCCAAGTTCCAATTTCAGTTGGGTTCATTCTATTCACTTACATGCAAGGTTGAGAAAGGTATGAATCCACCTCTTCTCCCCGTGCTATGGGCGGGTTAATAAGACTTGTATTTCTAAATCATTATCTATAAAAAAATTTCTTATAGCCAAAAATATTTTCCTAGATGGATAACCTCTTGGGAATACCAGGGGCTGTAAGCTTGGATATATGGGTGGTGTAATGGCTTGGAATTGTTAATCGGAGAGCCAAATTCCAATTCCAGTTGGATTCATTATATACACTTATGAGCAAATACCCTTGGGAAAGGTATGAATCTACCTCTTCTCCCCCAACTATGGGTTAATTAGTAAATCTTGTATCATTAAAACCATTATCCCAAACCAAATAAAATTGCATACAAAATATTTAGATTTTGTCATTTAATAACCCATAGAGGTTGATACGCAGCTAAACAAAAACAACCAACCAACCAAAGGTTTGGATAATTAGATCCCAAAAATAAATTACTTTCCAGAACATTTATGTTCTACAGTTTCCTGGAAAATTGAAATGCAATGTCAATTGTTATCTTCTTAATTCTTGTTCTTTTCTTCCTCTCTCTCTCCTTAATAGTGTTTTTTTTTCTCATATTCTCTAACACTTATTAACCCCTTGCATCTTAGTGGCTTTATTGCCTTGCTTTGTGAGAACTGATTAAAAATATAAAGTACTTACTGTTGGTTCTATACAGTAATTTTTCTTTTTCATGTGCCATGTCTCTTCAGTTTGTAGGTGTTCATGCTTCTCCACTATTTCCAGTCCTTTGTAGCTCTTAATAACTTTTTTTGGTCTGCTATTTCTCCTAAAACTTGTTCCACCTTATATTTACTCAAGTTCACTAAGTATGTTATGCGTTGTTTTTCTCTATCCCTCTTCAATCTATCCTGTGAATATCAGTTTTTCCAAGGTTCCTTTTTGTTTCCATTTTCTCTAAACCTTCGTTGCTCACATGTTTGGTCAATGGTGTCCTTAGATAACTGTTATAGCATTGTTTTCTTACATTCCTTTTTATTTGGACCAGCTTGTTTGATTTAGCTATTCACATTTTAGCTACTGTGCCCTTTAACCTTCTTCAAGCTGTCATAACCTTTTAGGCATTTTGTACCAAACTCTTTATTCAACCCACTAGGTATTTTCCTTCCTCTTTCCTCTTGTATCAACTAATTATCTCTAGTTTATTTGTTCGCCTCTGTCACTTGTCCATTTCTTCTGACATAAATTACATTCAATTCATGCATGCAGTTCAGATTCCAGAGACTTTTCAAGAGCACCTTGTATGCTTTCAAAATGATTACAGGTACTCATAAAATGTAGATATTAAAAATGATTTAAAAATCAGTTGAAATTTTCCCCTTATGAAATCATATTCTTTCTTGGAAGTGTTTCTACTTTAAAAAAAGAAAAAAAGGTATTCATTCTTTGCTCTGTAAGATAAATTTTGCTTTTTCTTTACTCTTGAATAAATTTTACGGAGAAACCATTATATGTAATACTTTATTTGACATGGTGAATCAAAAGAGAGTGAAAGAAATTTTTGGTTTGTCTTGAATTCTTTGATGTAGAACATAGAGAAATCTCATATCAAGAGGCAATTTCAAATAATCTTCTCTCGCAACAACAAAAAAAAAAGTCTTCATTCTTTATTTTTAACGCCTTCTTTTATATATGTACACATCCTACCATTTTCACACCACTAATTTCCATTAGTCTTATTTCTGACATATGGATGCTTATTATTTTCTTCCATAATCAATATGGCCTTACTACTGTTGCCTTCTACTTATCACGCTTTATAATTTATTTGCCATTAGCTGCGTTCAATTCATGGCAGGCCCTGATTACCCAGCAGTAAATGGACATCTTCGTATACTATCCTAAATGTGTCTCGCTTTATGGATAATAAGAGACATGGTTTTCTTTTGTTTGGAAGATGAGAACAGCTACTGTATAATCAGCCACAGCTTTTAATAACAGCTCCCTTATGAATAATTAATCTAAAAGAAATTCTCTAAATCAACTGGAAAGGTTTTATGCAAAACTGCTTATCTAGTTTACAGCTTTGTTTGGATAATTGAACTTCTGCTGCTGATGATGGTTCATTCTCCATCTTTCTTCAAATTGATTTGTAAGGAAAAAGGATTTTTTTTTTTTCTTAAAATCAGGTGGTGGAAATTGGTTTTCGAGTTATCAGCATGAGAAATGGAATTGGCAAACCAAATTTGAATTTTGGCTATATTTTCTATTTATTTAGTTCTTAGCAAAGGCATGAACCTTTCTTTCATTGGATTCTTCATATCTCAATGGAGATGCAAAGTAGTATAAAGGTTATCAAGACAGAAAGCAGAATTGAAAAATCAAGCTCAATTTTTGGCTAAGTCTGGTTGTATTCATTTAGTGCTAATGCTGTTGGGAAAGGCACAAATCTTTCTTTCCCTGCATTCTATATATGTAAAGGTAACTTCAAGGTACAATAAAAGTTTATCAAAATGGGAAATGGAATCAGCACATCAAGTCTGAAGTTTAGTTGAAGTTGCTGGTATTTTAGTACTAATGTTTTACGGAAAGGTATAAATCCAGCCCTCCCTGCATTATAATGTCTTTGCAGATCTGTGTGTGTGTGTGTGTGTGTGTGGGGGGCATATATATATATATATATATATATATATATATATATATATATATATATATAACTTTCTGTAGTTCACTGCTACCAGCAAGTAGAAATATTTCTTCTCCTGATGATGGCCATTTTGGCCGAAACTAATCGAGAATCTAAATGAAATAATAATAAAAAAACCGAAAGAATATTAATCTACAACCCAGTATGTCTGAAGATTTTAAATTTTTTATTATTTCAAAATATATATAATATATATATATATATATATATATATATATATATATATATATATATATATATATATATATATATATATATATATATATATATATATATATATATAGTCCATTTGTATAAGCATAAAGGAACAGGTTTGAATGTGACAACCATAGAAGAATATCTCTTCTTTAGGTTGCTGGCAAAATCCTTGCTTGTATCATCCTGAATAGGCTTAATGAATTTGTCTCAGAATCGGCATTATCAGAGACCCAGTGCAGTTTTTAGTCCAGTAGAGGAACCGTGGATATGACATTTTGTCTCTGGCAGGCTCAGGAAAAGGCACTAGAACAAAACAATGAACTATTTGTTGTTTTTGTAGATTTTGCAAAGGCTTTCAATACTGTATCTCAAAATGCTCTTTGGAAAGTTTTGTCAAAATTAGGTGTTCCAGAAAAAATGCTCCATATTATTATCTCCTTTCCCGAAGGAATGAAAGCTTTTGTAAGCTCAGGTAGTTTTTTGTCGTTAATGGTACAAAGCAAGGTTGCACTCTTGCTTCTCATTGCACTTTTCTTTTCTGCTATGCTTGAAATAGCATTCTCTGACCTAAGTGAAGGAGTCAATGTTGAATTCAGAACAAGTGGAGCTCTATACAACCAGCAATGTTTTAAAGCATAATTGAAACTTGTCTGCAGCTGGTACATGATCTTCTCTTTGCAGATGATGCTACTCTGTTAGCACACAGCCTTGAAGACATTCAGACTATCCTTTATAAATTCTCTAAAACAGCGAAAGCATTTGGAGTCACTATCAACATAAAGAAGACTGAGCTAATGTACCAGCCAATACCAGGCAATCCATGTCTCACAAATCATTCCATATTCATTGATGGTACAGCATTAAAAACTGCTAAGGTGTTTGCATATCTTGGATCAACAGTCTCTTCTGATGGAAAAATGGAAAGAGAGATCCAATCCAGAATAGCCAAATCCAGCACAGTATTCGGTAATCTTAAACATAGGTTATGGACCACCAAAGATGTGTCCCTCAGAGTAAATATCGACATATACAGATCAGTCATTCTCTCAGCCCTTCTCTGTGGTGCTGAAACTCAGACCGTATATTGCAAGCACATAAATCAACTTGACACCTTTCACATGCACTTTGTGCCATATGTGATATAAAATGGGATGACAGGTTCAAGAATGATACAATACTCAAGAAATGTAACAACCTCACAGAGATTGAACCATTCTAGCAAAGATACAACTTAGGTGGGCTGGTGATATTATGAAAATGTATGCGCATAAGCTTCCAAAAAAGGTGCTGTATGGACAACTACCAAACTCCAAGTGTTCAATCTGATGTCCACTCTTGCACTACAAATACAAATTGAAAGACAACTTGAAACGTCTCAATTTTGATCTGAGAACCTGGGAAGTCCAAGCATTAAAACGAAAGCAGTAGCATAAGACGTTTCATTAAGTTAAAGAGTTTTGAAGACAGTAGACTGAAGCACCATGATCAGCTTCATCAAGCTCTGAAGCAGACACTTCAACAAATTTCATCTGTCAGTGTGGCTTTGTCTGCCACAGCAAGGCTTGGCTAGTATCACACTTAAGAAAGCACAAATGAAATATGACTTTCCCTTACCTGATTTTCTCCACAATAGCCCAATAAATGTAATACAAAAGGCACCATCCAATGCTGACTCTCATTTATCATTCACATATACATATATATAATCTGACTGAATAATTTACAAACATTATGTCTGCTTATTTTTATCATAATCCTTTCATAGTCACAAATATTTTTCCACATATTACAATTAAATAATGCTAAAAAATAAACAGACTTAATGTTTGTAATTTAGTCAATCAGACATGCCTAAAAGAGAATTTGCTCCCTCAATAAACATTTTTATAAATATATTATATATATATATATATATATATATATATATATATATAATCTCTTAATTTTAAATCTAAATAAATTGTTCACTTGCCAGTAATTTACAATCGCCTGATGAGTTGCATTGATATGCATCAAAACGACGACTGCAATTGTGTAGCGATTTTTACATTTTCAGTGTAATATCCTAAAATAAAATATATATATATCCACACACACATATATATATATATATATATATATATATATATATAAAATATATTTGTGCAGCAATCAGCCTTTTATACAAGTTTTGTTAAAAATACCTGACAAGGTAATGTAGTTAAGTTTATTATTTAATTTTTCTTGTGTTCTTATAATTTTTTTTCCTTTTATGGATATAAATTATGTAGAAATTGTTCGAATGTCTGAGTGCTTTTGGTGATTCTTTTATGTCCAGAAAAGAAAAAAAAATTATAAGAACACAAGAAAAATTAAATAAAAAACATAACCACTGTAGCTTGTTAGTCGTTTTTAACAAAATTTTATATAAGTTATTGTTTGTTTTTTATTTTGTTGACTGCACAGTAGATTAAGGACATTTGAGCACCATCTGGGAGTAAAAGGGCACCATGATGCAATTTACACTGCCAGAAATTGGGAAGCAGCATGCCAGAAGCTCCAATATGAGCATTTCAGTGTTTGGGTGACAATCTGAGGACACTGCAGAGGATTTGGAAAGATTTGGATGTGTTTAATGGTGATTATGAAGGCATATAACATCTTTTGCTGCCACCTACACCTGGTGGTGTAACCATGTTTTGTGGTCTGGTCCTCAGGGTCTTATGATGACATTTTAACTATGGGGCTAACTGTGCTGGTCAACACTAATACTGTTTCAAGCTGGCAGTTGGTTGCTGGTCACTTCAGTCATACCATCTCTGCCCATGCTGTGTTCTTGATCTAAGAGTAGCTTCGCTTCACATTTCACACCACTACTCCGCACAGGCAGGGCTGAATTCTGAACCTTCCTTTTTGGTATTCTAGCTCTGCCCACTTCTCAGTGCTCGCATAACTGTCTTTGTGACAAATCTAATTTTAAAGTACATAGGAGAAAAGGCGTGGTTTATTCTCCTCATTAGTTTCAGTTCTCTGACTCCTTTCTTGGATCCACTTGTCCAACAAAAACACAAACCAGATCACCTTCTCATTTTAACTTTCTGAGCAATAGATAAAAATTATTTCCCAATTTGTTTTCATCAATGAAAATATATTTGTTTACCTAAATTCTCAACAAAGAAACATGCTGTTTTCCATCCTTGAGCTGGTTGCTGTCTTAGCAAAAACATAAACCAGATCACTTGCCTGTTATAATGAATTGATTTTCATAATCCTAACCCTTGCAACAGGTTCATTCTGTTTTCATTTCTCAATTTGTTTCTGCAAAATAAAATATAATTCCTGTTTGCTTCTCTTTTTGCCAATGACTTGCATCTGTCTAATTTCCCAAGAAAGAGATAAAACCATTTCCTAATTTGCTTTATCCACATGCCAAATTATCGATAGATAAAAAAAAGTAAACTCTTGGTACATCGTTCCAGCTCATAGGGGTGAGGCAACCCAGATGGCCTTTTTCACATCCACATTACCAGGGAAAATGTCTTCCATTTTCTCTTTCTATCACTCTATCTTCCTGTTTATATTTCATGCTGGGCTTAACAATTTTTCTGCTTAGAATTAATGTTTAACCACCTCACAACCTCAGTGTCACATGTACAGCTTCATTGTTCTGATTAGGAAAGAACAATTTGTTGGTGAGGGCTTTAGACTCAACACAAATGCCTACATCAGGTGCCTTGAGGAGATAGTGCTGCTCTGGGTCAAGAGGGTGGCTGTTGGAAAACCCTATATCAGGACTTGCACAAGCAGAAGAACCCAGTGATGGCTGCCAGACAATTTCTGTGACCACATCACCCCTTACATCTGGGCACCTAACTACCCAGACTACAACTCCCTTGGTTAATTATATGTAGAGTGCAGGTGGGTGAGAGACCAACAAAACTCCTTGTAACACCAAAGATGAACTGAAAGCAAGGATTATGGCAGCATTCACCAACTTAAACAAGGAGACTGTCCAGAAGAGCTGCAGGAAATTCTGAAGTTGTCTGGAGCCTTTGGTTGAAGCCAATTGTGATTTTATTGAGAAATTTACTCTTTAGTACAGTGTAACCCAGATATAAGAGTGTTGTCGGTACCAGAGAAAAAGTCTCTTATATCCGGGTTTGGTCTAGTTTATATACAGTAACACAGGCTCTAATTTGGGACCAGAGAAAATCTCTCTTATATCCGGGTTTCTCTTATATCCGGGTCTCTTATATCCAGGTTACACTGTATATCAAGATATTTTTGATTTTGGTAAATATATCTGTTAAAATGAGATGTCAGTATTATTTTCATTTTTGCATAATTTAGCTTGTATTTACTAAGTACTGATGTCCTTGGGAAAGGTATGAATCTATCTCCTTGCTATTATTGAAATATATTATGAAAGTGCAAGGTAACACAACGATTAAGAATAGAAGAAAAAGAATTATTAAAACAAGTTGAAATTGTTGCTGAGGTGCTTAATTTAGTTTTAATGTCTTAGAGAAAGGCATGAACCTTTCTTTGCTTGTATGCTCCTTATCTAAACAAGTGCAAGTTAATTTATCTGCAAATTAGTGTATCTGCACAGAAATAAGTAGCAAAATGAGAAGTCTAAATTTTGGCTGAGGCTACTTATGTTCACATCTCATTAATTCCTTTGGAAAGGTATGAATTCACATCCAAGTTCTTTCGTTGCTAGATATCTAAGGAAAAAAAAATGGATTAGTAAAGTTAGTGAATAATAGTTAGTGCTCAGGCAGTAATAAATGTGAAAAGTTGTTCAAAAATTCTCTCAGACAGTATTCCATTATTTAGACTATCCTAAAAACATAAGGATACTCATTCAAATAATTTATAGAATCCTGTCAGTGGTTTAACTTGGAAAGTATTTCCTGTCCTGGGATTTCTGATCTTATGTTTTACATGGAGCAAAAGTATAATAATGTTTCTTTATTTTTTTTCTTCAGAATTTTTATATGTTATGCCTGAATTGCTGCAATTACTCTCAACATAATCAAGTTAGTTTTGTGAATTAGACAACAAATAATAGATATGTACAGGGTAATGAAAAAAATCTTGAGGTACTGTTCACATAAGATGTTTACTTTTGTATTTTGATTGTCAGATTACATTGTGAACAATACAGCAAAATAAAAGTTTTTTTTTTCTGTTTTAATCTAATAACTTGAGATAATATTTCTTGATTATGTTTTAAACTACTAAAGTGTTATGGGACCTACCTTTGTGGACTAAATGGACTTGTCCTATTACTATATATATGGGGAGATTATGCCTCTCAAGAGAGCCGTCTACAGTTGATGAGTTGACTACTGTACTTTGCCGTCAGTTGGACGTGCAACACTTTTGTATTTGTTCTTTTTGTTAATAATATGTTTTCACTAAATTGTTGAGTTCAAGTTTTCTTTCGGACCTATTATGGATACACAACATAAAGTGTTTGTAGATCTATATTTATATGTGAACTTGTGGCTGAGTGGTTAGAACCTTAGCATTCTGATCTTAAGACACTGGCTAGGATCTCTCTACGGTTGATTTGTCAAAGAGGTGACTGCTTGGTAATAATGATCTGGGGAGATGATCTTAGCATGTGGCCTCATTAGGAAATACTTGAAAACCATACCACGAGTTAACCCCAAGCCTTGTGAGTGTAATCAGGTAGATGGAACTGATTGTAAGTCATTGATGGTTGTTCTAGCACAAGTCATTGTGACCGAGACTTTGATTGTATTGGTCTTGTTCAAAACAGTTGATCGCACCAGATAATGAGCTCTCTCCCAGACTGGCTTTGTGGTTATTAGAAAAAACACAACTCTGGCTGATCAGGCTTCTGCAATCAGGAATAACTAGCCACTTTATCACTGAAAATCTGTAAATTTTTACTTAAATTGCAATTTTGAAACTCTTTTTTTTGTTTCATTTTGAAAATCATGTTAAAAAAGGAAATGATTGTCATTAAACAAAGACTTAAGGTAAGCTATTATAATCTGATGAAAATGATAGAAGTCCTAAAAAAACATCTCACTTGTATAAAAAATGAACATGAAAGTCAGTCAGTCAGTTATGTGCCATGTGTGATACACGTTTAGGCGATCATGTATTTTTCAATACATAACTGACGAGGCAGATTTTTTTCTGCAGTACGTTGCCATTTCTTTCTGCAGTAGACCAGTTGCCATCCAAGGCTATAGAACCTGGTCAGTCCTGCTATTTATCCATAGCTGGAGGGAGAAGAAGAGGATTCATACCTTTCCCAAGGGTATTAGCACATAAGTGAATGTAATGGATTCGACTGGAATTTGAACTTGGCTCTCCAATTCCTCAATCCGAGCCGTTATCCATTACTCCACCATAAGAGGAACACTTAGTACTGTAGCCTAAGAGGAGGCACAGTGGAGTAATGGTAATGTGCCTCCTCTTAAGCTACAGTACTAAGTGTTTTAACAGAAGATGCAAAATATGACACTGAAATCTGAAGGCACATTGGGATAGCCAAAGATGCATTCTAAAAACTTTTTTGTTTCTTTTTGAAAATCATAGGAAAAAATGGAAATGATTGTCATTAAACAAATACTTAAGGTAAGCTATTATAATCTGATGAAGATGATAGAAGTCCTAAAAAAGCATCTCACTTGCATAAAATGACCAATACCCAAGATGATTAAGTCAGTTATGTATCATGCATGATACATGTTTAGGCAATCATGTATCTTTTGATACATGACTGATGAGGCAGATTTTTTCCAGCAGTAGGTTGCCATTTCTTTCTATGGTAGACCAGTTATCATCCAAGGCTACAGAACCCAGTATGTCCTGCTATTTATCCATAGCTGGATAGAGAAGAAGAGAATCCGTACCTTTTCCAAGGGTATTCGCATGTAAATGAATGTAATAGATTCGACTGGAATTCGAACTCAGCTCTCCGATTCCACAATCCAAGACACTATCAAATACTCCGCTGTGCATCCAGATGAATAAATGATTCATAAATGATAAATAAAGATGATTAAAGGTGAATAGATAAGCCTGATTTGATCCTAAATTTTCACTGTATAATGTTCAATCTCTATTATAAATATTTTTACTGTATGACGAGGAAGGAAATTACTTTGTGAAATATTTGTTTGCAGTAAATGTTTTTTTATCATTAATCATACATATCTATATAATAAATGTGAATGTCAGTGTGTCACACTTTTTCAACTTTACTCCTAGAGGCCAAAATACAACATATCATATCATATATCATTTTGGAATCAGGCCCCGTGAGCAAATTAAAAACATTCCAGGCTGGATCCAGACCCACGATTGTGAAACTTTGGATTCCCAATTTTTCATTACTGTGATTGTTTTTAGTGATTTTTTTTTTTATGTGATGTTTTGTGACAAATTTTTTTGTCTAATAACAATTTTCATAACTTGTAAATAAATTTGGAAATAATCAAAATTAATTGCGAAATCCATCAGAAGTCACCTATGAAATAAGAATAATTGTTTGTACAGAATGTAAAGACATACGTACATCAAATTGTCTTTAAATTAAGTGGCAGCTGAAGAATTATTGTTGAACTTTTAAAAGGTAAACTTAAATATTAATGCAATACTTAAATGCAGCAATCAATTTCAAGTTCTGTAGTTTATTGTTGCCTATCACTTCTACTTCTCCCTATCTATTGTGATGATGGGCTAATCAAGTGCCTTCCACAGGAGCTAGCTTAAATGCCACCCAATATTGTGGCTTTTAACCTAGTATATCTTATAAACCTAACTAAGACCAGGCTCATACATAATAACAATCATTGGAAAAGCAATATTAGCACAATGTGGTTTACAAGCTAATAGAGAGAATAACAGATCTACTCAGCAAATTTCAATTCCAACAGACATTAAGAACTTTAACACAAAAAAACATAGTTTTGTTCTTTCATTCTGACCTGAAAATGCCAACTTGACACATGAAGGCAAAACGTGTTGTCATTAAAAAAAAAACTTTTTCACTTTTTCATTCTCCACTGATGTGTTTCTGTAAAGCTGTCGTTATTACTGTGTATGCATCTCTCTCTCTCTCTCTCTCTCTTTAAGATATCATGATCCTGGCACTCCACAGCTTTCTTTTCTTTGATATCTATAAATCATGTGTTGCCATGAATTTTGTTCAGAAAGGTAGTAGAATGCCATCTCTATAGTTTTAAATTCATTTTTCTTGTACTTGACTGGCTGACAACCAAAACTCAAGAGCTCACTCTACATTAATATTTAATGGATTCATGTCTTCCTGAGGTGCACTAGTGCAAAATGCATACAAACTCTCAGCCTGAATTTTAATGTAGTTTGCTGTTTTCAATTTTTTTTTATTTGGTTAACTTTTAGTCAATATACCCCTCCATTTTTAGATTGACAATAAGATTGTGTATTTGTTTAGATATATGACCTTATTTTGCGACATACTGTTCATGGCATCTTGACTTCAATAATTTTCTCACTACAATAATGTTGCTTCCCTGTGCCTCTTCTATAAATATTTTCAGAGCAATTGTTCTGATGAGCTTTCCTTTTTGATACCTCAACATGAATGTAAGTGCAGTACTTGATTGACAGCTAGGTCTCATCATTTGAAACTGCTAGATGTAACTATTAGTTTTATGCTAATAGCTTCTTATCTTACACTTGTGGAACTTCCAGTTTTTGTCTTTTCTGTCAACTATAATCTAAATCTTTAAATGCAACATCAACTATCATCTTCCGTCTCTTTAAATCCTGTTGTTTTATTGTCCTCTCTCTCTCTCTCTCTCTCCAGTAAAGTTTTTTTTTCTTTTTTTCACTCTCAGTAACATTTTATGCCTTTGTGCTTGAGGTGAAATGACTTAAAAAAAAAAAAAAAAAGTTTTGTGTATTTATTTTTTAACTCTTTTTTGCAAGAAAATTTTTGTTTATATAATTATATTTTTAAATAAAAAAAATATAGTTTAAAATATCTTTTGTATTTCTTTTGTTTTTCAGCTTGTTTTAGGTGAGAAAAACTTTCTTGGCAGATACAAAACATACATTTTACATAAAGGTGAAGGACCAATTCGCAATATAAAATGGAAGGCAAATTTTATTGCTTGGGCAAATGATAAAGTAAGTATCTATTTGTGATAGGTTTTTTTTTTTTTTTTTTTCTGTTTTTTTTTTTTTTTTTTTATAGCATTTTTATTTCCCACCAGAAAAACCTTTTGGCAAATTAATAAATTTTCTTTTATCAAAACTTTGGAAGTTCATTGATTTACCATTGATAGATTTCTTTGTAATTTATATAAATCAATTAAATATAAATAATTATTTTTAATTCACCTATCTTTATAAAGTTTGGATACAGAGGAAATTTTTGCTGTTGTGTAATAGTACCTCTGTCTCATAATAGTGGTTACATTTAGTATATGAAATGTTTATGTAAATGTACCAACTATTATGGGACAGGGGTAGTCTTAGATGGTAATACTTCTGTCCCATAATAGTTGTTACATTGGCATACACATTCCATATACTAAATGTAACAGCTATTATGGGACAGAAGTATTACTATCTAAGACTACCTTCATCTTATAATCATTGGTACATTTGCATTAACATTTCATACACTAAATGCAACTACTATTATGGCACAGACGTAGTACTACTGAGAAAGGTTATAGCATTGAATTATGTAATATCTTGCACTTAATAAATCTGTACTTTAAGATGGTAGTAGATCTACTTTGAAATTAATGAAGTTTAATCTTAATAGCCCCTAATCATCAAAGAGGGACTCTTTTTTTTTTTCTTTCTTTTTTTTTAATGATTGAGTTTTTTAAAAAAGTGATGCATTCTTTTTCTTTGAAATTATTTCTTAGTAAAAATGAAGTGATTTTTACAATAGAATCATAAGCCAATGGTGTGAAATACATTGCCCTTAGAATGTCCTCTAATACTGATTTCATATGACCTCAAAATGTCCCTGTAATTGGTTAGAATTTTTCTGATGCCTGCAGTACCTGAGACCCTAGATTTATGGGTTTCCTGTAATTGCCATAATCTAGTTATAGCCTTTAGTTTGGTCACTGGATCATCAAATTCTTTATTCGTGAATAGCTTTATGGCTCAGCCCTTAGGTTTGAGCCAGCCATAACTATAAAAATATATCTGAATTCTCAGTTCAGGCTGCACTCATCTTGTTTGCACATTTTAACACCAAAAATAACATTTTTCACCTCTTTATTCCTGGCAAGAAACTTTTCCTAGACTTCACTAGTGATCTGTTGTAAAACAGCAGCACTGATAAAGAAAATAATGTTTACCCAGACCTCATTACTGGTGTGAAGCAACTCCATATATGGCCCATTTTTACCCAACAACCCCATTTTCCAACATTTGAGCTTCAAGGTAATAGCAAAGGTTGTGAGGCTCTTTGGATCTTGTTAGATATTGTCCTATTGTTGACAATTGCAAAGGACCCTATGACAGTTGAAGCTTCAAGATCCACAAAATGCTTGTCTACCATTGAGATATATATATATATATATATATATATATATATATATATATATATATATATAATACATTTTTATGTCCTAACATTTTATTCTAACGTTTTTTCTTTTTTTTTTATATAGATACAAGTATTTAAGTAAATGCTCTGTTTATAATAAACAGTATTAAATAACATTTACGTTTGATAGAATGTCTTGAAATTTTTCACAATGAAAATATTCGTCCTTTGACAGGATTGAACCTGCATCCAATGACGGAACCGTCATTAGGATGCCAGGTTCTACAATGTCAAAGGACGAATATTTTCTATGAAAATTTCTCTGACATTCAGGCTTTTAAATGTTATTTAATACTGTTTATTATAAACAGAGCATTTACTTAAATACTTGTATCTATAAAAAAAAAAAAAAAAAAGAACGTTAAACATAAAAATGTCTTTAATAGATAAATTGTCGGACTTTGTCCATTTCTTATATATATATATATATATATATATATATATATATATATATATATTACAGTGAGATTTACCTTGTACACGGCCAAAGGGTCACTCAAGGTAGAGGGTTATAAAGTTAGTGACATTTTATGCAGGCAAGATAGAAGTAGATATGTTTGCCTATCATCCAGTTCACACTTCTCCTGAGCCTTTTGAACAGGAGTAGAAGTTCATCCCTTGTTTCCTGTATAGAATTGAGTTTCCAGTTCCTTCTAAAGTCTACTTCAACTCTGTACTTCTAACGCTTGTTCTTTCTTATGCTAATATAACTCCACATAGTAATCCTCTGCCTTGAGTGGTTCTTGGGTCTTGTCTTGGATGAACATTATTTAAAAAGAAGAAAAAAGATAATGATTAACCCTAGATTTAAACAGGTATGATTGTAATGATCGAGGGAAAATATCCTCTTGGGAGTCGGTTCCACATAGCAATGGTTCATGGGAAGAAGATTTTCAAAGGGAACTTACTCTTCACTAATGGAATACAGAGAGATTGACTGGAGTTTGCTATGTGAATGGCATGGCAGGTCCTAGCTGTGATGGTTACAAATGACAGAACTAAAGAATGCAGTTCATCCAAGCACTTTCCATGGAAGTAGTGATAGAGCAGTGAGAGCCTTGTCACATCCTGTCTGTGAGAGACGAATCACAAATTATAAGACAATTCAGTTATGCATGAAATCAGTGATGAAAGAGCAAAATATTATGTATAATACAATTTCTTCAAATATTTTATTTTAGTAATATCCATAATCTGAGATATAGTATCCTAAGGGACATAACCCACTGAACTCATGATGCATTCACTTTTAAATTTACTACAGTGCTATGACTTTTATATTGCAATTTTAAAGGAGTAATCTTTGTTTTTTTTTAATTGAATTTATTCCAAGCAAGGCAGTAAACCACTAAGAAACATAGGGTGTAAAAGAATTAAAAACGAGAATGCATTATGAAGGAGAACAATAGAAAATGAATCAGGAAGACAGTAGATAATGATTGACATTGCATATAAATCTTTGAAGATCAAAGTTGGCCGGAAAGCATGGATCCAAAAGAGTTCCACAAGCAAGAAGTGTGAGAAAAGAAACTGTTAGCATAGAACTTACTGTAAATTGATGAGACCTTGACACCAATCTAGTACTGCGCTTAAATTTATAAAATCTCTGTAACATCGCGAAGAGCTCATCCAAATAATTAACATGAAAATATTTATAGAAAAGGTCCAAGGAAGCTACTTTATGGTAGTGGAAAAGTGACTGAAAGTGAGGTGCCAAGTCAGGACCAATAATATTGCAGATTCTTCTTTAGATTTTTATCAAGAATTTCTAAATAAATAGCAGGAGCACAAGACCATATGTGGCAGCAATATTCAAAACCTGGGTCGATGGTAGAGTTATAGATATGCAAGATAGGTTCTGGATAGGAAAATTGTCTAGCACAATAAGTGAACCAACTTTGCTGCAGTTAGCTTATGTTGGAGTTTATTATCTTAACCAGCCATCTTGAGAAAAAAATAGTCCTCTTGGGATGGATCTAAAAGTAAGTGTAGCTGGTGAAGTCTGTGATGAAATTTTAAGATGAAGTTATTTTATAACATTTACTAAGAGTTAACCAAATAAATTTTACTTTTAAGTCACCCACGTTTTAATAAAGGTTCTCATTAAGAATGGCATGTCTATGCACGTTTCTATCTCCACATGTTGACCCACCTAGAATTATTTTCAATGTGTTTTTTTTTTTTTTTATATTAGATTTATTTTTAGTTAATTTTTAACCTGCAGGGTGGTCCGAAAGTTTTGTCACACCTCCTTCTCTTCCAAACTGTAGGAGCTTGTCAGTCATATAAAATAGAAAATTATATGTATGGGGTGACAAGAGTTTCGGACCACCCTGCAGATTTATTTTCATTGGACTATCTCGGGCATTAGTGCATGCCTCTAATCCTCTACTTTTAGTGTAATATGATTTATACTTGGAACAGGGATACCCAGAAGTTTCTATATTTTATTTTATTCAGAGGTGGTCAGAAACCCTTGGTTAAGTGTAAATGTTTATTTGTACCTGTTTCTTTTGAAAAATATCCTTTTTGTTGTTTTGCTTTATCAAAATCAACCCATGATAATTTATTTTCAATACTCTGATAGAATTTTAGAGAGTATAAGTGTGAATCTACAAGTATTTTGTGGCAAAAAATATATCAGGAGTAGTTTGAGAGTCAAAAACATTATTTTTAAGTATATTTCTTGTTTTTAATCTCTTATTAATTTTATTCTGTTTTACAGGGAGTCAAGATTTATGATATGATTCTTGAATGTCGAATTACTAACATTCCCAAAGATCATGGGTGAGTATCTCAATAATGTTCTATGTCATATGATAATTTCGCTTGTTCCTCTGTTAAGCACATGTATTTCTACCTGTAATAGTTTGCTTATCTCCTGCTTAGAAATTATTTATGTAGCAGCAGAAGACAGAATAAATCCCAAACCCTTTTGTTTTCTTCCTGCTTGCCTTTCTCTGGATTACGTTGAAGACGTATATGTGATTTGTTAGAAATAAAGGTATAAAAACCAGTCTTGTTGTAACGAATGACATGACTTACCTCG
>CAHIKZ030002622.1:1107500-1140000 GCA_903632075.3 Acanthosepion pharaonis
ACAAACAAACAACTTTTCCATGTGTCTGTTGGAAGCAATCTATGTGTGTGTTGAGTGGAATCAAACAAAAAAAAGCCTCTCCAGTGGAATCAAACAAAACAAAGCCTCTTTTTTTGTTTGGAAGCAAGCAAAACAAAATGTGTGTTTTATCAAACAAAACAAAAGTTTGGAATCAAACAAAACAAAGCCTCTCCATGTGTCTGTTTTTTTCCATGTGTCTTTTGGAATCAAAAAAACAAATCTCCATGTGTCTGTTGTGGAATCAAACAAAACAAACATGTGTCTGTTTGGAATCAAACAAAACAAAATGTGTCATGGAAATCAAAAAAAGCCTCTCCATGTGTCTTTGAGGAAAAAAAAAAACACAAAAATAATTAATAAAATTCATGTGTCTGTTATTAAGCCTCTCCATGTGTAAATATCCATGAGTGGAATCAAACAAAACAAAATTTCTGTTGAGTGGAAAAACAAATTTCATAAATTTGAGAGCCTCTCCATGTGTTGTGGAATCAAAAAAAACAAAATAAACTTCAAAAAAACAAATATCATGTTGAGTGGAATCAAACAAAACAAAACATATCAAACAAAAAAAGCCTCTCCATGTGTCTGTTGAGTGGAATCAAACAAAACAAAGCCTCTCCATGTGTGTGTTGAGTGGAATCAAACAAAACAAAGCCTACATGTCTGTTAGTGGAATTCTCCACTGTTGGTGGAATCAAACAAAACAAAGCCTCTCCATGTGTGAGGAATATCAAACAAAACAAAGCCTTTTTTTGTGTTGAGTGGATCAAACAAATTCAAAAGCCTCTCCATGTGATGATTTGGAATCCTCTCCATGTGTCTATATTGGATTTTATATTTTGTCATTTATAATCAAACAAAACAAAATGTGTTGTTGGAATCAAAACATTTGAATCAAACAAAAAACAAAAGCCTCTCCATGTGTGTGTGTTGAGTGGAATCAAACAAAACAAAGCCTTCCATGTGTCTGTTGAGTGGTTTCCATGTGTCTGTTGAGTGGAATCAAACAAAACATGTGTCTGTTGGGTGGAATCAAACAAAACAAAGCCTCTCCATGTGTCTGTTGGTGGAATCAAACAAAACAAAGCCTCTCGATGTGTTTTGAGTGGAATCAAACAAAACAAAGCCTCTCCATGTGTGTGTTGGGTCAAACAAAAACAAAGCCTCTCCATGTGTCTGTTGAGTGGAATCAAACAAAACAAAGCCTCTCCATGTGTCCAAAATTCTCCATGTGTCTGTTGAGTGGAATCAAACAAAACAAAGCCTCTCCATGTGTCTGTTATTGGAATCAAACAAAACAAAGCCTCTCCATGTGTCTGTTGAGTGGAATCAAACAAAACAAAGCCTCTCCATGTGTGAATCAAACAAAACAAAGCCTGTGAGTGGAATCAAACAAAACAAAGCCTCTCGATGTGTCTGTTGAGTGGAATGGGAGCCTCTCCATGTGTGTGTTGAGTGGAATCAAACAAAACAAAGCCATGTCTCCATGTGTGTGTTGAGTGGAATCAAACAAAACAAAGCCTCTCCATGCATGGAATCAAACAAAAAAAGCCTCTCCATGTGTCTGTTGAGTGGAATCAAACAAAACAAAAAAGCCTCTCCAAAACAAAGCCACTCCATGTGTCTGTTGAGTGGAAAAACAAAACAAAGCCTCTCCATGTCTCCAAACAAAACAAATCCATGTGTCTGTTTGGAATCAAACAAAACAAAGCCTCTCCATGTGTCTGTTGAGTGGAATCAAACAAAACAAAGCCTCTCCATGTGTCTGTTGAGTGGAATCAAACAAAACAAAGCCTCTCCATGTGTCTGTTGAGTGGAATCAAACAAAACAAAGCCTCTCCATGTGTCTGTTGAGTGGAATCAAACAAAACAAAGCCTCTCCATGTGTCTGTTGAGTGGAATCAAACAAAACAAAGCCTCTCCATGTGTCTGTTGAGTGGAATCAAACAAAACAAAGCCTCTCCATGTGTCTGTTGAGTGGAAGCAAACAAAACAAAGCCACTCCATGTGTCTGTTGAGTGGAAGCAAACAAAACAAAGCCTCTCCATGTGTCTGTTGAGTGGAATCAAACAAAACAAAGCCTCTCCATGTGTCTGTTGGTGGAATCAAACAAAACAAATGTGTCTGTTGAGTGGAATCAAACAAAACAAAGCCTCTCCATGTGTCTGTTGGTGGAATCAAACAAAACAAAGCCTCTCCAAAATCAAACAAAACCTCTCCATGTCTCTGTTGAGTGGAATTGATGTGTGTGGAGTGGAATCAAACAAAACAGTGGAATCAAACAAAACAAAGCCTCTCCATGTGTCTGTTGAGTGGAATCAAACAAAAACAAAGCCTCCTGTGTTGAGTGGAATGTGTCTGTTGATGTGTGTGTTGAGTGGAATCAAACAAAACAAAGCCTCTCCATGTGTCTGTTGAGTGGAATCAAACAAAACAAAGCCTCTCCATGTGTGTGTTGAGTGGAATCAAACAAAACAAAGCCTCTCCATGTGTCTGTTGAGTGGAATCAAACAAAACAAAGCCTCTCCATGTGTCTGTTGAGTGGAATCAAACAAAAAAAGCCAAATGTGTCTGTTGAGTGGAATCAAACAAAACAAAGCCTCTCCATGTGTCTGTTGAGTGGAATCAAACAAAACAAAGCCTCTCGATGTGTCTGTTGAGTGGAATCAAACAAAACAAAGCCTCTCCATGTGTCTGTTGAGTGGAATCAAACAAAACAAAGCCTCTCCATGTGTCTGTTGAGTGGAATCAAAAAAAAAGCCTCTCCAAAGTGGAATCAAACCAAAGCCTCTCCATGTGTGTGTTGAGTGGAATCAAACAAAACAAAGCCTCTCCATGTGTGTGTTGTGTCTGTTGAATCAAACAAAACAAAAGCCCTCTCCATGTGTCTGTTGGAATCAAACAAAACAAAAGTGGAATCAAAGCCTCTCGATGTGTCTGTTGAGTGGAATCAAACAAAACAAAGCCTCTCGATGTGTCTGTTGAGTGGAATCAAACAAAACAAAGCCTCTCGATGTGTCTGTTGAGTGGAATCAAACAAAACAAAGCCTCTCGATGTGTCTGTTGAGTGGAATCAAACAAAACAAAGCCTCTCGATGTGTGTTGGTGGAATCAAACAAAACAAAGCCTCTCCATGTGTCTGTTGAGTGGAATCAAACAAAACAAAGCCTCTCCATGTGTCTGTTGAGTGGAATCAAACAAAACAAAAGCCTCTCCATGTGTCTGTTGAGTGGAATCAAACAAAACAAAAGCCTCTCCATGTGTCTGTTGAGTGGAATCAAACAAAACAAAGCCTCTCCATGTGTCTGTTGGAATCAAACAAACAAAGCTCTCCATGTGTGGAATCAAACAAAACAAAGCCTCTCCATGTGTCTGTTGAGTGGTCAAACAAAACAAAGCCTCTCCATGTGTCTGTTGAGTGGAATCAAACAAAACAAAGCCTCTCCATGTGTCTGTTGAGTGGAATCAAACAAAACAAAGCCTCTCCATGTGTCTGTTGAGTGGAATCAAACAAAACAAAGCCTCTCGATGTGTCTGTTGAGTGGAAGCAAACAAAACAAAGCCTCTCCATGTGTCTGTTGAGTGGAAGCAAACAAAACAAAGCCTCTCCATGTGTCTGTTGAGTGGAAGCAAAGAAAACAAACTCTTTCTATATGTCTTTTGAGTGGAAGCAAAAAAGTTAAATGTATACTATTATAACTGTTTATATTCTAATGATAAATGATTAAATTCAAAAGATTGCTGTATCAAACTGGAATGTTTTAAGTGTTACTCATACTGGTTACTACTCTTCTAAAGCCTCTCCTACAAGCAGACAATATGTGGCTGGGTTATTTTATTTAGCCACATATGGGTTATTTAATGCTGAAAACTAAATACTTTGTATACAATTTTATGGCTTCAGATACATATATTTTTATGCTTTCAACTGCAGATATTTTGTACATAATTTTATACTTTTAGGGCAAACGTGTTTCTTAGATATGTACTGGTTGCGATGGGTAAATTGTCATTATTTAACATTTTCAATTTCACACATGCACATTGTTTTTGATTTTTGTTGACTGCACAGTATAGTAGGGTCAGTTGGGCACTGTCTCTGAGAAAAAGAGCACCGTGACGCAGTTCACTCCACCAGAAATTTGGAAACAGCATGCTGTACTTCTTGGCATTCACACCGGAAGCTCCAATACAAACATTTCAGAGTGGATATCAATCTGAGAACATTGGAAAGTGTTGGATAAGTCTAATGGGGATTATGAAGGTACGGCATATTGGAAAACTCTGATAAGAAAAGAACTCTCAAATTTGTTGGTGAAGGCCTCAGACCAAATATGGAGGCCTACATCAAATACCTTGAGGAGGTAGTGCTGCTCTGGATCAAGAGGGTGGCTGTTGAAAGACCCTGTGTCTGGTAACCGGACTCTGCACTATGCCACACAAGCAAGAGAACCTAGTGATGGCTGCCAGTCAATTTCTGTGACCACATTACTTCTTACATCTGGCCACCTAACTCCCCTGACTGCAACCCCCTTGATTATTATGTGTGGGGCACAGTTGAGCAAAAGACCAACAAAACTCTTTGTAATACTAAAGATGATCTGAAGGCAAAGATTATGGCAGCATTCACCAACTTAAACAAGGAGATCATCCAGAAGAGTTTGAGGAGATTCTGAAGTCATCTGGAGGCTGTCGATGAAGCCAATGGCAATTTTATTGAATAAATTTACTTTTTAGTATTTAAAGATATTTTTGTGTTATTTTTATTTTTATGTAATTTAGATGACAATTTATCCATCGCACCCTGTAGTTTGTAGATGATAAAATGTATTTTGGTAATTTAAAATAAAAAGAAAAGTAATTCTGGTAATTTTACTATAAAAAAATATGTTTTTTGAGTATTGTATTGATCGTCATTTTATAAAAATGTATTGCTGGTAATTCCACTATAAATATTTCTATGCCTTCCAGGTGTCTTGATTTTAGTTTGGGAGTTCATTATTTACCCATAGTGTGGACCCTAACAGGTGGACCTAGTAACAACAGCAATCAAGAGGTGTTCCATGCTCCTCAAAACTTTCAATCTTTTAATCAGAGGCCTTGCTGCCAGATGTAGTATATTATTAATCTCAGGTGTAGTGAACAGATGAATAGTCAGTTTAAATAATCAATGAAAGTAACTCTTAAACATTTTTCATTTTCTTTAAAAAAAGTTCCTGCATTTCAACATGAAAAGCATTCTGATATGTATTTTCTCTTTCATTTCAGATTTGTGTTGTTCGAGACAAGGCTTCTCCAAGTGAACCCAATATGCCAATACGTTATGTAGAAATAAGTAAGTAATGTTTGTTCACTTTAATTAGCATGTCACTATCTGATTAAGCTTACGGCCACATCACATACTTATATGATCACTAAAGTTAAGCAATGTTGGTCAGTACCTAGATGGGTGACTGCTTGGGAATATCAAGTGCTATAAGCATGAATATGTAGGTGTTATGGCTTTGGGCTACATTATGTTGAAAGACCAGTTTTCATACGATCACTGCTTAAGCAACATTGAGCCTGGTCACTTTCAAGATGGGTGACTACTTTGGAATCCAAGGTGTTGTAAGCCTGAATGTACAGGTGGTGTAGTTTATGGCTACCTCATGCCAAACACTGGTTCTACGAGAACCGAAGTTAAGCAGTGTCAAGCCTGGTCAATACCTAAATGGATGTTTACTTGGGAATACCAAATCCCATAAGCTTAAATGTGTGGGTGCTGTGGGTTACAGCTATATCACGTTGAAACACCAGTACTCATACAGTCACAGAAGTTAAGCAGCATTGAACCTGTTCAGTACCTAGATGGGTGATGACTTGAGAATACCAGGTCCTGTAAGCTTGGTTGTGTGAGTGGTGCAATGGATAATGGCTCAGAATTGTTAATCAGAGAGCTGAGTTCCAATTCCTGTTGGGTTTGTTATATTCACTTATATGCAAATACCTTTGGAAAAGGTATGGATGCATCTCTTCTCTCCCCCACTTTATGGGTTAGTTATTAAGACTTGTATCAATAAACCATTATTATCTACAAAAAGAGAAAAAATTTAAAAATATTTTCTGGTTTTAAATAACCTGTAATGGGTTCATAAACTGTAGAAAATGAATCAATCAACTGATTATTATCTGGTTACATACATTATAATGGCCAATTAGACAGTTAAGAAACATTGAACCTAGTTGGTAATTGAATGAGTGACATTTAGAGGGTCTTATTCAAAACTCTTATTCAGTTTTGATATTATTCAAAACTTTTGGCTGGCTTGAGAGAAACTTGAATTTAAAAAAAAATCATTACTACATTTATACCTCTTTTTTCCTCCTTGGGGTACTTGGGGTAGGGGAATGAAAGCTATAAAAAAATAAAAAATATCACCAAATCAGTTTCAAAGAACAAAGTTGAAAATTTCCTCATAATTTCCGTTTTCCTTAAAACATCCTCTTTACTCAAATGTTCAGTCTATGTTATTCTCTGCATTCAACTTTAGAACCACATCACTGTCTCTTTCTGATTGTAAGTATAAGTTTCTATGTAGTTCCTGTTTTCCTTAAGACTTCCTTATTGCTCACATGTTCAGTCCATGTTATTCTCAACATTCAATAGTAGAACTACATCACTGTCTCTTTATGATCATATGTTTCCTTATAGTTCTTATTTTCTTTAAAACTTCCTCTTTAATCAAATGTTCAGTTCATATTATTCTCAGCATTCAATGGTAGAAGTATGTCATCATGTTTTTTTTTTTTTATATTTTCCTTAAAAATTCCTCTTTTTTTCACATATTATTGCTCATGATATTCTTAGCATTCATCAGTAGAACCATATCTCTGTTACTTTAAGTCTTCATGTCTGACATTCATTGCTATATAAAATATGCATCAGTTAAGCACTTTTTTATCACTTAATACTTTACTTAGATTCTGGAAAGAACCTTCTACTATTCTTGCATGCATTTGGAATTCTGTGTTAAACTTTCCATGAATTGTTACTACACAATCCAGATAGTTAAATTTTTGTATCTGATTCTGATTTTCCCAACCACCTCTACATGTTTTAATGACTCTGCATGATTTTTACTGGGAGTTGTCAAGATTAATGTACATGTGCATTATTGAACTATTTGCTATTGTAAGTTTAACTATTCTAGTATTCTGTTTAGTTGTACTGCATGAAATTAGGACCACACCAATTTATGACTGTGTTATCAAGATGGATTTCAGTTAGTTTATATTGAATTATTGGTCTTATAAATGAGCTTATTCTATTATTCAACTTCACCTTTTCAAATTATCTGTTTATTGTAAAATTGATTTTTTTTTCTTTCTTTTCATCCTTGAAAATGTTCTATCTGCATAACATGTATAACTGGCATGCTATACACTTGAAGCATAGAGATGCTTAATTTGACATTTAATAAATTGCTAACAAGAAAACAATATAAAGGTGGTTTCAATGATTCTATTTTGGAAATGAGTATATTCAAAATTGTTGTAGTTTTTTTGTTATTTTTTTTAAAGGATAGAATTGCCAGCCTCATGGTTGGGAGGGAGATATACTTTTTCCAAGAAAATTTGTGCAAAAGTGAATGCAGTGAACTTGGACAGAATTTTAACTTGGCATACAGATTTTCTCTCTCCCTCTCTCTATCTCTTTCTTTTTCTCTTTTTTTTTTTCTCTTTTTCTCTCTCTCTCTCTCTCTCTCTTTCTCTCTCTCTCTCTCTTTTTCTCTCTCTCTCTTTCTCTCTCTCTCTCTCTTTTTCTCTCTCTCTCTTTTTCTCTCTCTCTCTTTTTCTCTCTTTCTTTTTCTTTTCTTTCTCTCTCTTTCTCTCTCTCTTTCTTTTCTCTCTTTCTTTCTCTCTCTCTCTCTTTCTTTCTCTCTCTCTCTCTTTCTTTCTCTCTCTCTTTCTCTTTCTCTTTCTTTCTTTCTCTCTCATCTTGAAGTTTCTTATCTGTATATTGGGTGTTAGCCAAAAGATTAGAGGAATATAGGCATGAATATACTAACATAATATTATTAAACATTGATGATAAAATTATCCGATACACATAAACAATTTCAAATTAGATGATGCCATGTTAGATGATTTAGTTGACATGCATAATTAACATTTTTCTTTCTTTTTTTTTTTTTCCTATAACATATTTTAATATAGATATAATATCTGTTTAATTCAACAGATTTATCTTACAGATCTCTGTCTGCTATGCTAACCAAGTGTTTGTTGGGGAACTGAACACATGGAATAACTTTCTTAAATAAAGAAGAAAAAAAAAGTGGTGGTGACTTTTTGAGATGAAATGTCCAGTGAGGCAATGGAAACATGGAGTAATTTGACAGAGAAACACATTGATTGATTTTTTTCAAATTCCCTAAACTTTTGGGTGGTCCCTCTCCTATGTATACCCCATGCATGCTAAATTTTTTAGCATGTTTCTTTAAACATTGATTACTATAGTTTTCAGGCCAATGTATTATTTGATATTTCAGTCAGTCAGTTATGTACCATTCATGATACACACTTAGGCAATCATGTATCTTTCGATACATGACTGATGAGGCAGATTTTTTTCCCGCAGTAGGTTGCCATTTCTTTCTGTGGTAGACCAGTTGCCATCCAAGGCTATAGAACCTGGTCAGTTCTGCTATTTATCCATAACTGCAGGGAGAAGAAGAGAATTCATACCTTTCCCAAGGGTATTAGCACATAAGTGAATGTAATGGATTCAACTGGAATTTGAACTAGGCTCTCCATTTCCTCAATCCGAGCTGCTATCTATTACTCCACCATGCCTCCTTTTGTATTTTGTATTTACTTATTTTTATTTATATCATTTTATATTTTATTTGATATTTTTATATTATTATTCTATATTTATTTTACTTTTTTAATTCTGGAGTGTACCTGATGCATAAATACTTCAACAGTCTATGGTATATAAAAATGGATGTATTGAAATTATATGTAACTATATAGCAAAAAAAAAAAAAGGTGGGGAAAAGAGTTTGGATAATGAAATAAACCAACATAAAGAGGTGAATTGAAAAATAACAAACAAGAAAATAACACACACACACACACATATATATATATATATATATATATATATATATATATATATATATATATATGGTTAAGTTTAGCCTAAGATAGGAGCAAGCAAAAAATTGCCTTGATGGACGCCTGAAAAATGAGGTGACCACTGCAATTTTTTTAGAATTTACAAAATTTATGTTTTTTATTTGTTTATGTGTCCTCGCTGTGTCTTTTTTTGCCATTGGAAGTTCCTTTCATAAAAGCATCACCACCTTGGTTAAGCAGCTTTTCATTTAGCTTAGCCTGTTCTTTCTGCAACTAGTGCAAAACATTGAATCAACAAAGATATCATCTTCGCTTAGTTCAACCCAGCCAAGACATATTCTGTGACTTCGATATAGAAATCTTAATTTTGTGAGGTCGTTGACTTTCTCAAGGCTGATGGGAAGAACTTGATAATGACTCAGATTGAACCTGAGGGCTTTGACCACTCTGTTTCAGCAGATGTGCTTTGAGTTGATCTGTGGAGAAAATATAACAAAACTAAATTAAATTATGAATTTTCTGTATTGTCAGAATATTTTGAAAGTAATAATTATGATTTTGTTTTCTCCATTTGAATCTCTGAATAAAGGAACTGTACTCTGTTAGGATCGACTCGAATCTTTTTATTACATTAAAACAATATATAAATAGAAATACTGTGAGTTTAGACTTGTTTACATTACAATACACTACAGTAAATATAAAAAAAAAAGAACCTTTACTTTCTGACATGAATATTAATTAATAATTTCTTATAGATAAAAATATTTTCACAACTAATTTTTGTTGCCTAGCATTCAAAAGAATTTCCTTTCTATTATTTAAGTGTGGGGAGGTGTCCTGTTTACAATATAATGTCAAACTGATCCCTGATTTTTTGACATACATGTAGTTTTCTTGCATTATTTACATTATTCAAACTGTTATTCTCATCTTCATTGCCATATTCACAAAAGTTCGGCTATTGTGCATTCTGGTCTTCTTCAGGTGGTTGGAATTTCAAACTATTTGGAATTCCAATCACCTGAAGAAGGCCAAAACATTGTGAATATGGCAATGAAGATGAGGGTAACAGTCCGAATAATGTGAATAATGCAAGTAATCATAAAACCTCATCTCAGACATATAGACAGATAATGTAGTTTTCTTTCTTTTTTGAGAGGAACAGTCTAAGTATTGCAGTCTTAAAATAAAATGTATTATTACTATGTAATATGTGTGTGTGTGTGCGTGTGTGTATATCTGTTATAATTTTATCATATAGACAAAACCATTATACTCACTACAAAGATGCAACTTAGTTTCAGTGCATTTCAACTGCACTTCAATGGGTGAAGATGTTAGAATCCAGGTAGAACTTAATGTCCAGGACAGAGTAAGAATATAATATAAAAGGCTCAAACACTAATATTCCATGGTTATAATTTATTATATTGGAATTGGAATCATGATCTACAAATTCAAAAAGCATTTTGAATTTGTAGGTCTGATGAATTGGATCGCGATTCCGATTCCAATGTAATAAATTATAACCATGATGTTTGAGCCTTTTATATTATATATATATATATATATATATATATATATATATTCATTTCATTTTTGGTAGACATAAATGTTGCAAGATTGAAATAAACTTTTTTTTTATATGGAGAAATGAAAAATTATGTCATTTACTTTGTATGTTTGAAGAGAGTTTTTCATATGTAGAAATTGTGTGGATTGTTGTGAAGATGTATTCAGCTGTTTTCTTTGGATTTCCATCTTCACAACATCCAAACAATTTCTACATAAAAAGGAAATGACATAATTTTTCAGTTGATCCAATGAATATATATGAGCATTTCTAAATTCTTCTTTTAACTAACATTTTGTTTTTTGTTTATAGATACTTTGTTCAAATAAATTCATTTTGTTTTTTGCCTTGAAAAGTCTGCAGTAGGCAATGTTGGCTAAAACTACATACAGTTTTTCTATTGTCTTTTTATATATATATATATATATATATATGGGCATAATAAAAAAAAACATGTATACATACATATACTTGCACATACATATATATTTCTTTCTCAGGTGTTATAAAAACAGTGCTCAATGTTATATAATATTAAGCTATTATGTATATATTAGTGAATATACATACTATCCCACATCTATAGCATATAGGTTTCATAGATAAATGCCTCACACAATAGTACACATCAGTGGCAATGGTGTCTTCATCTAGCTAATGCCTTACCATTATGTTGGAGATATTTCTACCATACCCTTTATGTGTATGTATATATATATATATTGAAGATCAAACATAGATCAGATATGGATAGGTATTTGACAAGATAAAAGAAAAAGTTGGAAATATCTCTTAATCTAACATGTTTTACTTTTATCAAAGGCTTGTCAGAGGTCAAGATAGAAATAACATACAGTTTTTAGATGAATTTTACTCTAGAATTTTCCCTGTGTAATATTTGTTCTATATAACTGATATGTGCCACTGAAATAAGTTCATTGACAAGGAAAGAGAATATATTTAAGAATAAACAGTTGCTGTTTAAAATAAATGCTTTTTTTCATCATGAAGGTGTGGACTTATTGATCTACCTACGTAGACATTTATACTTAAATATAAAATATATCCCAAGCATTGAGTGCTTGGTATCAAGTTTTTTTGTTTTTTTTTGTTTTTTTTTTTGCAATTTGTTTACTTTGATTAACCATCTGATCCTGACTTCCTAGTTTCAATTTGTTGCTCAAATGAACACAAACAGCATAGATATTAAAAGCTTCTATGTTTATAGATTTCATGTCTTCTCTCTTGTCTTCTTGCTCCACTGATCTAGATAATGATAGAGAAATCAGTGGGAGGTTATCTATAAAAGTTTGTTTGGAAAGACTCTTGATAAAGGGAAAAAAAAATTTCAAGTTTTATTTGTTTTTTAATTACTGGTTCCAACATCTGGATTTATTTTTATCATGCTGTATACATAAATATATATATATTTATATATATATATATATATATATATATATATATATATATATATATATATATTTTATCATGCTGTATAGTTCAAAAACAATTGTTTTGGGTCTCTTCAGCAAATGTGATAAATGATTTTATTTACATTTAGACTAATTTTTATCATTATTTTCACAAGGTTCCAGGCCTTCTCTGGGTGTGTGTTGATCTGGGTAACCTTCAGGGAATTTTAAACTGAGCTCTTTATTTAATCTACTGGAGCAGATTGATCTCATTCTGCTATCCATGTTTAAGGTATACTTCATCTTGTTTTTATTTAGTACTGCTCTGTTATTGCTTGCCCTACTTCCACTGAGTGTAAGTTTTTACTTTAACTTTAACTATTATTTCACCAAATTCACAAACCAACACTTTTATCCACTAGGCTATTGTACCCATGAAAAAAATCTTGAACTCAAATCAGAGTTGATATGCCGTTAAACAAATCTAACCAACTAACCTAGAACTATGAGCCTCTTCTGTCATGCTTTGACTAAATTCACCACAGCTTCTCTTTTATAATTATTGCTGCTGCTATTGAATCCTTGCTGTCATTTCTTTTTCTTTATTTCTTGATGGCTCCATTATGACATTTATTTCTATGCTGGGCCTACTGAGGGGATTCTCAGAGCCTAGTATATATGTTGATTCCTTCAGTTATCTAAATCTTCTGTCACTAATGATATCTCCTCATTCTAAATATTCATACAGAAACTTATCTTACTGGGAAGTAACATTATTTTCTGATTAGTTAACTTTAAAAATTTCTTGCTCATTTGAAAATGAATTCATCACTTAATTGTTTTGAGAAATGTACTAGATTTTTTTTTTTTTTTTTTACAAAATAAAAAAAAAATCGAGCAATATAATTCTTTATATATTATTCTTGCTAAGTTACTCAGCATTGCCTGTGTATTATATCAAAATGACACCAGCAACATACAAATTCATGATGGACAATAAGATAAACCTGTCGTCTTCTATGTTAATATCCAGATGCAGACTTTTAAAGTTTGGATGCACCATGTTACTTTCACAGTGTTGAATCACACCCATTTCCTCTGTATTCCAAATGTAACAAGACAGTTACACTCAGATAGCTTTTTTTTCTAAGGATTGCTACTTTGTGGAACAGACTCTCATGTGGATGTTTCCTTGAACATTATAGCCTTAACTTTAAGTTGATCATTATCTCCCTTCCTTATCTTCATAATCTTCACTTTCTGCCATCTCCTCTTTCATTCATGTTACACACATCATTCATCATAACCATTTTAATGGTGGCTATCAACTTTTTACAAAGTGAAATTTATAATTAAAAAATAATTTACAAATAAATGACGAGTTTACATCTATATGCCATTTCCCTTCAGGATGTGGATGATCATGGCTCTCCACAATTTCCTGTTCTTGTAGCTCTTGAAGATTTTTTTTGTTTTGCTAATCCCTGTTCTGCCAACCCTTTACATCAGCTTGTTATGTAGGTTATTTGCTACTTTCCTCTGTTCTTTTTGCTTTCACTATGCCCTGTGAGTGTCAAGTTTACTAAGCCCTCTTTCCTTATGTACCCTAGATATTTCAACTTGCTCTTTCTGATTCTAAGTGTCCTTTTTGGTGCCATTTTCCTTAAAATCTTGTTTTTACTCACATGCTTAGTCCATGGTATTCTCAGCATCCTTCTGTAGAACAATATTTCTGTTACCTTAAGTCTCTTCTACATTTGTGAGGAGATTGTCCAGCAATTCCTGATTAGCTGGAAGTGCAGATAGACCTAGCTGATGTGATGTATTGCAGAAAAAAAGAACATCTCATTCATGATGTTTTCAGTGGTGTTTATTTTCTATACGCCATGTTCCTTCAGAAAGCAAATGATTATGGCTCTCCACAGTTTCCTGATCTTTATAGCTCCTAGTAAATTTTGTCTTTTTGCTATTTCTCTTAATCCCTGTTCTGCCAACCATTTACACAATCTCATTCTTCTTCTTCTTCTTCTTCTATGTGTCGTGTTCCTTCTAGACGTGAGTGGTTCATGGCTCTTCACCATTTCCTATCCTTTGTAGCTCCTAGTAAATTTTGTCTTTTTGCTATTTTTCTTAATCCCTGTTCTGCCAACCATTTACACAATCTCATTCTTCTTCTTCTATGTGTCGTGTTCCTTCTAGATGTGAGTGGTTCATGGCTCTTCACCATTTCCTATCCTTTGTAGCTCCTAGTAAATTTTGTCTTTTTGCTATTTCTCTTAATCCCTGTTCTGCTAACCATTTACACAATCTCATTCTTCTTCTTCTTCTATGTGTCGTGTTCCTTCTAGATGTGAGTGGTTCATGGCTCTTCACCATTTCCTATCCTTTGTAGCTCCTAGTAAATTTTGTCTTTTTGCTATTTCTCTTAATCCCTGTTCTGCCAACCATTTACACAATCTCATTCTTCTTCTTCTTCTGTGTCGTATTCCTTCTAGATGTGAGTGGTTCATGGCTCTTCACCATTTCCTATCCTTTGTAGCTCCTAGTAAATTTTGTCTTTTTGCTATTTTTCTTAATCCCTGTTCTGCCAACCATTTACACAATCTCATTCTTCTTCTTCTTCTTCTATGTGTCGTGTTCCTTCTAGACGTGAGTGGTTCATGGCTCTTCACCATTTCCTATCCTTTGTAGCTCCTAGTAAATTTTGTCTTTTTGCTATTTTTTCTTAATCCCTGTTCTGCCAACCATTTACACAATCTCATTCTTCTTCTTCTTCTTCTATGTGTCGTGTTCCTTCTAGACGTGAGTGGTTCATGGCTCTTCACCATTTCCTATCCTTTGTAGCTCCTAGTAAATTTTGTCTTTTTGCTATTTCTCTTAATCCCTGTTCTGCCAACCATTTACACAATCTCATTCTTCTTCTTCTTCTTCTTCTTCTATGTGTCGTATTCCTTCTAGACGTGAGTGGTTCATGGCTCTTCACCATTTCCTATCCTTTGTAGCTCCTAGTAAATTTTGTCTTTTTGTCTTTTGCTATTTCTCATTTAATCCTTGTATTCCTTCTAGATGTGAGTGGTTCATGGCTCTTCACCATTTTATCCTTTGTAGCTCCTAGTAAATTTTGTCTTTTTCTCATTTTCTTCTTCATTTACACAATCTCATTCTTCTTCTTCTATGTGTATTCCTTCTAGATGTGAGTGGTTCATGGCTCTTCACCATTTCCTATCCTTTGTAGCTCCTAGTAAATTTTGTCTTTTTGCTATTTCTCTTAATCCCTGTTCTGCCAACCATTTACACAATCTCATTCTTCTTCTTCTTCTTCTTCTATGTGTCGTGTTCCTTCTAGACGTGAGTGGTTCATGGCTCTTCACCATTTCCTATCCTTTGTAGCTCCTAGTAAATTTTGTCTTTTTGCTATTTCTCTTAATCCCTGTTCTGCCAACCATTTACACAATCTCATTCTTCTTCTTCTATGTGTCATGTTCCTTCTAGACGTGAGTGGTTCATGGCTCTTCACCATTTCCTATCCTTTGTAGCTCCTAGTAAATTTTGTCTTTTTGCTATTTCTCTTAATCCCTGTTCTGCCAACCATTTACACAATCTCATTCTTCTTCTTCTTCTATGTGTCGTGTTCCTTCTAGACGTGAGTGGTTCATGGCTCTTCCCCATTTCCTATCCTTTCTGGCTCCTAGTAAATTTTGTCTTTTTACTATTTCTCTTAATCCTTGTTCTGCCAACCCTTTACACCAGCTTGTTATGTAGGTTATCTGTTACTTTCCTGTCTCTTTTGCCTTCTCTATGTCCTGTGAGTGTCAAATTTACTAAGCTCTCTTTCCTTCTTATGAATGCTAGAAATTTCAACTTGCTCTTTCTGATTCTAAGTGTCCTTTTCACTACCATTTTCCTTAAAATCTTGTTTTTACTCACATGCTTAGTCAATGGTATTCTCAGCATCCTTCTGTAGAACCACATTTCTGTTGCCTTAAGTCTCTTCTACACTTGTAAGAACATTGACCAGTGATTTTGGGAAAAGTTAGAAGTGACAGGGAGCAATGCCTGATCAGCTGGAAGTGCAGATAGACCTGGCTGATGTGATGTAGTGCAAAAAGAAAAAGAAAAACACCCCATTCATGAGGTTTTCAGTGGTGATTATCTTCTAGGCGCCATGTCTCTTCAGATAGTAGGTGATCATGGCTCACCACAGTTTCCTGTTCTTTGTAGCTCTTAGTAAAGTTTGTCTTTTTGTTGTCTCTCCTAATCCCTGTTCTGCTAACCATTTACACAGTCTTATTAAGTAACTTATGCACTGATTTCATCTGTCACTGTATTCTTCAATATGTTCTGTTGGTGTTAAATTCTGCAAGACATATTTTATCAAAACCTTTCTTGGAATATGCTGAATCAGAATATTTATGGTTTTAAGGGTCTAAATATTGTATTTTGGAGGTTTAAGACACACACACACACTAATGCCTTTTATTACAGAACTAGACTACCAGTGACCCATTGGATCACTGAAAATTCAGTTTATGAAACATTTGAAGAAAGTTGAAGTAAAAATACTTACTGTATAAACAACTCGTATTTTTAAATCTTATTCACTTAAAATATTTTTTAAATTAGAATAACTTAAAAATATTTTTGAATATGCCAAAAAATATATTTAAATCATATTCACTTGAAAATATTTTTTAAATATACCAAAAACTATTTTTAAAATATTTAAAATATTGGCTGTTTAAAGAAATCTGAAATATAAATAATTACTCTACAAACAATGGGATGAAACAGCAAAGTGGGATCTCTTTGTGTCTTTCTTTAACTTAAAAATATTTTAATTAAAAGAATTTTCTGTTTGAAGAAAGTTAAAATAAAAATACTTACTGTATAAACAACTTGTATTTTTAAATCTTATTCATTTAAAATAATTTTTAAATCAGATTAACTTAAATCATTATGTGCTAGATGCACATACCATGCAAGCATGCACGAATCACAAACTTTTAGTATTATATAGATAGATGTTTCTTGGGTTACTGTGTAAATGAATATATTGAGGTGATGCAATGTTTTGTAGCATAGTAAATAAAATCAGCAAAGTGAGTTCAAATTTCAGATGAGACTGTTTATATTCACTTCTCACTAATTCTTCTTTAATATGCCATTTTCATTCAGAATATCTGATTGTGACTCTCCACAATTTCCTGTCTTTTGTTGCTCTAAATAACATTTTACCACCCCTCTTTGTCCTTGTTCTACCATTCATCCACTCAAACTCATCAAGTAGTTTACTTGATATTTCTCTTTGTTTTCCTCGCCTTTGGCATGTCCTACGTGTGTTAGATTCTCCAGACCCTCTTTCTTTATTCAAAAAATTTCAACAGTCTCTTTCTGATTTATAAGTTTCATTGTTATTATTTTTCTTAAAAGTTCAGCTTTTTTCTCCCTTATCATCAATCTGCTGTTCCCTCTCCCAAAAGCATAGTATGCTCGGCAGTTGTTATTGATATTCATAGCCGTCATATATAGACATCAGTGTGCTAGGAGGTAACAAGATTTTCTGGGGGGTTTTTTTGCCCAGTGTTTGTAGTGATTCCTACTGAACAGGCTGTGGTAACTTTTTTTTTTTTTATTTCTGCTGAAAACCAATTCCACAGAACAAACCAACAAACACTTGATAAATAACAACAGAGTTAATGAAAACAAATAGAATTTAAGAATACACAAGAAGTAAGGATTTATTTATCTTTCTATACAGCATATTTTTTGACAAGAAAATTTTTTATAGCATTAATTCGTAGTAAAATAAAGGACCAAGATCTTGACACTGTATTCTTGTCTTTTCGGGGGCTTGTGTCTGTATGTTTATTAATGATAGTAGCAGTGAGACAGTGGATTCATGGAATGGACTTCTTATTTTGTTATCTTCTCTCTGCTTGTTTGACCTTGTCTGCATCCATCCTATTTATATAAAGAAGTTTGTGCATCCCTGACACTCATTTATTAGATAATATAGTCATATGTCCTTTTGTTTAACACCTGGCCCTTTTTAGAATGATATCAGGCTGATCCTCAAGCCTGAATTTTTGTAGCAAAATGAACATTTCAAACAAATAGTTTATCATGAATTTTTCTTTGGAATTTGAGAAATTTTAGAAGACTAAATCTTTTTTATATTGACCTGAAGGCAAATTGGTAGGTTGGGGTAGATCCAGTTTTACTAAATTTTAAGAGTCTAGTTGGTTTATTTCATCTTCGCCGCCTCTTGGAGCCTTCTCTGAAATCATTTTATGGCTTCTAATTATTATTTCTAATCAATTCTTTTTTTTTTTTTTTCCTTATTCTCCTCAACACTTAATTAGTCCCCCCTGTCACATCCAATCATGCAATAAAATGTTGGACCAGCGTTACTAAATTATCTTTTAATATGGGTTCTTTTTCTTCTCTATAACTTTCTATATTTTGTTGCTGTAATTTTTGCTCCTTTATGACTCTTTATGACTCGTTCTGCAATTCTTTCTCTCTGTTGTAGCATCCCTATGGAGAATAATGGGTATGTCCCCATTCATATAAATTCAGTAGTAAATACTGTATGTTGGTCTGCAATTGGAGATTCATTGTGGAATTCACTTGACTCACTTCTAGCAGTTGATTACTTCTTCTACATGCCGCTGGCGAATCTTATGTGTTGTTCATGTGATTATTCTATTCAGTAAACTTCCCTCGGTTATAATAATAATTGTGAATGCTCCATTTAGGAAACTAAAGCAAAATAATACGTAAACAAGATTAACTTTGTATGAGGATTTCAAATAAAATAATGTCTATATTGATAAAGTTTATTCTTGGTAGAAGATGTTTATTACCTGATAAAAGATTATTCTTATCCCAAGTGGTTTTGTAGTCATCATTATTGTTGTAGCATACCTACAGATGATAATGGGTATGTCTCCATTCACATAAATATAGTAGTAAATACTGTATGTTGGTCTGCAGTTGGAGATTCATCTCCAGCTGCACTGGTCAAACTCTCTGCATCTGGGCAGAGAGGATCCTCAAACAAGGCTATGTCAAAGGGCAGACTCTCATCTCAGGGAAACAGCTACTGACTCTGTTTTATATGGGGTCTATGGAGAATTTTTGGCCAAGCCTACAGGCTCAGATACCCTACATTAAATTTGGCCTTCTGCCACATCTGACCATGTGGGGGGGGGGGGTGTTAGATATCCTGCAGTTGGAGATTCACTGTGGAATTCACTTGACTCACTTCTAGCAGTTCACTACTACTTCCACACACTGCTGGTGAATCTTATATGTGTTGGTCTTGTCTTAAATATTATCATTCATTACCAACCTTTTTTTGATTATTCTATTCAGTAACCTTCCCTAGGTTACAACACTCTCAAACTCATTAAGTAGGTTACTCACTGTTTCACTTGATTCACTAGCCCTCAGTATATCCTGTGAGTGTTTGATTCCCAAGCCTTCTTTCCTCATTATTTATCCTTGACATTTCAGTTGTCTCAGTTTCCATGTTAGCATCTTACATAAATTCACAAATCTTTTTCTTATTCTATTATGTCCCATTACCAGATATTCATACAAAATGTCTGATATGTGGCATATCACAATGCTTAATAGAGAAGAGTAAATAAAGAATCACTTCAGCAACCTACTCTTTCTCTTGTCTAGGCAGTAGCAGCAAAAAGCTGTTTCCTCTATAGTCAACCTTGACAAGAGCCAGTAAGATAAGTATAAATATATAATTAGATATGTATACTGTTGAGAATACTGGAACCTAATTCTTTATTTTCAATAAATGTTTATTTTTTAAATTTTATTATTGATAGATGAAGTATTTTAAACATTCATTTTTTTACTTGTATTTCTTGCATCTTAATTTCTGTTTACTGACAGCCATACAATGATGCAGGGATTCAAATTTCCAATGGAATTTTATGTTTCTTTTTATATTTTTGGATTATTTTTTTCTGATTTTTCTAAGTCAATGGAGAAAATTTTGAAGTTTTCATTTTTTTGCAATAAGATCAATCTTTTATAAAAGCCAGTTTCTGCTTAAAAAAAAAACAGTTTTAAATTTTTCAGGGATTTATCTACTTACTATGCATCAGAGAATTTAAAACAACTTTTTAATTTACATGACAATTTAATTTTTTTCAGCTGTAATTTAGGCCGTGACCTTTTTTGAAAAACTTAATGAAATTATTTAAAATTTTAATTATATTTTTGAAATCAGGTATCTTGGTAGTGTAATAACAGATGATGGGGAATGTAACAGATTTAAAGGTGCATCAAAAACACACAAAAAAAAGACCTTTTCAGAAATTAAGCAAAGTATTAAGATGTAGGAAAATTTAATTAGAAAAAAGAAAAGAGTGACAAACTGCTCTGTAATATCAGTCCTCCTGTATAGAACTAAATGCTAGATTATTTCTCTCCAGATCAAAAAAATACTACTAGTGACAGAGATGTGGTTTTACAAACAGCTACTGAGAATACAATGAAAAGAACATGTGAGCAAAGAAGTTCTGAAGTAAAAGAAAACTAAAAAGCCTCTCATGCTTAAAATCAGAAAGAGACAATTGACATTTCTGGGATATATTATCAGAAAGAACAGCTTGGAAAATTTAATACTCACTGGACATATTGAGAGGAGGAGGACAGATCAAGAGAAGCATTAAGAGTAGCTTATCTAATAAGTTTATGTGAATAGATGACAGAGCAAGGACTAGGAGGAATGGTAAAAAATCAAACCTTGTTTTGAGATACAAAGAACAGGAAGTTGTAGAAAGCCATAATCACCCAATTCCTGAAGGAACTTGGCATATAAATGATTAGTGTAGACAGAGAAATTGAGCCAAATTCAAATTCTGTTGCATTCATTACATACAGATAACCTTGGGAATCTATTTCTTCTCCAAGTGGACATGAAAATTCATAAATTTGTTGAAGGTTTGGTTTTGTTGTTATTGCTAACAATATTTTTTTTAATGTACTAAGTGATTAAATTTGTTTTTGTCACTTGGCGATATGTTTGCATGAAGTTTTTTTGCACAACCATCAGCAGCTTCCAAACAGTTCTGTCGACACAATTTCACTCACAAGGTAACCAGTGTTATGGTTTTCAGGCACTTTCCAAAAGTTCCACACAAGGGATTTTCTCCCCAAACCAATAACAAAGAAATCCAATTGCTTGTGGTGAGATTCATGCTTGTGTGAAGTCATGAGTCATCATGTCTGAGAATACTGGCATTTGTTCAAATTGCTGATCATGCTAGATTATATGCTTTCAACCAAAATCTGTGACTATGGCCTGATTGGCATAGTCACTTTTTTTTTTTCATTCCAAGCAAGATGATAATGCTACTGACAGTGAAAAGACTTTAATCAAGAGAAAGGACAATAAAAAGAACAGGATTCAGCAACTATATTAATTGACATTGCATTTAAAGTTTTGAACATTATAGGTGACAAGGAAGCAAAAACCTGCAAGAGAGTTCCACAGGCAAGGAAAGAAACTATTAGAATAGAACATACAGTTTCATCTAGCTAATTCAACAATAAAACTATGAGACCTGGCTGCCAATCTAGTAGTTCACTTAAATTCATGTGCTCAGGGTACCAAGGAGTTCTCATTAGAACAATGGAAATATCTCCTATATAAACCACAAGTCGGCTCCCTAGATTTGTTCAACACAAATATGCCTGAGCAGAGGTCTTCAGCAGACTAGCAGATGGGTGTGCTCAAAAATGAGTAGTTGGCAACTATTTAGTTTGTTTTTCTAACTTATATAATTGGTTTTAGTTGAATAGTTTGATAATGTTTTTTTATAATATTTTTATTTGTATTTTTTCCAAGGTTAGTTAAATTTGTTTATCCATTACAAAGTTTTGGGAAATTGTTTATAGTTTTGTATTTTTATTATAGAATATTGTAGATGAAGAAAATATTAAATATTCTCTATTTATTATTCATAATATTTATTTATATCTATATGTATATTTTTTATCTTAAGTTTAGTTTTTTTTGTTTTTTGGTTTTTTTTTATAAAAGGAATTCAAATTAATTAACATGTCTAAAAAGAGTATTTTTACTGTTCGTATGTGAATTAAAGATCTGAATTATTTTCAAAAAATGCTCCGATTTGAACCATATGTTTAGTTAATCATCAATAAATTAAATGTATAATCAACCAATAATTTACACCTATTATGGTTGTGAATTATTGGTTTAGATATTTTTTGTAACTTAATTATCTAAATTTGACATAAAATTCTGATAATGTTGGAAAAATTGTCAATAGTACTCCCCTCTGTATAAATATAGTTCCTAAATAATTATAAAAAAAAAAAAAAAAAAAACACTTGTGTAAGTTTTTTTAAAAGAATTATTGGTTTCATCTTTGGAAGTGAAAGTAATAAACATTTATAGATATTGTTACATACACACAGATTAAATTTTTGGATAATGGTTTGTAATTGTTAATCAGAGATCCAAGTTTCAATTCCTAATGGGTTTGTTATTCATTTATGCACAAATATCCTTGGGAAAGGTATGAATCCACCTCTTCTCCCCTCAGCTATGGGTTAATTAGTATAACTTGTATTGCTAAACCATTAATATCTAAAAAAATAAAACAATTCTTACAATCAATAACCTGCAAAGGGTTGATAAGCCATAGAAAACAAATCAATCAATGAAATACTGCTTAGCTATACAGGCAAGTCTCTGGACTATAAATGTATAGAAACTAACATGGCCACAAAGTGAGAGGTCAGTTTATATATTAATTGTAATATAAAATTGATCTCCCACTTTATATCCACATTATAATTTCTTGTTTATCAAATTCTGATTAGGTATTAATCCACCTCCTCTCCCCTTAGCTATGGGTTAATTAGTGAGACTTGTCTCACTAAACCATTATTATCTCAAAAAAAAAAAAATTCTTACAATCTAAAAATATTTCCTGGCTTTAAATAACCTACAAAGGGTTGATAAGCCATAGAAAATGAATGAATGAATCAGCAGGTTACATTTTAATATATACTGATTATATTTAATTATTTATTTATTAGTGAACTTTTATTAAACGGATTAGCATGCTTACTTTTTTTAACAAGGCCATAAGTCTTAGGTAGCCAGTGATGGAAATCTAAATTCCTATTTTACTGCAGAAATCTTAAAAGAATTATCCTGAAAAAGTTCCCTGTGCTTCAAGCACTTTTTGAAGTTTAGCCCAAGATCAGAAATTCATTTTATTGCCAGTTTCTAACTTTATATACTTATGTTGGTTTATTTGTATCTAATGTTTACAGTGAGGAAATTAAAGCAAAGGATATTGTCTAATCTCTCTTATAAATAGTCTAGTTCCAGCAGGCATGTGTTTGATGAGTAGCCGTCTTGTCAAATAACAGGCTATAGATTTTTTTTTCCATTTGTTTATTTTATGTAAAACTTGCTCTCTCATCTTTGTCTGATCAAATTGCTTTTGGCAATCATTAAAGTTATCTCCTATCAAAATTACAGATTTATTACTTATAAAACTTTACACTCTGTATTTTGTGGACAGTGGAAGTTTGTGATTGTGTTACTATGGAGATGTTAACTGTAGTTGATGCAGAACAAGGACAAATTGGTATTATAGTCTAGTTGGATTCCATTGTGATTTACAAGCATTTGATACTTGGTGTTAAATGTTACTAAATATATTTTGCCTTTGTTTTCTTTACACTTTCGAAATTGTTTGTTTAAACTTTGCTTTCAGAATATTTTTCAGTATTACACAAATTCCTGACATTTATAAATCTATAACTGCTACTTTTGTATTTTCAGAAAATTTTCATTTTGAGGTCTCATTACATTTGTTAAAACATTTTGAAGTATTTTATGTTTAATCAATAATTTGTTGTTTATCCATAAGAATAATTGCTAAATGTTGTCAAAGTGCTTCTTTGTATATGGTAGGCAGTGTGTCATAAAAACTGATATGTTCAAACCATAGCAGAAAGGTGCATTTGTATAATGACTATCAAAATGGTCATAATATATCGGGGAAAAAAGAATGACGCTGCTTAAATTGATGCCAGAAGGATATATTCTCAAAGAGTTTAATCTTTGTATATAGTTAGGCAATGGGCTATAGTAAACTGATATTGAAACCATAGCAGATAGGTGTATTTGTATAGTGATTTACTAAGTGTATCTTAGATGCAGAACAAGGTCCAAATATAGGGCACCCAGTGTGGATTGAACTCACTACTCAGTTGTAATTTGTCTGACAAGACAAGCAGCTTGTTAACCATTACACAATATCAAAGTGCCCAAAGGTGCATTTGTATAATAGCTATCAAAATGGTCATGATATATGGGAGAAAAAGAAGGTCTTGTCTTAAATTGATGCCAATATTAAATATGTTCTCAATGTTTCCTCTTTGTATATGATTAAGCAGTAGTGTGTCATAAAAATTGATAATTTCAAACCATAGCAGAAAGGTGCACGTATATAGTGATTTACTAATCATAGCTTAGACGTGGAACAAGGCCGGAAGTATAGAGTGCCCAGGTGTGGCTCGAATTCACTATGCACTCATAATTGGTCTAGCAACATGCTTGCTAACCATTACACTATGTCAAAGTGCTCAATAATGATTTTCTAAGTGTAGCTTAGATGTTGCACAAGGTTGAAAGTGTGGAGCACCTCGTGAGGATCAAACTCACTACTTGGTCATAATTGATCTAGCGAGACAAGCTTACCAATCTTTATACTAAGTTAAAGTGACCAAAGGTGCATTTTTTATAATAGCTATCAGAATGGTCACAATATATGAAAAAATAAAAGATTGCCATTTAAACTGATGCCGGGTGGATATGGATTAAGATGATGATGTAAGGCAGAAGGATCTCATTTTTTATAGAGGTAAAAATCATTTTTCTGTGATTTTGTATCATATGTTTATCATAGATTGTATTCAATCATTTATTTATTATACAACATTGCTGCAAAACCAAAACGTTAAGCTAAAAACTCATGTTCTTAAATAGACTCCTCAGATCAAGACTTTCATATGGATGTCATGCATATCCATTTAGAAATATTCTTGTTCAGAAATATCTAAACTGTTGGCCATATATAACTGCTTTCTAAAATCAATGGTTAAAAATGTCTTTGTGCGAATGAAGTCTGCAGCTCTTAGTGAGGACCATTCTTTTTTGAACCTTGTGTACTGTTGCTACAGAATTACAAGCAAAAAGCTTTACCAAATAACAGAAACCACATCACTTGAAAACTTTCAACAGCAGCAACAACTAAAATGAATATCACATGTAACTGGAAGAAAAAAATGACAAAATCAAGATGTTGATTTTCTGCACTACTTCTAATTAAAGGTTAGGAAGGGAAACCCCATCAATGCCGGAAAGAGGATAAGAATGATAGGATGAGTAACCTTCTTCATCTGCTTGGTTAATGAATGCTGAATGTTTCCTTATAAGGAAACAACTAATATTAACATTACCATGTATCTGATGATAGACAGCATACATAAGTGGATTTTGCTCATTTACTTCTATAGTATGTGATCTACCACACTATGAATTCTACCATGACCTCACCTATTGTGCCATCCACCTGGGGTCTACCATGATGAATTCTACCATCACCTCACCTCTTGTGTGTCCTGTCCACATAAAAAGAAGGAAATGGAGTGCCAACATCAGAATACCTTTAGGTCTAAAACTGTTAACATCAGCTGGATAACCTCCTTCAGATTAAAATTTTGCTGAAAGATTTTTATAGATATGTCATCTTGACTGAGGAAAAAAGCAGTTGCATTTTTCTGAGAGAACAATTTGCTAGATATGCTATAGTTTTTGATATGGTGGTAGGCTGCATACTATAGTAGCATCTAATATTGTTTATTCACAGTAAGAAAAGATTAAACATTGTTTCAGAAGAACCATTAGAATTTGCACTCAAGATATGTACCCTTTTTTTCCTACCAGATGGCTTATTTTAAATTATTCTTGCATTGTTATTAACACTGTATAAGTTAAGCACTTCTTGAACCCAGCCATTACATAGATAAGGGACTGCCTTGGAACACTGGACACTGTAAGCAACCTCTTATAAGCATTGTTATAATTGTTTAGCTCATCAGCCTTCCACAGTGACATTAAAATTTTCACTCAAGACACGTCTTTTTATTCCAGTTTCCTTATTTTAAATCATTCTTATATTGTTATTAACACTGTATCAGTTAAGCACTGCTGAGCTCAGCCAGTACATAGATGAGGGACCACTTGGGAACAGTGGGTTCTGTAAGCAGTCTCTGACAATTCAAAATATGTTTTGGCTTTAGATAACTCAAAAAGGGTTGATAAGCCATAAAATAATAAATAGATCTGTCAACCATTCTGGTTGTAGAACTAATGGATAGATAAAAAGTTTTTGGGAGTCTGTTCCACAATGTGAAAGAAACTGTCTGTGTAATTTCTTCCTGACTAATGGAATATGAATGGAATGAGGAGGAAGCAAAGAAACTATGAATTTGGTTAGACTGACAATTTTTCAGCCCCTACTCATATTTGTTTTTTTGCATGAAACTAGTATTCTGCATTCTTCTAGTTTTTCTTTCTTTTTTTTTCTTTTCTTTTCTTTTTTTTTTTTTTTTTTTCTTTTTTTCTCACACTGGTTGTCGAACCTGGATAAATAAAATGTAATATAATTATGGATAGATAAAAAGTTATCACAATTTTATCATTTCGTGCCTTATAGTAGTGAATCATCTTACAGGCAAATAACACAGAAAGCATCAGTTCCAATCAAATTACTAAATTTCAGTAGAATTAAATTTAATTAGTATGAAGCCAGGTAACCAATTAAGAATGACAGTCACCAGAAAAAAACAGTGCTGAAACCAATCAGTACATCAATGAAGGAATGCTTGGAAACACTGCGTACTGTAAGCAATATGCTACAATCTGAAGTATAATTTGACTTTAAATAATCCACAAAGGGTTGATAAGCTGTAAAAAAAACTAATTAATCTATCAAATTGTATCCTGTTTATCAGTGACTGTGTTGCAATTTAATCATTTTTATCAGAATTTATTATCCATTTATATATATATATATATATATATATATATATATATATATATATATATATATATACATGTTTTCAGAAATACTCATTAACAGGTGTGAAACTGAAAATTGGTGTAAAGAGTGACCTTGTTTTCATGTATAATTAGTTAGGATGATTCCAACTGCAGATTCCACAAATATTTCTTAAAGTGTTTGATTGTTACTTCTAGTTTCTATTACACATGATTTTTTTTTTCACTCTATTTGTTTCACCTCAAGCAAGGTGATAAAGCCCCTAAGATGTGAGTGTTTACTGAAAGTGAAGGAAATCTAAAAAAGATTTTTTTTAAGTGGGAGAGACAATAAAAGAACAGAATTCAAAGTGAGTGAATTTTTGAAGATCGTAGTTGCAAATGAGAGCTCCACAAGTGAGCAATGTGAGAGAAGGAACTGTTGGTATAGAACATAGTTACATCTAGCAATTTCAACAGTAAAACTATAAGACCTAGTTGCCAATCTAGTACTGAACTTAAATTCCTGATTTTGCAGTATCAAATAGGAAAGCTCATCAAAATAATTGTCATTAAAGTATTTATAGAAAAGACAAGAGAAGTTATGTTATGGTGGTAGGAAAGTGATTGATGCCAAGATACTAGATCACCATCGCTTACATAGCAAATTTTTCTTTGGATTTTATCAAGTGTCACTTGGCACAAAGCTAGATCAGATCTGGCAGCAATATTCAAAACTGTCTATAATTTATATTTGCATTAATTCCTGACCACTGACAATCACTTTCTTCCTGATTTTCAGTTCATTTCTATAATAAAATCATTAGCAATATAGTTTTAAATAGACAAGTTTGGACAATTGTCACTTTTGTAAGGAAAAATCCACCCAAGACAACCTTATTCCAACAACTCTTTTGATTAAATATTCAGGAAATTTTTATTTGTGAATCAATTGATCAAGGCTGATCATATTTGAATTCAGAGTTGTCCTTCTCCTAGTCTAGTTGCCAGCCAAGTCTGAAGAGCCCAATCTACCCTACTATTTACCAATGATTTGAAGGTTTGAATTCAGAGTTTTCTTTCTTCTACACAGAATACCACCCAAGGTTATAGGACCTAGTTTGTCCTGCTATTTGCCCATAGCTAGAAGAGTTGGATTTGTTGTACCTTTCCCAGAGGTATTTGCATGTAAGGGAATGTACAGACTTGGCTGGAATTCAAACTTAGCTCTCTGATTCCTCGAGTTGAGCCACTATCTATTATTCTACCATGAATTTTGTTTGAATATTTATTAAAAAGGGGTTGTTGGGATATATCAGGTGGATTTTTCTCCAAAGACTAATGGTACTGGCCTATATATTTTAAATTCAAAGGTATTTGCATTATATTTATATTATCCCTGTTATGTTTTTAAAGATCATCATTCTTAACCACTGACAATTAGCATTTTTTAACTTTGCCATTTATTTCTACAGTAAAATCATTTGCAAAGAATTTCTAGAGTAAAATTATTTGTAATGCTATTTTATAATTGTTGTAGCATACCTATGGACGATAATGGGTATGTCTCCATTCACATAAATACAGTAGTAAATACTGTATGTTGATCTGCAGTTGGAGATTCATTGTGGAATTCAGTTGACTCACTTTTAGCAGTAGACTACTACTTCTACATGCTGTTGGCAAATCTTATATGTGTTGTTCTTGTCCTAAGTATTATCATTCATAACCAACCTTCAGGTGATTATTCTATTCAGTAACCTTCCCTAGGTTACAACAGTAATATAGAACAGCATTTCTCAGCCAGTGTTCCTGGTTGCTGAAAGGTAGCCATGTGCGTCCCATTGTTAACAGAAGAGTAATTTATGAATTACTTTTCTTTAAAAATCTTTAATTTTAAAAAGCTAGACACCAGCACATGATTTCAATGTCTAAGTCAAATCTTTGCCATTTGACATTTTAAACTGAATGCTAAATTCCTTAATCTTTAAGGAGTAGATAATCGTTTCCTTTTTGCCATTTTCAAGTGATTAAATCAGTCATTATCAGCCTCTTTAAAAAAAAATAGCAGATTCTTCATAAATCCTTTAAAATAAAAATTATACTGCTAATCCTATTTGGGAATTGCTAAACCAAAAATGACAATCATGAAAAGTAATTTTCTTCTTAATCCTACTATGGTGAATGACAGGACAAACCTTTAAAGGACTTCATTATAAAAATTTAAAGTGCCACCCAAAATTTTAGTTATTCTACAGATGTGCTCTGAAGTAAAAAAACAAAAAAAAATGGTTGAGAAACACTGATATAGAATATGCATCATGTTAATATATTGTAAATGACTTAATTATCAGAAAGCATTTCAAATAATAGTATAGTAATTTTACTATTTAGTTGCTTTGTCAACTGAGAAGAAAGAAATCATTTTATTGTAGAAAAGTATTACAAATTTTTTTAATTTAAAATTTCATTGTAAATGATTTTACTCGGGAGGGAAAATGAGGAATTGCCAGTGGTCAAGAATTAATGTAAGCATTACTCAAAGAATGGTTATATATTCTATTCTGATGCTACATTCTCTTTTAGTTTATTTTGAGTTTACTTTATCCTTTTCCACACCAAATCAAAACTCTTGACTTATTCAATCTGATATTATGGTATTTCATTGTCATTCTTTGTGTGATCAGACTATTTCCTTTTCAAATCTTTCTTAATGTTTTGAGTATTTCTGTACTTTGACCGATTGTGTCTATTTGTATAAATCCAAATAACACAAAATCCAGTAAAAATATCTTGTTTGTAGAAAAACATTCTATCAATGTGCACAAGTTCTAAAAAGGTTGAACCAATTTCTCAGCAACATTCTTTGACAATTCAAACAAATATTCCTTACCTTTTGAAGCAAACAAAGAACATTTTAAAGCACTTGATGCTATTTTAGGTAAAATCTTTGTATCGAAAAGTAGCTTAAAACCAAAAGTCAGCGTCCTGGTGACAGATGTTCACTTACAATGGTATTTTAAAAAAAAATGTCTTTTATTCTAAAACAGATATATTATTATAGCATTTTTGTCACTTCAGAAAGCTGGCATTAACTCTTCCAAGTTTCTATCTTTAAAATCCATTACAATCAGATCTCAAATGATTTCATTTTTAAAAGAAATTCTTGTGAATTAGACACCTGACTGAAATCTTTGCTCAAGATTTATGAAAATTTTTACTCTCATCATTAGTTTTTGATAGGATAACTGTATGTTTATTTTTTTATTTATTTGATTATTTTTTTCTGTGGGTTAGTTAAAGCCAGAAAATATATTTAGCTTGTAAGAATTGGGGGTGGGGGGTAATAGTAGTTTTAGTGATACAAGTCTTACTTATTAACCCATAGCTGGAGGAAGAAGAGATGGATTCATACCTAAATCTGACCACAAATCAGAATTTTTTGTTTTTAATTCTTTATTGGTCAGGCCAAGAACTTTTCAGTAACCTCATTGTATAAAATGCAATGTATATTCCCTATATAATCTATCCCCAAAACATCAAGCAAACAAAACTACACAGTGACCTCAAGTTTCATGTGATGAAATGATCTTCAGATGGTTCAGCCAACTGTGTGAGGCTCACTTCATAGCATGAAACTTGAAATCACAGTTTATTTTTGGATTGGATTCCAGCTCTATTCTAGGCCATTTTCCTTATTAGGAATTAGAAAGTGGTTGTATACATCTGACAGTTTAGATATTTCTGACCAGGTGTGGTGCCATGTATAATATCCATATGAAATGGTGCTTCTATAATCCTAATGGGTTTCCACACACACCAGATTTTATGGCGAACATTAATGATTTATGGTCATATATTAAATCGAGCATTACTGAGAGTATAGTTTTATGTGCACGGATCTGCAAAGAACATGTTACTATTTATCAAAATAGAGGCAAAGTTATTTCTGATAATTTTATCATCTCAAATATGTAATTAAAAAGTTATAGTATTTTAGAAATTAGTGTTTGCATAAAGTCTTTGATGTATTTCACAATTTTTCAGGTCATACAGAAAAAAATGTGACAAAAAATGCATATTTAAACCAGCTAGTTCTTGATGTTTTGTTTCCCAAGTAAATCTCACTTTCAACCTTTTTGGTCCTTCTTCTGGTTCCATGAAAAGACATCACACTTAATTGTCATGATTGGTTTTGTCAATAGCAACATATGCCAGAGAGAAGAAAGAACGAATTCAGTCAGTTTGAGTTTTCATATAATTTATGGTTGCAACTTGGGTAAGGGACAAAAGACATCTCTCAGGTTAGCCAATCTCTGTTTTTAATGTTTCAACCAGTAAGACCAAGACACCATCTGTTACTTTTCTTCAAACACTAATAAGTATTGTTGCTTCCTTTTTTATCTTTTGTGCACTGCAAATATATACTTCTTTGAACATTTGCCAATTTCAATTCATAAAATCAGACCAGCTTTACTGAGCACAGGCTGCTGTTGAGAAAGTATTGACTATCTTATATTCAAGTCTTAAACAATTCTTTGAATTTCCACTTTTCTAACACATGGCCCTAATTCTTAACTCTTTTGTGCATATGCAAAAATTTTTATATGGGCATAAAGAATTCTTTGAATTGGAAATGAATCACATTTGACATTCTCTTTCAATCTCTGTTTCAAATTATGTTCATTTCGCAATTTCATAAATCCCAAATTCTAAATATTGGTCAGGCCTCCTCTTTTTGGCATCTGTTTCATGTCTTCCATTTTTGATTCGACCTCACTTTCTCTATTTTCAACCTTTTTCTTTCCTTCCATTCAAAATTTTGAATCTTGACCCAATCTCTATTGTTTAAAAGTTTTCTCCTTATTGGTCAGAATATTTCTCTTTTTATGTGTTAAAAAATAAAAATAAAAAAAGTTTTTGATAATGGCTAATAGAATAGCCAAAAGCACTTGGATATATAGAACATTCTGACAGTGTTTACACACTTTATGTTGAGAAAAGAAATCACTTATATGAACACAAGGAAAATTGAAGAAAATGCTTAATTTCAGTACCTTGACAATCATCTTTAATGAAATATATATATATATATATATATATATATATTAAAAGTTGCAGTTTTTACCAATCCTCTTACATATGTTCTATTCCATCAGATTCTCACCAATCTTTATATATATATAGTTATATAACAAATAACTTTTACTTACCACCACCTGATGAGATGCTATTGATGGCTAT
>CAHIKZ030002622.1:1145000-1165000 GCA_903632075.3 Acanthosepion pharaonis
CAGGTTGTGAGGCCATAAAGAAAATATCCATTATGGTGTAGCCTAAAATACTGGAAGACTTAACATATGAGGGAATTTCAACCATTATAAAGAAACATCTGACCCAAAAAAGACCTGGTTATTGCAGAAAGAACAAAATTTCTGGAAAATAGACAGAACCCAAATGAAACCATAATGCAATATTTGCATAGATTGAAAGAAGCATCAATTATATTTAAACTGTAAAAGAAAAGACCATTTCCAGTCTATGAGTAGATGCAAGAAGAGAATAGAAAGGTTAGAAAGTATAATCCCTCATACTGAAAATACAGACGTACATTTGATAAGAACACAAGCAAAATTAAAGAGACAGTAAAATTGAATGGCACTACTTTTCCTATGCAGGTTGACATGGGGAATGATGTTACCTTCATCCCAAGGAATTTCTTGGAAAAAATGGGTAAACCCATATTAAGAAAAAGTAATCTTAATTTAAAACAATATAATGGATCTCTTATCAAACTCTAGGTTCCTTTGAAGGGACTTTCAAGACAAAAACTCTTTTCAGATTATTTCCATCACTGTTACAGAATGCAGAAAAAATCATGGACTCATGGGAATAGACATTTTATAAGTGAATATGGCGAAATTAATAAACTGTATAAAGTTAGAATAACCTGACATTGACTATTAAAAATATAAAGAGTATTTGTGTAGAAGAAAATAGTTGCCCAATCTATTTTGAATCTTGGAAAATACCTATTCACATTCTACCCATGGTAGCTGCAAAACAAAAAAAATGGTAGAACGTGGTATATTGGAAAAGGTTACCCAAGGTGGTAGCAGTTGGGCTTCATCAATTGTTGTGATACAAATGTCCAGTAGTGATTTCAGGTTATGTGAGAATTACAAAGTAGTTGTGAATCATCAGATATTCTCTGATTCATTCCCCTTACCTAATATAGAAATGTCAAGTCATGAATTAGCAGGAATTAAATATTTTGCCAGGATTGACCTGAAATCAGCATATAACCAAATAGAAATTGACAAAAAATTTAAAGAAATCATTACAATTAATACCACGATAGGCTTACTAAGATGGACTCGTCTTACATTTGGAGCTAAGACATAAGGCCATATTTTTCAAAAGGCAATTGAAAAATTTTTATCGAAGTAAGAAATATAATCATTTATCAAGATGATATAGGCATAGGTGCTTGCAATAAAGAGGAATTAAAAAAAAAAAAGAAACTGAACAAGTTTTAAACAAATTAAAAAATGCTGATATGACAATAAATAAATGTGATTTAAATTGTGACAAAATATCGTATTTGGGATATCAAATATCTAAAGAAGGAATTTCACCAGACAGCTGATAAATAAAATATTGGAAGTATCTACACCAAAAAATAAAAAAGAATTAGAATATTTTTTGGGAATGACCAATTTTTATTGCAAATATAGATACAGTAACAGTGACCTAATAAAGCCATTTGCAGAATTAGGGAAAAAGAATATAGAATTTAAATGGACTCAAAAGCAAAATTTGAAAGTGTAAAAAAGGCACTAATAAGAAAACCGATTACAAAAATCTTTGATTCAAAAAAAAGAATGAAAATATTTTCAAGGAATGGGGAGCCTAAAACTTTGGTCTCAGATAATGCGCCAGAATTTTATGAGGAAAGTTTGTACTTGTGGCTAAAGTGTATTGGATACATCCTGTATAAAACACCACCTTACCATCCACAATCAAATGGAATCACAGAAAGAATGGTGCAGACTGTGAAAATTGAACTAAAAGCATTTTCCCCATCTAATGATAATATCGAGAGTTACTTACCAAGATTACTGTTAAGCTATACAACAATTCCACATGCCGACAGACTACAAAGTCCTTCTGCATTAATGGGTAGACAGATTAGAGCTCCCATAACAATGTCATTTTCAACAAGTGAAAGTGTATGGTATGCAAAAAAAAACAAAACAAACAAAGAACCTACTCCAGAGAATGTGGACTTTGTAGTACAGAAAGGACACAACAATACTAATGAAAAATGGGCAAAATGTACAGGCCCATGCAGATCAATTTAGAAGCAGAATGGAACCTGAGAATATAGAAATGAATGAAGAATTTGAAGGTGAAGAAAATGAAGGGGAGGGGGGTGACTAATGAATCCAGTAATGAAACTGAACAATCTATGGATGTTAAATTCTGACAAGAAGTCTGAAGAGGACAATGAACTCAGATTTAGTTCCTCTATAAGAAGAAATCAAGATACACACAAAGAAAGACAGTTTAGATTCCCAAGAATAATTAGAAGTCAAAGATCAACAAAAAGCATAAGGCCAATTCAGTTCACGAAAGGTGTACTATTATATATAAATGAGGTACTGCTATAAAAGCAGTATGCCACAGTGAATGCCACTCTAGCTAACATCTGTTGACCCGACAACATCTATTCCAGAGAGTACTTCATAATGGTGTTTATTTCATGTTTCATCTTTTTTTTTTACATACTTAAAATCTTCCTTTTTCATATTTGTCAGTACTAGGCTCTATAGGTCCTCTACTTGAGTCTTAGGGGCATACAGTCAAGGAGTTTGTCCCAGGCATCATCAAACATTACCAAAACTCTGTATGTCACTTTGTTTGTCTTTTCTATAAATATTTTCTTAGCATGAACTCTAATGATTTTTCCCCACTGTTGTCCTGATTACATGAATTTAAGAGTGCTACTAGATTGGCAAGTTGGTTTTACTGTTGAAGTATCTAGATGCAAACTGACACTTCTACTCTACAGTTTTTTTTCTCACACTTCTCATCTGTGGGACTCCTTTCTGATTTCTTGTTTCCTTGATGACTACAATTTTCAAAAATTTAAACGTAGTCGCCACCTTTTTTCTTCTTGAACCATGTTCCTGTTTTTTGGTCTTTCCTCAATCCTCACCGTTCTCAGTTTTCTCATTCTCTTTCACTTTGACTCCCTGTGATCCCCTGATACTAATGCCATTACCACCTTGCTTGGGGTGAAATGATTTTTAAAAAAAAATAAGTTAATTAATAGAATAATATTTTCCTTCAACATTAGATAAATAAGCACTTGAATACTGACCAATTAACATTTGTTTTCCTTTCATGCTTCTTGCTTATGGATCTCTTTTGTAGCTACTTGCTTTTCTTTCAATTATGATCTTCAAAAATTTTAAAGCAATATCACTCATCAACTTCTGTCTCCCTGACTCCTTTTCTTTTTATTATCCTTTCTCCTCAGCAACATTTTCTTCCTTTTCTTTCACTCTCAGTAACCCTTTGCATCTTAATGGCTTTATCACCTTGCTTGGGGTGAAACAATAAAAAAAAAAAATGTATTTACTCTATACTTGGAAAAAAAAGTGTTAGGAACTTTTGCAGATGTTTAATTGTTTTATTAGTTTCCATGAAGTGGGTTGGATATTTGAATAACATATATGTTTATTTATAAATGTAAAAGACAATAGGAGAACTGTAATGGTAGCAGATGTGTTTTGTCCAATGTGGACATTTTTCCAAGGCAAAAACGAAATTAATTTATTAAACAAAGTAACTAATAATAACAAAACAAAATGTCTTTAGCAAGTGGAAGAATTTAGAGAACACTATTTTCATACTGTTAACTGAAAATTACGTCAGTATGAATATAACGTTCTCTAGATTCTTCCAGTTGCTAAGGACATTTAATAACTTTAATAAGACAGTCGGAACACAGTCTCTGACTGTGTGAAACTTCTGTCAAACTCTCTGCTTTGGCAGGGAGGAACCCAGATGAGGCTTTGCCGCAGGACAAAGTTTCATCCGGGGAGGTAGACAGACCCTAAATCCGTTTATACGGGTTCTAAGGGAATATTTTTGACTGAGCCTTTGGGCTCGGAGAACCCACGGTAAACTCGGCCTTGTGCTACATACATCTCACATGGGGGGAATGCTAAATATCGACATTTAATAAATGTTTAATAAATTCATTTCATTTTTGCCTTGAAAAAGTCCACATTGGACGAAACACGTTGGCTACCATTACAGTTTTCTATTGCCTTTTACATTTATAAATATTGTATTTTCTACAGGTTAACTCTGAGAAATTTTTCATGTATGTTTATGATTAGAAGAGGGGAACTTTTATGAAGTTTTTGCAATTGAAATTCTTTAAATGCACCAAAGTTTATACACCAGAAAATATTGTATTTTTTGGTTTTGTAAACAAAGTATTTAGATGACCGAGAGATAATCAAGAGGATAACTGCCAAGCAGAAGAATGATAGCATAATTAATGAAAGAAAAAAAATTTATACAGATTCAAATAAAAACTTTTATTAAATTCCTGTGTAATAATCATATAGGCTTCTTTTTTCACTTCTAGACTCAAAGAATCTGATTTGTTGTTTTGACATGTTCATTTGCACAATGGCATTTCACTGTTTGGCCTTTAGCTGTTCTGTTTTGAAAAAGAAATTCCAAACATGTTTTTTATCAGCTCAGATCAACATTTTGCATAAATCAATAGAAGGAAAATTATAATGATCAACAGAGAAAACTTTATGGTGACAAAGAAACTAGAAATATTCTCTTAAGAAATAATTGTCACTGTTTTGCTTCATTAAAATCTTATTGAATTATTGAAGCTAGTCTTGCTATTTTTTTTTTTTTTTTTTTAATACACTTTCATTGACAATGAAATTCTACCTTGTAACCTGAAAACAAAGGCTACTTACATTTTTTTTATTTCAGTTATGAAGTTTTCATTTTTTTAATAATAATAATAATAATGGATGGAATTTTCCAATATTTCTTAGTATTTCCAGGAAATGAGTTTTCAACTTTATTAGCAGTTAAACAATCCTCCTGTAACTATGAAAATAAAGGACATATTTCCAATTAATGGTCAGAAGATAAATTGTTCACATAAAACATCAAAACAATTCTGCTGGTAACACTTGCAATAATTCCTACACATGGAATCACTTCATTTCTGGCACCTTTCTGCATTAAAAAATAAATGGTGGTGCCATTATGCATTAAAAGAAATTGTGGTGCCTTTCAGCAATAAAAAATAAACTTTGGTGACTTACTGTGCTGAAGTAAATTGAATTTACTTACATCTGTATATGCAGTGCATTTTTTTTATGAATATAATGGTTGGCTGTTGGTTTTTGAGTATGCCTGTCTGCTAGGGCAGCTAGACATCCCTGTTGCAGACTCCTGCCCAGGCACATTTATGATTGTTCAACATCCAGAGAGCATACCTGTGCTTTAAACTTTAACTATGCTGAACTGGCTTTGATTACAGTTTCTGGGAAACTTCACATAATCGTTTGAACCAGGCCAGTACACTCTAACCCTTAGTCATGATGACTTGTGACATTGTGCTAGTAAAACCTTCACCAAACAGTTTCATCTACCATGCTTCACTCATAAGGTTAGGGTTAACCTGTGGTATTGTTTTCATGTACTTCTTAATGGTACAACATGCTAGGATCAACCCCCCAAGGTTATTATTATCAAGCAATCATATCTTTGACAATTCATTTCAACCATAGGTCTTATTCAAGCATTATATGCATGCGTTTGAGTAGATGCCCTGTTTTTTTTGTTTGTTTGTTTTTTTTTAAGGAATAGTGTGAATGACATCAACTAGCCTGTACATTTGAGTGGAAGTTTAATAAAAAAAAAAAAAATTAAGGCATACATATTTTTTTTATTAAGACTCTCAAATACAGAAAAGGCTTGAGAAGCACATGAATCTGTCTCCTCATCCCTCACTATGGGTTAAATAGCAGAGTAGATTGAGCTCTCTTACCTTGAGTGGTAACCAGTCTCACAGAAGGAAATCTTTGAATTCTTGTGAAATAATAAACCTCTCCATTATCTTTTCCCAAGAAAGGTAATTGTAATATTAGCTGTTTCCTTATAAGGAAACATTTGGCATTCGTTGACCAAGTAGCCTGTACCATTGTAGGTTGAAATTTATGAAATCTTACTCTTAAAACCATTTTTCAGGAAAACAGGTTTCTCAAGTCCAGTATCTCTTATCATTCTTTACAGTATTGATGGGAGTTTCCTTCCTAATCTTTGATTTGAAGTAGTGTGAAATGTTAACATGTTGATTATGTCATTATTTTCTTTGTGTTACATTTGCTATTCATTTTAGTACCTGCTGCTGTTGATAGTCCTCAAGTGATACAGTTCCTATTATCTTTGTGATTCTATAGCACCATTTCAGAAAGTTCAAAGAAGGATGATCTTTGTTATGACCCTCAGGCTGCACTTGCTGAAAGTCATTTTTAACCATTAATCATATAATGCAGTTGTATACAGCTGTAACTTTAGATGTTTCTGAATGATTTTGGTGCTATCCATGACATCCACATGAAAGTCTTGATCTTGATGCACAGCCTGTTCTCATGCCAATTCACAGATACTAAATGGAAGGCCATGATCATTTATGTACTGAAGAGACATGGCATTTAAAAGGAAAGAGAAAAAAAAATTGTATCTGTTGTAATGGAATGTCCCACACTCCCTATTGCCTATGTGCACTGACTATATCAGTAGCTAAATATAATGAGCACAGGATATACCTGGGAGCTTGCTTTGGGAATTACTAGCCTGCCACTTAATTCCCTGTCTTTCAGTAGTGTATTCTCTTTTACAATAAACCTCTCTTTCTTTCATCACTTGAGTACCATCTTTGTCTGTTTGTAACCTCTTCAGTGTCTTTTAGGATTAGTCATCTTCATTTTTTCTGTCTTGTTTTTATTTTTACTTTTTGATATTGTTATTTTCCTTTCTATTTTTTTGTGTCATGATTCTAATTAAGACTTCTTTTATCTTTGCTTTCAGCTAGCATGTTCAAAACCACACCAGAATCTAATTGTTACATTTGCGGAATAGCTCCTCTTGAAAACAATTTGGTTGTGTTTACATTTGACAAAGAGGGACAAACTAGTGATGTAAGTGTTTCACATCTTATATCCATTTTGTTTTGTTTTTTTAACCAGCAGAGTTGGCAGGATAATATAAAGAGATTGTTTTATTTTTCTTCTGTAGTTCAATTTATTCACTTATATGCCATACATGATATACACTTAGTCAATCATGTATCTATTGATACATGACTGACAAAGCAGATTTTTTTTTCCCACAGTAGATTGCCATTTTTTTCTGCAGCAGACCAGTTGCCATCCAAGGCTATAGATCTCAGTCTGTTTTGCTATTTACCCATAGCCGGTGGGAGAAGAAGAGGATTCATATCTTTCCTAAGGGTATTAGCATGTAAGTGAATGTGATGGATTTGTCTGGAATTTGAACTCAGCTCTCCGATTCCTCAATCCAAACTGCTATCCATTACTCCACCATGCCTCCTTCAATTTATTACTTGTGTAATAATTTACTCTTTCTTGTCTTCAAAAACCTCATTCTATTGACAAGGGCTTATAGATAATGGCTTAAAATTGTTAATCAGAAAGTAGAATTCCAATTTCCATTGGATTTATTATATTTATTTATGCACAAATACTCTTGTGGAAGGTATAAATCCTCCTCTTCTCCCCCAGATATGGGTTAATTAGTAAAACTTGTATACCTAAACTATTATTATCTCAAAAAAAAATCTTACAATCTAAAAATATTTTCTGGCTTTAAATAATCTGCAATAATCCATAGAAAATGAATCAATAGAAAAAATCTAGTTTTTTTGATTTCCGTTTAAATTTCTGGGATGAGGAATTATAATTATTCACAGTCAGTCTCCTCATTTTTGTTGTTGTTATACTGTTTCAGACATGTTCTCCAGACTTTTTCATGTGTCTGCTGATTTGGCTAACCTTCAAAGAAATTCAACCGGGACCCTTTACATAATTTTTTTTTCTTTGTTTTTTATGAGCAACTTAGGAATTTTACCAGCACTTAAGTTGTTTAAATTCCTGCTTAAATATTTTTTTTACTTTGGTTTCATAAATATAAAAGAAAGACATTTCAATATAATTAAACTAGTAGTATTTGTATAATTCATGAATATGGTATCAAATAATGTATTTATTAACTCTTTTTGGTTAATTTTATTTGATTGTAACTTCAATCCCAGGGCTAGGCACTGTGTGTACTTGAACTCTATGGAACGAGCAATAACTGAGCAGTACTAAAATTAAGAATGAGACGAGATATCTCTAGACACTGGCAATGGAATGAGAACATAATTGAGCAAGTCTGTTTCAGTTCCCGGACCCTTGCTTAAGCACTCTGGTCTAAGAATTTCTGCTGCTTTGATTCCTGATTAACACTTCATTCACTAATGCTCTTGTGCTTTGTATGGGTGGGGGGCACTAGTTTAAAAAAAAAAAAAAAGAAAACATGATTTTTCTTTTATAAGTAACTTAAGATTTTGACCAATTCCCAGGTTGCTTAAATTTTTGCACAGGAATTAGTACTCATGTTGTTTAGAATTTATGCTTTGATCTAATAAATATTAGGTTGGCCAAAAAGTTTGTTCATTTAAGTAGAAAATTTATTTAACAAACCAAACATTTTAGGCAACCAAATAGAAAAGAAATCTATTTTAATGTAACTAAGCTAGTAAATTTTGTATAATTATTGCCTACAGTATAAAAATAATGTATTTAGTAACTCTTGTTAAAACATTGTCTACCTTTTTTCTTTTTAAATCCTTTCATCCCAATCAAGGCAATAAAGCCACTAAGATGCAAGTGGTTACTGAATGTTAAATAATGAGAAAACAAAACACTATTAAGGAGAGAGAATAATAAAAGAACAGCAATTAAGAAGACAGAAGATAATGATTGACATTGCATTTAAATTTTTGAAGATCAAATTTGAATATGAGAAAAAGAAAACATTATTAATTAGAGAAAACAAATGAACACAAATTAAGAAGCGAGACAATAACAATTGATATTAATTTTGGATTTTTGAAGATCAAAATTGATTAGGAAGAAAGAAGCCATAAGAGATTTCTACAAACAAGAAATGCAATAGAAGAAGCTATTAACATAGACTTGCACTTAAATCTAGCCATTTCAACTGTAAAACGAGACCGTATCACCAGATGTACTAATTTAATTTTTTTTGTTTTTGAGTTACATAATTGACACAGACATAAGTAATGGAGTTGCTTGAGACTTACTCACATTTGAGTGCAGTTGCTTGTAATAGAGTTATGTATTAAAAAAATAATCTACAGGAGTTGATTATTCTCGTTATGTTGACTAAGTCTAGGAATATCTTCTTTTCCTTTATCCCATGACCTGTAGTGTCAAGGGGCACCATATGCACTGCAGCCGCAGAAGAAGAGATATTTTCTTGGGCAAGATGACCTGACAAAGCCCAACCCTCTCGAGGCTGATTTTGAATTCAGTTTTCCTTCTCCTAGACTAGTTGCCACCCAAGGTTATAGAACCTAGTGTGTCCTGCAATTTATCCATAGCTGGGAGAGAAGAGGAGGATTCATACCTTTTCCAAGGGCATTAGCACGTAAGTGAATGTAATGGATCTGACTGGATATATGACTGTAATGAATCTCCAATTCCTCAGTCCAAGTCATTATCCATTACCCCACCATGCCTCCTGTAACTTTAACTACTTTTTTTTAACTACTGCTCACCTATTGCTGGTTCTGTTTCTGATAAGATTAAGTTTGTACTACCTGGCCCTATGATTGAACTTGAAATTACTATGCCACCAATTTCATGAACCAACACTTTGATCCTCTAGACTAGTTTGTGTTTAGGTTTTTTTTATTTTATTATTATTATTGTTGTTATTATTATTTTGATATTAGTATTATTTAAAAACTATAATTGTAAAACTCCTGATTTTCACCCTCTTGAAGTAAGTTTCTACCCATCAATGTTTTTTTGCAGTCATTAATAAATACTTATCAATTGGATCATGGTCAGGGAAGTATGAGGGATCAATCATTTCCTTTAACCAAACACGTCCCACCCAATCCTCAGCAGTCCTTAAATCTTAAATCTTTACTCAGTCAAGCTGTATGAGGACATGCATTATAGTGATGAAGAATGATCTAATTTCTGTTCACTGGGATTGGCATTGTGGTGTAATGGATATTGGCTCGGAATGAGAAATCTAAGAGCTGAGTTAAAATTTCAGTCAAGTTCATTACATTCACTTATGCACAAATATCTCTTCTTCCCTTGCTATGAGTTGAATAGCAGGACAGACTAGATCCTATAGCCTTGGTTGGCAACCAGTCTACAGCAGAAAGAAACAGCACCCTACTGTGGGAAAATCTTTGGCTTAATCAGTCATGAAACATGATCTAGCCAAACATATATATCGCATATGGCACTTAACTGACTGAGGGCTGGCTATTTTCTGTTCAAAGATGTTTTCAAAGGCATAAGCTGTTGGCCGTGAAATTAATGTTTAAAAATTCATAATATCTGATTCTTTGCATATCCCACTAGATACTCAAAGAGATTTCTTTGAATGAAGGTAGCCTCTCTTCTGGAGTACACATCTCATTGAAAATGAGCCACTGAAGAGGACCCAGTCAGCAAAAGAAACATCTCAACATGTAAATTACAAATTGGAGATACCAAAATTAAGCAAGGGCAAAAATTTAAATATCTAGGAAGTATTTTAACAGAGGATGTAAAGTGTGACACTGAAATCCAAAGGTGTATTAGGATAGCGAAAGATGACTTCCAAAAGTTAAGCAAAGTATTAAAAGGAAAGTTTCATTGGAAACAAAGAAAAGAAAACTGAACTGTTATGTTTGGTACTCCTATATGGCAATGAATACTGTGCCATTTCATCACAGATGAAAAGACTTGAGGCAACAGGAATATGGTTCTACAGAAGCATGCTGAGAATATCATTGAACAAATGAGCAACAACAAATTTTTATAGAAAATGGGAACAAAACTGGCACTTATACTTAACATCAGAAAGAAAGAATTGAAATTTATGGGGGAATTAATGAGGAAAGAGGGCTTGGAAAATTTGACAATCACAGGGCATTGAATCCACATAACCTATCTAATAATCTCATGTGAATAGTTGGAAGAACATGTGTTAGGAAATATAGCAAAAAGACAAACTTTACTAAGGGCTGCAAAAGACAGGATGTTGTGGAGAGCCATAATCACCTACAGGGCATATGTAAAAAAAGAAAAGGACCAGTTTCTCATCTTCAGTATAAAAAGTCAATTGGATCTGCTGGGGACAGTTACAACAATCAGTTGTTGATTTTCTGTGGACAGGTCATGTCTCCTTTTTCCTAACCTTTGACACTTTTCCAAACTTCTTCAAAATGCCATAAGCTGTCATACATTTAATACTGACTTGTTCACTCAGTTCTATGACTATAACAGCAGGATTTACTGTAGCTGTGGCTTCCAGTGTCTCTAAATCAAGTCAACTTAGATGGCTTTCTCTTAGCTCTGCCTTAAGGCTGCAATCTCCATTTATGATGCAAATGACCTGCAAATTTTCTACATTTTTGCTCTTAGCCCCGTGACTGCTCTTTTCTCTCCCCCAGTTGAACATACATTGGACTCTATGAAACATGTAAAAATTGACATAGTGAATATGCTTAGTTTCTGATTTTCTTTTTCTCTTAGATTAACTATGAGAGCACTTTCATGTAATAATTTTCTATTGTTCTGAAATATGTTACTTACTCAAGCAAAATTCAATATCAGAAAGGGGGTCCTGGGTATGACTACATAACTACATCCAGCAGCAAGGCCTCTGATCAGGTGATTGAAGGTTTTGAGGACCGTTTATTGCTATTGTTCCCAGGTCAACTCTGACCCAGGGTGGTAGCTCCTGTTAGGGTCCCAACTATAGGCAAATAGTGACCACCCTAAACAAAAACATTATGAAAGTATAAAAATACAATTTTACACTACAGAGGCAGATATGCAATATAATTGGCCTTGATCTGGCATCTCATCTACAGTCGCTCTCTCACAGATGCACCGTCGCCTCTCTCTGTCTTTTTTGCAAATACTTTCATTGTAATTGCTCTGAGGAGCTGCATTCGCTGGTTCCCAGGCTTCATGAATTCAAGCTTCCTATGAGGCTGGCATCTCGCTCTCACCCTTTCACTGATGAAACTATTAAATGTAGCCGTCTCTTCTACTCCAATAGCTTCATATCTCGCACCTCTCACCAGTGGACTCCCTTCCCTGTTCCTGTTTCCCCAATAGCTATAATCTCCAACTATTCAAATGTAATGTCAATTGACATCTCCAGTTGCCTTGATCTATCCACTATCCTTCTCATCTTTTCCTCTATCACTCCTATCTGCTCTTGCTCCAAATCTTCTGTAACCCCTTGCATCCTAGTGGCTTCCTGCTTTGCTTGGGGTGAAACGCTTAAATAAAAAAATAAAAAATAAAAAATACCAGCAATACATTTTTATTTTAAAAAAATAATCAACAATACCTATTTGTAGTAAAATGACCAACAATACTTTTTATCTGTATTTGAAGACATACAATGATGTTCAAAATATATTTACTGTATATTTCCATATATAAGGCAACCTTTAGATGAAATGAGGTAAAAAAAAAAAATATAGTAAATTTTCATGAATTATTGATTATATAAAGATAATGTTATTGGAAAGACAGAATGTTGTGGAGAGCCATAATCACAGAGACAGATATGCAATATAATTTTGCTCTTAGCCCCTTGACTGCTCTTTTCTCTCCCCCAGTTGAACATACATTGGACTCTATGAAACATGTAGAAATTGACATAGTGAATATGCTTAGTTTTTGATTTTCTTTTTCTCTTAGATTAACTATGAGAGCACTTTCATGTAATAATTTTCTATTGTTCTGAAATATGTTACTTACCTTAGAAATTCAAAATAAGCAAAGTACCAAAACCGATTCTATATCATTTTTTTCCTATACACATGATCTCTTGCAAATACTGATTCTTCTTCTTCTTAATGCAACTACTGCAAAACTATTTGAAAAATAAAGGTTGTATGTAATCCTAAATTGTGTTATTATTTAACAACAAAATGAGAAATGAATATTATGTTATCCTAAATGTTATTACTGTTGTAATTAATACTACCATGATGATTACTGAAAATATAGTGAAAGATAAAGGTTGCAGTGAATGCAATCATAACTCAATGTTTACATTTTCTCAGCTGAGTTAGCATGTGTACAAGTTTATTTTATTCATATGGAATTATTCTTTTAATAGGCAATTTATTATTAAGTTATGCCTGTAAGTTAGAAATGGTTTTATTACTTCTAATATTAGTTTATTTGATTATGTGAATCTTTTCATGTATGTTATTGGTTATTGTGCCAAAGTTAGCCTACTGACAAACATAACTCAAAATTTAAGATTTCTTTTTTAGAATTGTAGTATAAGATGACCCCCAATTTTTAAGGGTGATACTTTGAATTCAAAGGTTGTCTTATATGCAAAAATATACGGTAGTTGAAACCATAAAATTGTGTTCCAAAAATATATTTAGATTTTGGCATTAAATAACCCATAGAGGTTGATATGCACTAAACAAAATCAACCAAACAACCATCTTGAAAGAATTTTCATAACTTTAATCCATATAATATCCTACAATTTCTCAAAGAAATCAAAATATGACTTCAACAAAACTACAGCATAAAATATACATCACTTCCACTAGTAATTATGTCCACACAAATATGTATATGCAAAAAACTGAGAATAATCTACCATGTATTCAGTTGTGAAAGCAGAATAACATGTATCATATTTTTATTACTTAAAAGCTCCCAAGAAAATTAAATGACCCATGAGGAGTTGATATACCATTAAACAAAATTATCAGAAAGGGATATCATTTCATTTGTTCAAATGGTATCACTACAAATACAGATGTGGCACCTTGCATTATTAGAAATATTCATAGAAATATGATTTAATTTTTTCTTACTCGGTTTACTAAACAGGTTGTTGATTTTTTTTAAAACGGAAAATAATTGAGTTGAAAATAATTCACTAAGATTGTACTTGGACGATCCTAAGGGAAGAAGAAGGAAGGGGAAAAGAGAGGTCGAGAAATACAAAAAAGCGGTCATTAACAAAACACGAAGTCAGAAAGATATCTTAGCTAGCATGTTGACCGAATTTTTTAAAGACAATTGGAAGAATAGAATTAGAAATAATAAAAAGAAAGAAAGGGAAAGACATGATATCAAAACGGGCCGCTTTGATGAAAACCAGATATCGGTCAAAGCATCTAGCCTACTTTTTTTATGTAGAAAGACACCTTATCAATTTGGATAAAGGGAAATTTTGGGAATAATGAAAACGAAATCTTAATCAGAGAAAAAGTGCTTTTGGGTTGAGGGGAGTGACGGTGGAACGGTATACAGATTCTGACCTGTTAAAATTAGAACCCCACATTGACGAAAGTGAAAGATGTTTTCAATTCAGATAAATTAAGATTTTCTGACTGCCGGGTCTGACAAAAACAAGAGGTGGAAAAAATGATTGTCTCAGATCACAGATGGATGACAATATTCTTTCCTGAAGTCACAACTAATTAGCGGCGGGCTGGTTGACAGAGCCCAGGTGAGAGAAAGCCAAGATTGTCATTTTTAAAGACGTATGAAAAGGCAAAATTGGATTTTGTTTTAAAAAACAAGAACGACGAACCACGCCCGAAAGGAGGAGAAAGGATGCTCGATCAATAACAATTGGTTGGAAACGGTCACGTGATCTGCAGAAAAGAAGAGAAAGAAATGCCCATCAGGAACCATTGGTCGAAAAAAACGGTCACCTGACATACAAGAGACTAAGAGAGATGGTGTGCACCTCCCCACAAAAGGCACTGTGAGGAAGTAGGGGTGAAAACAATAGCGATAATGGGAAGTCAAAAAATAATGCGACTTTTGGAATTATCGAGAAAACCCTGACGCCGACAGACCCACCCCAGTTTGTTGCAAGGCCAATAAAAGCAGGACCCCAGTCGACAGAAATCAGTTGGAGTTGAGAGTTGCAGCTGGACCGCGGGCAGGGATAGAGCCTGAACGCGCCATCAGGCCCGGATTCACTCGCCTTTATGGGCAAGAGAATCCTCAGACAAGAAATCCTTCCAGCCCAAGTCGAAGACAGAAGAGTTCAGCCCCGGACGGCAGCGAGAAGAGATCACCTCGACGACAGAGAGTTGCGGCTGAGTTGCGGCAAGAGATCCTTCCAGCCCAAGTCAAAGACAAGAGAACTTCCAGCCTAAGTCGATCGAAGAAGAAGAAATACAACCCAAGTCGAAGACAAGAGATCCTTCCAGCCCAAGTCGAAGACAAGAGAACTTCCAGCCTAAGTCGACGAAGAAGAAGAAATACAACCCAAGTCGAAGACAAGAGAACTTCCAGCCCAAGTCGAAGACAAGAGAACTTCCAGCCTAAGTCGACGAAGAAGAAGAAATACAACTCAAGTCAAGAGAAGAATCAACTGTAATGATCGATAGAAATTAGCCCCAGTGTCAAACCAAACCACACTTCGACATACACAATTCTAAAGAGTAGGCAATTCGAAATCTTTTAGGTTGTGTGGATAGAAGCTTGGTGCCATAGTCCACAGAGCGGTTGGGAAATGAGAACAATTTTGTTTTTATGTAGCGGACATTAAGATATAAAAGGTTGTTACCCATTTTTTTTTCATCAGCAATCTTTTGTCTCGTGAGTTTATTTTCTCTTTTATTTGTGTTTTGCCACCCCTGTCGGACTCAACTTGTATCGCCCCAATCCCTGCTGGTCCTGGCCTGTCTAAGATCTAAACACAGCGTGGGTAGACAGACCGAGATCGGTACAGTTGCTTTAGTGACCAGGTATTGGAAGCGAGTCGGGAAAGGCGAGGCTGGTGATCATCTGACCAAGGGGTTGGAGCGGCACGCTTGGACCCAGGAGGAGCGACCAGGAGGAGCGACGTCACCGTTGGCGCCGTAACCAAAGGATCCGACCCTGGGCCAGGTGTGTAACCGTCACACAGACATGACAACATGAAAATTATCCAAGAGTAGTTGATCATCTGTATGTACTCTGAAAATAATTCATTTTTCAGCAAATTGAGCTGAGTAGGTTGTGAAAGTTTCTTAAATCCCATTACACTTTAATTTGTTTATGGTTTAATTTTTTTGTCCCATTCATATAGTCTTTTTTTTCTTTTAATCATTTTTAAGTTGTAATATTAATAACATCTGACAAGAAAAGATTAAATTCTCTCTACATATGAAATGGTTGTTTGTTCACTTCTGAACTCTGTCAAAATAATGTCAACCAAATTGTGGTTCCAGATCTCTCTTTGAAGATTTGATCTTCTTCTTGCAAATGTGCAAGCAATTCTCTTTTATCCTTTGTAGGTCAGCTGTTTATATAACTTCTTGTTGTCTGATTACCTTGTTTGTCTATATCTTTAGTTCTGCCGGGTTCATTTTCTTATTTGTTAATGCACCCAGCATCCTTCAAGGCCTGCGTCTATATTTGGTTGCAATGAGGTCACCTTTCAAAGACATCTATGGTTTGACATTTTGATTTGGCACTGAGTATAAAATTTTCTTTGCTATCTCTCAGGACATGCCTACTACATATTGAGATCAACACAGATCAACTCTTCTTAGAACAAAGTTTCTGTATTGACACTAAATTTGATTCAGGCCTCTAGTATTTTCCGACATAGATCACATATTACAATGCTTCAAAATCATAGACACATATAAAATCTGACAGTCATTTGTCAACTTCAAAAGCTGAAAAAATTGTGATAATATATAAATCCTTTATTTTATGATCTAAAGAGTGTTTTTTTGTGCTTGGTCCACAAAAGTAATTTCACATCAATAACTTTAAATTGAGGTTTGAATCAAGTCAGCATGCTACATATTTTGAATTGTCTATTTTCTTTTTTCTGCAATTCCCTTTTATCTTCAAGGAATATGTCTCAAAGAACCAATTACTTAAAATAACTGATAGTACTGATTTATTGGTTGGGCATAAATTTATAACTTATTTATGATCAGGGATTAATAACTGATAATAAAATTAGAACAATTAACAGTATACTATAATAGATTATAAAATATAAATTTGTGTAGAATAATATAACAATAACATTAATTCACTTTCATTTAACAACAAATTTACGTCACTTAGTGCTCTCCATAGTTTTCCTTACCTTTCCATAATGTCAAAAGATTTCCAAATATTTTTTAATGTTCTCTAATTCAAATTTGAATGCATTTTATTTTTTTCCTAACAATACTTTCTCTCTATATATATTAGTGCAGGTTTCTCAATAAATTTCTACATTTGCCTTTGATAGCTTCTTTAAGGATTAAAAGACATTGGCATAAAAGGCTTTTCTCTTGTCATTTCTCTTGATATATAGAGTGCAATGAGTAAATTGTCGCCATTTGATGTTTTAAATTTCATGCATACATGTTGTTTGTTTTTGATTTTGTTGACTATTTAGTATAGTAGGGTCAGTTGGGCACCATCTGTGAGAAATAAAGAGCACCATAATGCAATACGCTCTGCCAGAAAATTGGAAACAACATGCTGTACTGCTTAGCATTCACATCAAAAGCTCCGATACAAACATTTCACAGTGTTTGGGTGTCAATCTGAGCACAGTGCAGAAGATTCAGAAAAAGTTGGATGAGTCTAATGGTGATTACGGTGGTGTTTAGAGTGATCACTAGTGACATTATACCTCCATTCATCTTTCTGCAGAGCTTCAGACTCAACACAGAGACCGATATCAAGTGCCTTGAGGAGGTAGTGCTGCTCTGGGTCTAGAGGGTGGCTGCTGGAAGACCTTATGTCTGGCAACAGGACTCTGCACCATGTCATACAAGCAGGAGAACCCAGTCATGGCTGTCAGACAATGTCTTCAACCACATCACCTCTAACATCTGGTCACCTAACTCCCCAGTCTGCAACCTCCTTGATTTTTATGTGTAGGGTGAATTTGAATGAGCCACCAACAAAACTCTTTGTAACACCTAAGATGAACTGAATGCAAGGATTATGGAGGATTCACTAACTTAAACAAGGAGACTGTCCAGAAGAGTAGCTGGAGATTCCAAAGTTGTCTGGAGGCCATGGTTGAAGCCAATGGCAATTTTATTGAATAAATTTGCTCTTTCATATTTTAAGATACTTCTGTGTAATTTAATTTTGGTAAATATATTTGTTAAAATGAGATGTTAATGTTATTTCCATTTTTGCATAATTTAGACGACAATTTATCCATCGCAACAACACACACACACACACACACACACAGAGTACGTCAAAAAATGTATACACACTTCAGAAAAGGAAAAACTTGTCTTTCATAGTTTTGTCAAATTGTGATAGCACTGTTTACTGTAGGATGTTGTGTATCACAGAAAAACTGACTACATTGGCAGCCTTTAGATAAGAAATTGAAAATGTATGTGCAACAATCCCACTGAACACTTTGCTCAATGTTGCCCAAGCAGTAGTTTGCTGTACTAATAAATGACTTGAAGCTACAGGCCACCATTTTGAGTATCTCTTATGATTGTAGAGTCCAAAGGTAACTTGTATTAATCTTGTATTTTCTGAATAAATTTAGTTTGCAATTTTGGGGAAAAACTATGATAAAGTGGAAAAAGTTTTTGTGTGACATGTTTCATCCTTTAGAACTTCATCACACTAAATTGATCTTCATATTGATGCAACTACATGCAGACAAAGGGAGTGCTGAATTTTTTTTTTTAATATATATTTTGGGTATATAGTCTAGCTGATTTTATTTAATTTCTTTTACATTTTGTTTGTATTACTTTTGTTATTAAATATCGTACATTGGGATAATAGAAGGTCTGCTAAGAAACATTAAATCTTGTTAGATCCTAAATGTTAATTCCCTGTAGAGAATCTAGTGATTAAAGCACTTTCTATATATTTTCTTCTAAGTAAATTGCTTTCTCTTTTAATTAGAGTAGCTTTATTTTTAAATCAAAGTTATGCAGACTCATTACAATGGGCAGCTAATGCATATATGTGTAATAAAAGTTATTATATATAATTATTGCTAAAAAAAGAAGGCAGATTCATACCATAGATTATAGTAATTTTGGCAAACTTTCTTTAGAACTTTAATCATTTCACTTAAAAGAAACATTTTATGACTTCTCTTTAGCTTATTCATATTTTCCAGTTTTGCACTTTGTAACAATTATTAATTAACAGTAATGTATTAATTGAAATTGTGGAAAGCTTAATCCTGAATGAGGGGCAATGACCCAACCTGAAAATATTTTATGGAAAGCATTTATTTAGAAATAGTAATAGAGACATTAGTGTGTGTGTTTTTTTTTGTTTTTGTTTTTTAATCATTACATCCCAAACAAGGCAATAAAGTTGATAAGACGCAGGGACTTAAGGCGAATGAAAGAAACTGAAAAAATATTATTGAGGAGAGAGAACACTAATAAAAGAACAAGATTAAAGGAGATGAAAGATGACGATTGACATTGGATTTAAAGTTTTGGAGATCATAGTTAACAGGAAAGCAAGAAGCTAGAAGAAATTTCCACAGGTAAGAAGTGTAAGAGAAGAAAATATTAGCATAGAACTTACAGATATAACTAACAATTTCAATAGTAAAATGATGAGACCTAACTGCTAGTACTGTTAAATTCATGAAGTCACGATATCAACCAGGAATAATTTTATTACATCATTATTTTTGCACCAACCTAATATTTACTTAGATGTTAGCTGACTTTTAATTTGATTTTTTTTTCTTTTAATTTTACAGTAAAAAACAAAAAAAAATATTTTAATGAAGTCTCATCATATCTTCATGTCAAACTTAATGCAAACATCCTGCAAGTTATCAAATTTTTAGTGTTCAAACACTTACATTGTTATAATAGAAGATCAGCCAAGAAACATGAAGTCTTGTAAGAACCTGAATGTGAATATACTATGGATGATCTAGCAGTTAAAGCACT
>CAHIKZ030002622.1:1167500-1230000 GCA_903632075.3 Acanthosepion pharaonis
ACACATATATATATATATATATATATATATATATATATATATATATATATATATATACACACATACATTTACATATCTCCACATACACCCACACACGTATATACATATAAATATATCCAAATACATTTTCATTTTCTACATCTATGCATAAACATACAACCTTTTATATATATATATATATATATATATACACACACACACGTGTATGTGTGAATGTATAAACATAAAAATACATACATACACACACATATGTTTTTGTATTTATGTGTGTGTGTATGTATTTTTATGTTTATACATTTTTTTCTATAAAAAAGAATGTATAAACATAAAATGTCATTTTTTATATATATATATATTTATATATATATATATATATATATATATATATATATAAATCCCTCTATGTACAAAGGGAACCAGTCTGATTAGCCTAATCTGCTCAGCTATAGTGATATTCATTGCCCAGCAAGGTTCAATACCCTTTTAATTTACACTTTTGAAAAAAAACAAGGCTTATACTCAAATACACATATCCACCAAAAATATGTTTAATATAATGAGAAATATTGTCAGATTAAAAATAAAAAATCCATTAATTCTTTAGAAATTATATATACTGTATACACTCACGTATCATGTGACTTTCGAAGACTTAATTTTAAAGCTAATTTTAAGGGGGTTGCATCATACATGAGATATAAAACTAGTGTATGTAATGCTCATCTCTGGCTACAATGACCAAACCATATACCCATTTACTGTAGTCAGTAAGTATGGTTGTATTTAATATAAACATTGCATGTTACACAAGTATATACAGTAATCCAATCCCAAAACCTTAAAGACTCAAAACTTCAAGTTATGAAGTGATCCTCTGATGGCTCAGCAAACTGAGGATTACTCCATAGTGTGAAACTTTTAGTATGGCAGTTTTATTACTGCTAACCTTTTATTTAGATATTACAATAAAAATGCTTTATTCATTGATTTTTTTTATATAATTCTTTTAATAACTGAAGTAAACATACAAACTTGGTATGGCAATTCTTATTTGCAGTTGTTATTTATTTTTATTTCCTACTAATTTTAGGAATTTCTTATTTTGCTCTCTTTATTGCCTTTCTTTGAAGACATTATTTTTTATGACTAATGTTATATTATTTTTGTTTTATGTTTAACTTCAGACAAACACATTATGTAAGTAAAGAGATGCAATGTTGACTTCTTCCATTTATTTTATTTTATTTCATTCACAACTGTTTTATATCATTAAACCAAATGAAATAAAAAAAATACCCTGTTCTTTTTACTCAAATATTTGTTTTCTTTCTTTTTTTTTCTTTTTTCTTTTTTCTTTTCTTTTTTCTTTTTTTTCTTTTCTTTCTTTTTCTTTTCTTTTTTTTCTTTCTTTTTTTCTTTTCTTTTTCTTTTTTTTTTCTTTTTTTCTTTTTTCTTTCTTTCTTTTTTTCTTTCTTTTTTCTTTCTTTCTTTTTTCTTTTTTTCTTTTTTTCTTTTTTCTTTCTTTCTTTTTATGCCAGTTAGATAGGTTAGCTGCCAGCTGATATAAAAGATTAAATCTGGTCTGGGTTATAAAAATAAAAAAAAATTGTCTATTCAGAATAAGTAGACATATTGAACTTAGGTCTGCACTTGGCTTATTAGATAGCATCCAACTTGAATGTCTTGTCTATTGTTATTTTCCATGAGTTTTTTTTTTTATTTTTTCATTGGTTAAAAAAATAATTATTATAAGGCTCTCTTCTATTGTATTTTCTCTGTTCTTGGTCTCTAAGTATGTACTTAGACATGCATAAATATGAATAAAGACAAAAGGAAAACTTCTTTACCAAAGTTTTTCATCCTCCACTGGACTTTATCAAGGTAAATTTACCTTGATAAAGTCCATCAGAAGATGAGGCACATTGATAGAGAAAAGTTTTCCTTTTCTCTTTATTGACATTGTCCTTTTACAGATATATTTTATTTGTCTGAATTTTTACAATTGCATAATAATTCTGAAGCAGATAATATATAAAGTAAACTGTCACAACTTTTCTCAACAATACACTGGGGAAACTTGCAAGAAATTTAAATGTACCTATGAACACAAAAAGAATCTTGTGCACAACAATTTATCAAATGCATTAGTCTTGGTACTCCTCGTCTTTGCTAAAAAAAAAGATCATACCATGGTGAAAAAAGGCTCAAAACTTGATAAAAACAGTTTTATCATCAAAATGTTTGTTCTCATTAAGAGGAAAGACCATTGTATTTTTTTTTATTATTTTAAATTTTTTAATCCTATTTTTGCATATTATGAGTATTTTAGCAATTGATTTGGAAATTCTGCAAAAATCAAATTATTGTCAGATTTTAATTAAATTTTCAGGACTTGTTCACAAAAGAATGAAATCTATTTTTGAAATTTTTTTTTTCTTTTTTAAGAAAATTTTGGTAAAATATTTTTTTCATCTGTTACTTAATTTTATGAAATTTTGAGAAATTAAATTTTGATCACAAAATGTTTTTATTAATTAAAAGCAGGACTCCTTGGAAAATGTAAATCATCAGTTTTTTTGGGTTTTTTTTTCAAACAGTTACTCATTTCCCAAAAATCTTTTCTGAATCATAAAAAATGCAATAAAACTGTGACATTATTTAATTAGGAAAGCTTTTAATTGCTTTTATAAATAAGATATATTAAGGACACTGTTGTCTTAATAAAACAATTTTTTTTTCAATGAATAATAATGAATTTTACAATAATTGTTTTCATTTTTTTTTTTTTATAACATATAATAATTTATAAAGTTTCAAATTTTTAAATTTCTGTATTACCTTGATCATATTAGGTGACATTGTTATTAAGTGAAAACTGTATTTAATAATCAAAAATTGAAAAGCTTAATTCCTCTCTTCAAACACCAAGATTTTTAAAAGAATTTTGACTTTTTTTATTTGTATAAACATACGCATTTTGAAAATATGGGCAACCATACACAACATTTTTAGAAAATAAGAGCAATGACTATTATAATTTTAAAGTCAACATTACTAAAATTAGATTACAGAGAATATTTTCCAAAATTTTTAAGAATACTGAGTACATAAAAATTATATAAAAAAGGCGCTCACATCATTTTTTAAAAATTGTTTTACAGATAAAGTCTCTGTAGAACAACAATAATCACTCGTCAAACACATAAACATGGCTACTGTTAGTTAAAAACACAGCTACTGTTTGGTTTAAAAATGCATTTCTGTGTTATTTTAATCTTAAAGTAAATAATATTTGTTCCAAATCAGCATGCTTTAATCTACTAGGTTATTATTCTGTGGGACAATCCTGAACCTAGAACTTTGAGGGGTAAACTTAAAACAAGATGAGCGAATAAGAATAAACAGATGGTCACAATATGAGGTAACAAATGATCTTAGTTGTTAACATCTTTGTGTCCTTTGAGATTTTTGTGAGAAATACATATTTCTTGTAATATCAACAAATGATAATTGATAGTTGTTCAACATTTGAAAAAAAAAATAATTTAATAAAAAATATTCTTTTTTTTTTTAAGAATGACATTAAGTTGATGGCAGATTCAGAAAAACTGAAAGAACTCTTAAACAAGATAATAATAATAAACAAGAAGCATGGAAAAGCTTATAACTGTAAGAAGACTGCATGGTCATCAGGAAAAGAGGTAGCCCTAGTTGTGACTTCCTGGGTATGATGATAAACTACATCTGGCAGCAAGGCCTCTGATTGGGAGGTTTTCAGGAGTGTGGAACCATCTCTTAATTGCTGTTGTTCCCAGGTCTACCCTGACCTGGAATAGTAGCACCTGTTAGGGTCCAAGCTATCGGCAAGTAGTTAACCCCCAAACTGGGGTCAAAACACTATCAAAGTATAAAAAAGTATAAATGCTTCTCAAAACCTCCCAATCAGAGATGAGACCTTGCTGCTATATGTAGTTTATCGTCATACCCAGGACATAGTGAAGGCAAGGGAAGCAGTAAAAAAAAACATCAAGTAATATACTTGATGTGTTTTTGGGAATGGATGTCAAAAAAAGGGACAAAGAGGGATGGTAAACTGGTAAAAATTGGTTAAAGTGTCAAAAGACAAGAATTTGTCAAGAGCAATGATCAAACAAGTTTTGACACATAAATGATTAAGCACTTAGGATTAGTATACTTTTGTGTAACATTAGTAAAATAATTTATCAGTTGTTCCAGGACCATTTTTACTTTCATTACCATCATCACCGATTATGAGTTGTTTTGAATAATTATTCAATTTATTGCTAGATTAGGAAACAAGTTTCTCATGAAATATCTCATCAGCTTCTCTCTTGTAGTTCATAATCCACATAATTTACAGTTATAAGATTTATTTTGAGTGGGTAGGGTAACTAATATTGACACAGATAATGGAATTGGATACTCGAGTTCAAATGCCAACTGAGTCTTTGTTGTCTACTGTTATACAAATACCCTTGAGAAAGGTATTAATCCATCTCTTTTGTTAGCTATGCTTTAAATAACAGGGTAGACTAGGCTTTTTAGCTGTGAGTGGCAATCAGTGTAGGAGAAAGAAAACTTAATGCTAAACCATGGAAAACTACTCCACTATCTTCCTCATAAATGCATCTGTGGAGATTCCTGAACATCTATATTCTGAAAAGACATGGCATCTTTTGTTGTTTCTGCTAAAATGGTAATGCCTAATGTGTTGTTTGTAATATATCATAGCTGGTTGCTCATGTTTGAGTATGTCTGTCTACTGGGGTGGACAGCCAATCCCTGTTGCAGATGCCTGCTCAGGCACATTTGTGTGTGTTCAACACATAGAGCTCACCTATGGTTTTAAACTACAACTCTGCTGAGTATACCTTAATTAAAGTTTTTGGGAGAGGGTGTATTACAGAGGAACCTCAGTTCTTGAACGTCTCACATGTCGAACAAATCAGTTTTCGAACAGAAAATTCAAGACAAAAATGCCTTGCTTATTCAAAAAAATTTTGGTTCTCAAACAACATGGCTGAACTGAGTTAACCCGAACGGAATCATTTCTGAGTCGACTGCTATGTTGTATACATTCATGTGTTGTGCCGTGCTTTTCTTTTCCAATTTTATTGTACTGTGACTTTTTTTCTCTACATTGATTCCTATTGGAAAAATAGTTTCGGTTTATGAATGGCCTTCCAGGACAAATTAAATTCATGAACCGAGATTTCACTGTATTTGACACTATTAACAGTGGCAACAAGGCCAGTTGACTTGTGACGTCATGCTAACACAACCATCAATGGCTCCCAATTAGTTCCATCTACCCATTCCACTCACAAGGCTTGGATCAACCTGGGGTATGGATTTTCAGGCAATTTCCAAAATTGCTGCATGCTGGGATTGCCTTCCCAGGCTGATAACATCAAGAAGTCACCTTAGTGACAAACTGACTGAGGTGATATTCGAACCTGGGTCTCATGGTCGGAAAGCGAACATTCTAACCACTCAGCTGCATTCCCATGTTTTCTTTATATTTAAACTAAAGAACAGTATTATTTTTTAATTTTAAATTCTATAAGTGACAGTTGACTAAAAGAAAAAGAAAAATAAGGAAAAACCTTTTAATTCAAAAGAATGCCAGACTCTTTGATAGAAGGAAGTTAATGATTACACCACCTGATTCTTTATATTCCTGGCCCCTATTATTCTGTAGATAAGTTTGGTGTTGACTACAAGATGCCAAGTATGTTAAATTCCTTTGTTACTTTCTTGGCTTACTAATGAAGTAGGCAGCATTGCAAAGGCAAAGATGCCAGAAGCTGTAAATTTCTCTTTTGTAGCCATGCAAACAGTTAGAAGTTTGTATGCTCTATTCATCTTGATCATATTAAGATAACACAGCAACACTCGTAAAAGTACAGCTGGCTGCCACAGAAAAAGTAATCAATATCTACAAGCCTACATGTGCTTGCTGAAAAGGTGGGGAGGGCAAAGTATTTCCTTCTTGAACCTTCAGTGCTGGTTTGTTTTATAACATAGCATTAAAATCGTTTTGTATCTTGGATTTTTTTTTTTTATAATTTTATTCTTGTCGTTAAGCTCTAAACCCGATTTATTGTTTTAAAATGTCTTCACTGTTTTGTTTTTAATAGAAAATGCTTATTACCAGCAACTCTTTATATAGCTTAAACAAAAGAAGAAGAAAAGTGTTATATATTCCTCTACTTATATAAAATCTGTGTGTGTATGTAATGAAATCTTCTGTCCTCTTTGATATATGAGGGTCCAACAATTCAGCTCCTAGAACTGTATAGTTAGATTACTCTTAGATATGACTAAATGGACATCTTTTACATCGCTCCAAGAAAGCGATGTGTTTTTCAACAAAAATAGGTGATAATTATTTTTCTATCCACTTCTGTTTTTTTATATTTTTATAATAAACATTTTCATTTATTCATTCATTTATTATAATCTATTTCTGTCTATATCTCTAAGATGAGGTATTATGATAACATGTGTTGTTTACATTATTCGGACTGCTATCCTCATCTTCATTGCCATATTCACAATGTTTCAGCCATTATTTACATTATTCATACTATTGTCCTCATCTTTGTTGCCATATTTATTACAATGTTTTGGCCATTGTATGCTCAGGCCTTCTTCAGGTGGTTGGAATGTCAAACTGAACCCTTTATTTTGCTCACTGGGGTAGACTGTTGTAGTTCCATCTTTGTCACCATATTTATTACAAGAACAGTCTACCCCAGTGAGCGAAATAAAGGGTTCAGTTCGACATTCCAACCACCTGAAGAAGGCCTGAGTGTACAATGGCTAAAACGTTGTAATAAATATGGCGACAAAGATGAGGATAATAGTCCAAATGATGTAAATAATGTACATAATACCTCATCTCGGAAATATAGACAGTTTCAACCATTGTATGCGCCGGCCTTCTTCAAGTGATTGTTATTTTGAACCAAACCCTTTATTTCATCCACCCGGGTAGATTGTTCTAGTTCCACGTGTTGTGCCTCTTCTAGATGTCTCAGTTATTTCCCTTTAACTCAACTCTCCAAGTTTTGGTTCACCACTCCCATGGCCTGGTACTGAACTCACAACTCTTTGGGTTTAGTCACTGGATCTAACCAACATGTTTTGAACGTATTTTTAAATTTGCAGGAAAGGCATTTCAAATGTTGACATTTGTGTGTGTTTGATTTTGTATTGTTTAATAGGATGTATGTAGCATTGTAATGGATAACAGCTTGGAATGATTCATTGGGGAGCCAAGTTCAAATTCCAGTCGTGGTTAGTTACATTCACTTACACGCAAATACTCTTGGGAAAAGTATGAATCCATCTCCTCTTCCCAACTGTGAGTTAAACAGTAGGACAGACTGGGTACTAAAGCCTTAGTTGGCAATCAGTATACCAATAAAGAAACAGCAGCTTACCATGAGAAAATCTTTTACCTAGTCAGTCATAAATCGAAAGAGACATGATCGATCGGCACTTAACTGTATGAGCATTTAAACTGTTTTAGCAATAAAAATAATTTAAAAAATGGTTTTATATTTGGCAATTATTTTATATTATATATTTTTTATTATTAATTTTCTATTATTTATCATTTAAATATATTTTATTATAATAGATGTAATTGGTATATTTGATGATCTGTTTGCTCTGATGTCCAGTTAAAAATGTTTGGTATGTTGGGGTGGGATAGCACCCCCAACAGAAGAACAGTCATTCTCATTTAGGAGTAGTTCCTTTGTGTTGGTTTCTACCTGTGACTCTAAATAGCTGTTTGTGTGCAACAGTGGCCAAACCAGGTGAGAGTAGTTAACAGGTCCAAACCCTCGATAATTTTGAGTCTGTGGATGTGTTACATAGATGATCTGGTAATCTACTGCAACTTGCAAATTTCCATTTGTAGTGGTTCTGCATACCATCGGATAAGGACTCCTCAGGACAAGACAGTGGGATTACCCCAGTGCAATGTTTTTTTTTTCTCACTTAAAATTCTTCCTGCATCGGTTTGTTTTTGGAAATTAATCCAGATTTACTGATGAATTGTAAGACATCCTTCTTCTTCATAGCAAAAGACAATCATGATGAATTTATTATAATAGTGAAGGCTTGTTTGAAGAATTCACACTTTTCAGAAGAACCAAATACAAAGAACGGGGTGCACATAATACGCAATGATGTTCCCAAACAGGCTCTCCTCAAATTTTGAATTCAGAGTTGTCTTTCTCCTAGACTGATTTCCAAGCAAGGCTAAAAAGCCCAGTCTACCCTACTATTTTACCCATAGCTGGTGGTAGAAGAGGAGGATTCATACCTTTCCCAAGGATATTTGCATGGAAGTGAATGTAACAGTCTACAGGAATTTGAACTGATTTCTCATTTTGAGCTGCTATCCATTTCACCAACTGCACATAATTTAATATTTTTTTTCTCTTGATTCTCTGCAATATTTTCCTACATTTCCTTAAACACACACACATATGTATGCACATTTCGTTAAAGATGATAGACAAGGTACTACAATTAAGCTTTTTATTTAATTTTTCTTGTGTTCAAACAAGTGTTTTCTTTTTTGGACACAGAGTGTGTAGAAACTGTCCAAATGTTCTATAATTCCAAGTGCTTTCGGCTATACTTTTAGCCATTATCAAGGATGATTTTATTTTCTCAATTTAATCGAGTGTGTGGTTTGTGTGTATGTTTTTAGTGTTATCGAGATGTTTTATTTTCCAAACATGGCACATTGTGGCCATGTTTGTAGTTAATATTATTGTGTGTTGGCTTTTCCTTTTTTATTGTTAAGGCTTCCATTATTTTTAATCCTTTTTTTTTTAACATGTGGATGAGGTTATTATGCTTGTATTTTCTATTAGTATGTTTCACATGGAGTCTGGTAAGTTGGTGAGTGTGTGTTTAAATGGATTCCAACAGAGCTGTGGTCAGATAGGTGTAACATAAGGCATCTGGATAGGCATGTAGTTGTGTGACCAATGTAATTATTTATGAATTTGTTTATTTTTGAGGATATGGTTAACTGTTTTAAATTTTTTGTAGTAGATAATTAATTTGATTTTTTTTGTTTGGGTCAATTGGGGTAGTGTATTTCTTTATAATATTTCTAAGTGAAGATTCATCTTCTTTATAGTTGATGTGCATTTGGTTTTTGTAGAAAATATTTGTTATTTTTAACTGTGCTCACTATCATTGTTATTTAGTTTAGGGAGAAATAGTCTAATTTGGTTGTGTGTGGTGTGTGTATATATATATATATATATATATATATTGTTACGAACTTGTAGCATATAGATGAACCACGGGTTCTAAAAAAAAAAGGAAAACGTGTTTTCTTTTCTCGTCTTCACTCAGAAATGGAAGCGACACAAGGAATCAACAAAGAACAGACACAAGACGATGGATTTCAAAATAAAACATTTATTTATAAATATATATAACGGAGTAAAGAAAAAAAAAAAGAACATTCATTTAACAAAGGGGAGGACATCATTAAAGAATAGAAGGCAAGTATATATATACATACATATATGAAAACAGATCAAGCCAAAAGAACCAACTTATCTTGCAGTCGGGTTTGGTATCTTCACATAAAGTTTTGATTCACTTCGCTTAGAGTTCTGGTGATAAAACAGTATCTTGGCGCCGACAATGTTCCTGGATTCTTCTTCTTTTCGCAAGTGTTCGAGGGTCCCCAGCATTTCATACAGGCATTTGGTTGGGTCGACCAGTTCCCTAGCAGTCCTTCCACCACTCACTAGTCAACAGACTTTGCTGTCTTCCTCATCTCAGTTGGCGGTCTGACGATTTTTGCCCAGCGACGTTCAACTGCCGCTGGTCAGAGGAAAACTGAAAATCCTTTTTGGTTTTTGCTGTCCTCGATAGTCACGTGGGTCCCTTCGCCCTTTGACCGGCACGCAGGGGAGGATAGGGCACAAATCACGAGTGCTTGTGTGATGGCCAAAAGTTCAACACATGCTCAGTACGTTCCAATCACGTGAATCGCAGCAGAGATTCACTTATGGTCAGTCGCCTGATAGCTGCGGAATCAGGTCATTCTCGCGCCGGGTCACTCAAGTTCACGGGCCCTCGAAGTTCACGGGCCCTCAAGTTCACGGGCCCTTGCTTGGGGGGAAGAGAGGATGAGAGAAAGAATTTGTAAAGAGAAAAGAAGGATATGGCTGATCATAGAATATATATAGGCAGCTCATGAAGTCGGAAGCATTGGATTAAATTTCTGTTTTTATTTATTTATTTATTTATCTTTTATATCTAACTAATTTTCTCTTTATTTAAGATTTTACTTTAGCCTAACGCCTATATGGTTAATGAAATCGTACTATTTATTGACAATATATATATATATATATATATATATATATATATAAGAATTCAGATGTGTGTTTTATTCAAGTAACATACTTTCGACCTTGTGCCACACTTAATATTTTCTTTTCTTTTTAAAAGATCATCAATTCTTATGGTATTTGACAGAAGAGATTTGGAAGTTTTGTTAAAAACTCACCCCACACCCATTCATCCAACAAGATATCTTCCTCTCCCTTCTCTTCATTTTTACCTGTTCTTCTCATTTATTGCATCCCACTAGCACAAAATTTTCTTTTCTTTCTTTCTTGTTTGTCTTTCTTTTTTTAAAAATCAATTTATTTCCTGTGTTTGGTGCAGTTAAACCAGTCTGAAGATGCAGGGTAAACCAACTTTTGAAATAAATTTAAGTTTATAACTGAAAAATTCAAATGTAAGGTTTTTCTCTGAAATTTTTCTTAATTATATTGCTCTGTATGATTTGTTATTATTCTCATACATTGAGCTCTTTACTGAGAGTTTTTACTTGGATATTCATTTCTTAGGAACACCTCAGGATTATCCACATAACCAACGGATTTTATATATATATATATATATATATATATATATACACTGAATTGTGTTTGTTAATTGATTGAGGTCACAACTTTTAATGAAGTTACTTTTTTTTGTGGTTACTGACTGGGGATTATGAGAACGCAGTTTGAAAGAGTTGATATCTGGACTTATACTAAATTAAAACTTAATTATTTTATTTATTTTTAACTCCTCAGCACACAGGTATGTGTACATGTTTGTGCTGGGGAATCTGTTGGCTGCAGCTCAATTCTTCCATTATCTGAAAGCTCATTCATTGAAATAATTTATCTGAAAATTAAATCTAGGATTTTTTTTTTTTTTTTTTTAATAAGAGTAGATAGGCTCTCCTATTGCCCAGTCCATACTCCTCTCACTTTTTTTTGAACAGGAGTAGAGGCTCCTTGCTTCTTGTTTAGGAAGGGTTTCCTTTCCTTTTCTGTGGCCTTAATAGTGGTTCTGTCATTAATTTTTTTTTTTTTTTGATATATATGGATGGTGGCTATATCTCTTCATACTGAGAGTAACAGGTTGGTAGTTTTCTGGTTGTTGTTCTTGTCTGGTAGTTACAAGTCCAAACTTTTGTGTAGGCTGCTCTGATCAACAGTTGTATGATATAGGGGTTCTTGTAGTGCCTTGCTGTGCATAGAAGGGAACCCTTGCAAGCACCTCCGGTGGGCAACCCTAAGGCCACACTATGCTGCAGTCTGTACCAGTTCCCTTTCTGCACATGTTACATTAGATGACCTGCTACTATGCTAGGCCTTTTCCTTACCAATATAACACATCATTACTATAAGCAACCAAAGATATAAAACTAAACCAGCTCAATAAAAAAACAAACACCTAAACCCTTTGACGTTTCTTTCTCTAACATTCATGGTATTTGTACTAACTTCTGCAGTGTGTAATTATTTCTCTTTGAAAAGTTTCTGGACATCCTAGCTCTCTGTGAAACAAATCTTAACTCTTCAATCCCCTCCTCTGATTTCTTGATTCCTAGCTTATCTTCCTCTCTTTAGGAAGGACTCTAATGTTCACGTACATGGCCTAGGAGTTTATGCCCACAAACATCTCTAGGCTAGGGAACTCTCTTTTGAATTGCCTGACCATTCTTACATGTGTCTCTATTTCTCTCTACTTCACTCAGTCAGCAATCTCTTCATTCTCTGCCATTCCCATCCCTTGCATGCTAGATAATATTTCTGATAATATAGACAAGACCATCTTCCTACATCCGTTTGCAAGTATATTCATGGTCGATGCTTCTAATGCCCACCATTCCTAGTGGCTTAAACACTCTACCACTGACCTTGCTAACATCCAAACCCTTAACTTCTCAATCTCTCATGCAAGTGGTAAACTTCTCCATGTATTTTCTCAGTAACCCTGATGGACATGCTTCTCTTTTTTTGTCTCTATCCTTGACTGTTGTCATGCTACACAGCTCTGCTCTCTTGGCAACTCTGATTATGTAGTAGTGCCTGTAAACATTTCCTTCCTCTCCTCCTCCAACCAAGAATCTCTTACCAACAGAATATCTTTCTGTTATCAATGAGCAGCTTGGGATTTGTTCTGTGGTTCCCTTTGTGATGTCCCTGGGAATAAAACTTTTAATCATCCTGTTTCAAAATGCATGTCTGAGGTCTCCTCCTGGGTGAAAACTGGTATCGATGCTTTCATTCCAATGAGGAAATCCTAAGTTAAACTATGTTCATCTCCTTGGTTCTCACTTGCATGCTTAGCCGCTATAGCCCACAGGAATCACTTTTTCATTTTCATTTTTTCTTTTTCTTTTTCGTGATATGTCTGATTGCAACAGACATCTCTTTGTCTCTGCTTGTAATGAGTGCAAGCATGTCCTCAATTAAGTAAACTCACTGTTTGCTGATAGAATGAAACAACATATAGCATCTTGCAAGTTTGCTTCTAGAGATTATTCGCGGTTCTCTAAGAGTGTGCTAAACAGCTGCAAATCCTCAATCCCTCCTCTATTCAATCAATTTGAAGTCCTGACCTACAGAAGATAAGGTTGAATGCTTTGCTCGGAAATTCTCTTCCGACTCACCACTCAACTCATTTGGAGTACCCACGTCTGATTTCCCTCCTAGAACTGACACTCTTCTGAGTGATATGCGCGTAACCCTGTCACTGGTCTCGGACATAATTTTTAAATTAAACTCCCATAAGGCAAGTGGAGGTGAAGGGATCCTAGCTGTCGCCCTAAAGAAATGTGCTCCCAAGCTGGCTCCATTTCTCTCCAAACTCTGCAACTATTGCCTCACAGCTTCCTGCTTTTCAGGTTGTTGGAAGTCCTCTGTAGTTCCTGTTTTTAAGAACTCTGGAGAACCTTCTGACCCCTCTAACTATCGCCCCATTAGTCTCCTATTGCTTTTCAGCAAAGTATTCGAGGCTTTAACCAATGCTGAAATGGCTAAGTATCTTACCTCTCATAACCTACTCTCTGACAAACAATATGACGTCCGTTTTTCCCAGTCTACTTCTGATGTGCTTACAGCCATCACTGAATATGTATATCAAGATCTTGGTAATGACAGCAAAACTTGAGCTGCGGCTCTAGATATCTCAAAGGTGTTTGACAGAATTTGGTATGTTGTTCTTCTAAGTAAGCTTCAGGGCTCCGGTATTACAGGATGATTATTTGATTTAATCTAATCGTTCCTATCAAATCATGAAACAAAGTTCATTCTGAACAGGCTTGTTTCCAGATTCTTTCACCAAAATGCAGGTGTCCTCCAGGGCTCTATCCTGGGTCTCACATTGTTTCTGGTCTTCTTCAATGATCTTCCTGATGCCATCACTTCCCAAGTCAGCATTTATGCAGATAACACTACCATTTACTCTTGTCTCAATAGTAAATCTGTCAGAGCTGACACATTTAACCTGGCCACTGCTTTTGAAAGGGAATTCCAATCAGTGCTTAACTAGAGCAGGAAATGGCTTGTAAATTTTAATCCCTCCAAAACTAAACTGCTTTCATTTAATCACCATAGAGAAACTTCCCTGCCTGTCATCAACATGGCTGATGCTTGTCTCCTGGAGAGTGTCTCTTTACACCTCCTTTTCCTCACATTTTCAACTGACTTGAAGTGGAACAACTACATTGAATCAATAGCTGCATCTACTGCAAGGAAAGTTGGCTCATTGTGTTGTGCCAGAAGGTTTTTCATGTCAGAGTCCATCTTGCACATTTACAAATCTACCATTCATCTGTGCATTGAATACTGTTGCCATATCTAGTCTGGTGCTTCTGCTACTTATCTTGAAGTTCTTGACAAAATCCAAAGAAGGATCTGCAATATAATCAATCCTGACTTGGCATCTTGACTTCAGCGATTATCTCAGAGACGTGATGTGGCTTCCCTCTGTCTTTTCTACAAATAAAAATGACAACAAGCTCTTTTTCACTGGTGTCCCGACTACATGAATATAAGTGTGCTACGAGATTGTTATCTAGGTCCCACCCATTTACTGTTGAAATAGTTAAAATGTCACCACTACTTTTACTCCAACAGTTTCTTTTCTTGCACTTCTTGACAGTAGAACTCCCTTCCATTTACTTGCTTCCCTGAAAACTACAATCTTCAAAACTTTAAATGCAACATCAATCGCCATCTTTTGGTGTCTTGAATTTCATTTGTCTTTTATCCTTTTCTCAATCCTCTCTATACCCAGTTTTTTCTCTGACTTTCAAACTCTGTAACCCCTTGTGTACTAGTGACATTCCCACCTTGCATGGAGTGAAATGATTAGAAAATAAAAGTAATGTGTGTGTGTATATATGTATGCGCAGTACTGCATCTAGCCTCAAATTGTTTATATGGATGTGTTTGTGTGAACTAAAATGCATACAACTGTATATGTGTGTGTTTATGCATATAAGTGTGTAACCCCAAACAAACACTAAAGTAGATTCTCCTTTCTGTCATGAAACAGTCAAATAAGCATAAATAGATCCAATTTTTAAAAAATAAACCATTTTGCCTGATGATCACAAAAGTGTGAAACCCAGGGTCACAAACTCATATCCATACAACTGAATATATATGTGCACGTGTGTGTGTAAAATTTCAGATAGAGTATGTCTGTCAAAGTACAATATAACTAAAGACAAATGGAAAACTTAGCCAATGCATTTTGTCCTCTTTTGCATTGATAAAGTCCCTCAGAGGAGGCAACACATCAGCTAAGTTCTCCTTTCATCATATATTTACAGCAAAAACTGTGATAGATATATACGGAGCGGTTTTGATTGATAAATGGATACGAAGTGACTGTGATAGATAAGAAAAACAAAAAAATAGATACAAAAAAAAAACAGAGATGCACATATATGAACTATAGGTAGTAACTACCTGTAGGTATCAGTAAGTCAACAGACTATGGAGGCTAGCTGGGATCTGTTGAGTACAAATCAGACTTACGCAAGAACTACTGACCTTCCAATAGTAGCACTGGATTACTGGATTGACTTGCAGTGATCTTATGTATAACTGTTACCTTTATTCTTATTGTGTTGGTTTTTAGATTAAACCTTTACTTTTTTCTATCCACCTTGTTTTTCAAGTATATATTCCTATTAGCATGGAATATAACAGAAGAAATATTAGTCAAAAATGAATTTTTCAATGCTTTCTGTAATAAAAGAAAGTTTACATTTAAGATATTATTAAAAATATTACTAGCATAGATAAAACAACAGCAATTAACCGTTAGCAATCTGCATTATTATTATTACTCCCCATTCCACTGCATTCTTTTTCAAGGCCTCTCAATTTTTTTAATTTTTTTTTAAGCAATTCACCCCAAGCAAGGTGGAAGTGCCACTAGTATGCAAGTGGGGGGGGGGCTACAGAGTATGTAGGAAGGAAAAAGACTAGGTATAATGGTTGTTGAGGAAAGGATAAAAAGAAAAATGGGGGGAGATAAAAAGAACACCTGGGATTAAGACAACAGAAGATGTTGATTGACATCTTACTTATTATAAAACCCAGATTTGTGTGTCTGTACGTTTATATATTGATCGGATTTCCTACATTTTCAAAACCGAAAAAACAAAACTTCACAGGACTATTTAAAATTACCTTGCAGTGGTTCTTTAGCGCCAAAAATTGGAAAAACACAATTGGTTTTGCATGAAATCAATTGGAAAACACGATTAAGAGGTATCATGGCGGAATGAAAGGTGGACAACTCATAAAAAAGTTATACTTATTATGAAACCCAGATTGTTTGTTTGTGTGTGTGTGTGTGTGTGTTCGTTTATATATGGGATCGGATTTCCTACATTTTTCAACCGATTTCAACAAAACTTCACTTTTTTTTTGGCAGGTAGTGTTTCTTATTGTCTTGTACACTTTTTTCTTTATTTTTACATTCAGAATGCTTTAAAAATTCCATTTACAAGACAATTGTTTATAATAAAATTCTATTCAATCGGTAGACTCATAACAATTGAAAACAATGTTTTTGTTTGAGTTTGGGTTTGACCAATTCGTAAAAAAAAAAAGTATACAAAAAAAAATAAAACTAATTAAGACATGCGTATCTGTCAACCTTAAACAATCTTTGTCAATTTTATTTTTCAGTCTTTATGATAGTCGATACTTGATCTATCTCTTACTGTTACATCCCCGGGCAACGCCGGGCTCTACTGCTAGTTACATTTAAATGTATGAAGATTATAGTTATCAAGGAAGCAAGCAAGTAAGAAGGAAGTTCCACTGTCGGGAAGTGCAAGTGAAGAAGCTGTTAGAGTAGAAGTGGTGGTTATATTTAACTGTTTTGATGGTAAAAAAAGTGGGACCGAGAAGCAAACCTCATAGAACACTTAAATTCATGCAGTCAGGGTACCAGTGAAAATAGCTTGTCAGAGCAGATGCCATGAAAATATTTATAGAAAAGACAGAAGGAAGCCACATTACACCACTGAGAAAGTGACAGGAGTCAAGACCCCAAATCAGGACCAATCACATTGCATATTCATCTTTGGATTTTGTCAAGAACCTTGAAATGAGCAGCAGAAGCACCAGACCATATATGGCAACAGTATTCCATGCATGGACGAATGGTAGATTTGTAGATGTGAAGGATGGACTCAAATGAGAAAAACATTCTGGTGTGACAAAGAGAACCAACTCTCTTTGTCATAGATACAATTGATTCAATGTACCCTAGTCACAGTGAGGCGTGTTCTCGTGGAGTTGAGCATCGACCGTGCTGATAGAAAGCAAGGATGTTTATCTATGGTGAATAAACCAAAGCAGTTTCATTTTGGATGCATTAAAATTCACAAGCCATTTCCTGTCCCAGTCACCTACAGATTGGAAGTTGTTTCCAAGACCAATGCTCAGGTTAACTTTGTCAGCAATGCCAGATTTACTATTGAGGCAGGTGTAAATGGTAGTGTTGTCTGTGTAGATGCTGACTTGAGAACTGATGACGTCAGGAAGATCATTGATGAAGATCAGAATCAGTGTAAGACCAAGAATAGAGCCTTGAGGAACACTAGCATTCATATGGAAGGAACTGGAAGAGAACCAGTTCAGGACCACTTTCATTTCATGGTTAGACAGGAATGATTGGATTAAATCAAATAAGAATCCTGTAATACCATATCCCTGAAGCTTATGTAGAAGGCCAGCATGCTAAAACCTCTCAAACACCTTCGATATATCTAGAGCAATAGCTCGAACTTCACCATTATTATCAAGAGCTTGGCATACATATTCAGTTATGGCCGTAAGCACATCAACAGTAGACTGAGCAAAACAGAAACCATATTGTTTGACAGAGAGCAGATCATGGGAGGTGAGATGCTTAACTACTTCGACATTGATTAAAGCCTCAAAGACTTTGCCAAAGAGTGGTAGGAGACTGATGGGACTGTAGTTACATGAGAGTTCTTAAAGACCGGGGCAACAGAGGAGGAATTCCAATAGGCTGGAGAGCAAGAATCAGCAATGCAATAGTTGTAGAGTTTTGAGAGAACTGGAGAATTGCACTATCCTTATTGCTAAATTCACTCAAAGTTGTTTTCCGTTACCATAGCAGGATATGACAACACAACTATGCAATTCAAACTCACTAATGTTCAGGGATTGTTATAGTGGAACACACCTATTCTATAGTTAATAGACTCTCCAACCTATAATAAGTAGGAGTAGTAATAGTAACGAGTCAGTCGCTCAGTGAGTTAGTCAGTCAGTCGATGTCGGACGACCGTTAGTCAGATATTAAAGTATCAGCCGACCACAACTAGATTTCTCTGCGTCATTACCTATTATATCAAGTTCCTAACGTTTTGTACGTCAAACCTATTTTAGGACCGACTTAGTACAGATACAAGCCTTCACTGTGAAACTACTCTACAACAGGGATCAAGTCACTTTCAGTGGCAGTATAAACTTTTTGTACAGCAAATGAAGTTACATACAGAGTGATAAAGGTTAAGAGGAAAAAGGAGGAGTCAAAAATGAATGATGGTAGATATTTTTCATCTAATAAAATTTGAAGATAAATATTACTTGTAGTGTAAATGAAACAAATGAAATTAAAATGGTAGAAATACTAGTGAAAAATTGACAATGGCTAACAATACATCATCTAATAAGGTTTCAAGATAAACTTGATAATTTACTCGATTTGCTTGAATGGCAAGTCTGATTGGTTCAGTATGGTCAAATTGGCACCTGATCTCAATAATGACTTTTAATCTTTTAAATGGGGTGAGATATTATTTGTTAATTTTAAAACCTCCTCAATGAAACTACTTGTCTTAGAGAATATTTTTGCTTTCCATCATCATGCTTGATGCTGACCTCTTGGAGAGTGATTCATTAACCCTTCTAGAGCTAGCATTTTTCACTGACATGAAATAGAATGATTATATTGAATCGATGGCAAGGTCTGCTTCTTGGAAAATTGGTTCACTATATGAGGCTATATGAGTTGTGTTGTCATATTTTCTCACTAGAATCTTACATCTTTTATAAGTTTACCATTCATCCATTCATTAAATATTGTTGCCACATGTAGTGCTTCTCTTATGTATCTTAAGATTGTTGATAAAATCCCAAGTAAAATCTGTAATGTTATTGTTTCTGACCTGACATCTCAGCATCAGTCAATTCCCCATCATCGTAACATAGCTTTTCTGTGCTTTTTCTATAAATATTTTTATGGTGATTGTTCTGATGAGCTTCCCTCTTTGGTATAAATTGTATTCATTGTAAATATTCATTCAGATTTCATTTTTAAATGATGTTGTTTTTATCCACCCATCCCGACAAATTGTACATATGGGAACTAGCTAAGATTACATAGAAACTTTGAGGTATTATGGTGATTGTAGTAAGAATGTATTGTTTTGGTGTAAGGAATACTGTGGTATGTTTGGATCAGTAATCGTAGCTAGCTAAGTTTAAGATAAGACAGACTGAAGACCAGTCTTCTCCTATCCCCACTTTTGGCCTTGTGCCTCATTTTTGTATTTTCAAAATATTACTTTCGTCTTTGGCACCTAGACTTTATGAATTTAAGAGCAGTACTGGATTGGCAGCTAGGTCTCATCATTTTACAGTTTAAAGTGGCTCGATGTAACCATAAGTTCTATGCTAATATTTTTTTTTGCACTTTTAACTTTTTCTTCTTGCTTTCCAATCAACTTTGATCTTCAAAATTTTAAATGCATCATCTGTCTCCTTGAACCCTGTTCATTTATTGTCCTCTCATTTTAATGTTTTTTTCTCCAGATTCTTTCACACTCAATAACTCCTTACATCTTTGCCTTACTTGGGGTGAAATGATTAAAAAAAGAAAATTACTTGTAGTATAAATGAAGGAAATGAAATTAATTTGGCAGAAATAATAATCTAGAATTAATAGTGGCTGATATTGCTTTATCTCACAATACTAATTCAAGTTAACATTATAAAAATGACTATTTTATATTTTTTTTCAGATTGTGTTATTTTCTTTAGTGTGTATGAACATTTTTGACATTTGTTTGATAAAAATTGTGATATCAGTTACATAATTAAAATACTTTTTCTTAATCATGTGCTTGTAAATTAATTCAATTAATAAGGAGAAAGATATTTTGTTCAACCAGTGAGTTGTTAAACTAAAATTTGGAAATTGTTTCTCTTGACATGACTCTCTATCTATCTATCTATCTATCTATCTATCTATCTATCTATATATATATATATATATATATATATATATATATAAAATGATGGATTCTCCCATCAAATCAACATATGAAGGCACAACAGTCTTTTTAGTTCATTTTTTTATGTTTATGCCTTAAATGGCACTTCAGCTGCCAATTTACCCATCAAGCCACATTTAGCACAGATTACAGGATTTTGAGTGAAGCAGGTTGGAAGGTTTGATCTAATCTGGGTGTTAGATCTTAAATCGTAAAGACTATTTCAGTTTATTTTTATATCTTTTGTTGTGGTCTGCATACATTATGTGCATCATCCTGAAGCTGACTCAACCCAAGGAATTTTACCAGGAAAGAAAAATAACTTTTTATTGTTCTCTTGGACATATATGTACTTGTTTGCAAAGGGTAGCAGAAAAAGTCTGTCTGATGTGCTACTTCCTTGTGCACTTCAAATGATCTAACTTTTAGGTACACAGCCTTGTGTATACATCGGTACATTTATAAATTCTTAGTAAAACATTTAGCCAAATATAAAGAATGAGAAGATTGTTATAAAAATCTTTTAAATGGAAAGTGCCAACCAAACTTCAATATTTATAATCCTTTTATCTGGACTGCAACATCTGCCTTTGGCACTGGTGGGAATAAGTAACTGTTTCTATTTATAAATGCAGAGATATATTAATTTTGGATAGATACAAGGCGGGGACAGCATCTTAAGTAAGTCTGAGCTGTTTATTAAAAGATCTTTTTCTATGCCTAGAGAGGAAATGGTTTTCGATAGCCTTTCTTTGGTTCACCACCAAAGTTTCCTCTTTTTGGATCTGTTAAGATCTTAAGATCTCTATCTCTAGAAAAATGCATTTTCTCTCTAACTTTACATGTAAGATTAGAATATTCATAGAATAAACCATACCGATTCCCTCAGAATTGTTTTGTGGCCAAGAGAGTTGTTCTTTCTCTTACATTGCTGGATATCTATTAATCTGCAAAAGTGATCAGCCTGGCAATTGCAATCACTCTTACTCGGCAGTTATGATTGATTTAGTAATTGCAGCTGGTTTATTCTCACTCAGTGGTTGTTATCACACCAGCAATTGCAGCCACTGTCACTCACTAGTTGTGATCATATGAGCAATTGCAGTCACTCTCACTTGCTAGTTGTGATCACATGAGCAATTGCAGTCACTCTCACTTGCTAGTTGTGATCACATGAGCAATTGCAGCCACTCTCACTTGCTAGTTGTTATTCTACCAGCAATTGCAGACACTCTCACTTGCTAGTTGTTATTCTTCCAGCAATTGCAGCCACTCTCACTTGCTAGTTGTTATTCTACCAGCCATTGCAGCCACTCTCACTTGCTAGTTGTTATTCTACCAGCCATTGCAGCCACTCTCACTTGCTAGTTGTTTATTATACCAGCAATTGCAGCCACTCTCAATTGGTAGTTGTTATTCTACCAGCCATTGCAGCCACTCTCACTTGCTAGTTGTTTATTCTACCAGCAATTGCAGCCACTCTCAATTGGTAGTTGTTATTCTACCAGCAATTGCAGTCACTATCACTCGCTAGGTGTTATTGTACCAGCAATCGCAGCCACTCACTTGCTAGTTGTGATCACATGAGCAATTGCAGCCACTCTCACTTGCTAGTTGTTATTCTACCAGCAATTGCAGCCACTCTCACTTGCTAGTTGTTATTCTACCAGCAATTGCAGCCACTCTCACTTGCTAGTTGTTATTCTACCAGCCATTGCAGCCACTCTCACTTGCTAGTTGTTTATTCTACCAGCAATTGCAGCCACTCTCAATTGGTAGTTGTTATTCTACCAGCAATTGCAGCCACTCTCACTTGCTAGTTGTTATTCTACCAGCCATTGCTAGTTGTTTATTCTGCAGCCACTCTCAATTGGTAGTTGTTATTCTACCAGCAATTGCAGCCACTCATTTTTGGTAGTTGTTATTCTACCAGCAATTGCAGCCACTCTCAATTGGTAGTTGTTATTCTACCAGCAATTGCAGCCACTCTCATTTGGTAGTTGTTATTCTACCAGCAATTGCAGCCACTCTCAATTGGTAGTTGTTATTCTACCAGCAATTGCAGCCACTCTCATTTGGTAGTTGTTATTCTACCAGCAATTGCAGTCACTCTCAATTGGTAGTTGTAGTCAATCATGCAATCACAGACACTCTTATTCATCAATCCGGATCAATCCAACAGTTGGTGCTTGGTTTAAGGCATATTTATTTCTTGCTTAAATTAAATTTCTATGACTTATGATGAAACCTGCTTGCCTGAAATTCACTCTTAGATGTTGTGGCCCCACAATCTCATAATCTACCTCTGATATTTCCATCTAATAAACAATAAGTCCACCAACTTCAAAATATAAACTTGTCTGAAGATTTTATTATTCTTATTGTGCTAGATAATGCATACTATAAAATGAATCATTGAAAGTAAACTAGACTAAACTAAGAGAAAGAGTACTATAAATTGAAATATTTTATGAAACTAATAGTGTTTTTTTTTTTGTTTTTTTTGTTTTTTTTTGAGAATATCTTCAAGATGTTGTTCGTTTATAATAGACTAATGGATATTCTTTTGTAAACACTTCAGTATTCATTTGATGGAAACAATTTTTTCTTTTGTTCATTAATGAACTATTGTTTTCCTGATTCATTCTCTTGATGGGAATCCAACAATATTAATAATTTAATAATCATATGAAAGAGCATTGCTTTCAATAGGATTTTAAAGTAATTGATGTCCATGATGTGTAACATTAGCATTGTATACGTGTGTGTTTGTGTACGTTAAAAAAGAAAACGTTTCCTACTTTTATTTTGTATTTCAATTTTAACAACTTGTTCTGTTTTCAATATTGACAATTTTCAGTTTTCAGTCATGTTAGAGTATGAAAACTTTCATCTCAACATGATAATTTTTGTCTTTCAATGTTGTACACTATAAAAGGAGTACTTTTATTGTTTTCAATATTATCGCAGATTTGCAGAGTGTAAACTACATTATCTGTAAATGTTGTAGAGTAGTTTCACAGTGGAGGCTTGTATTTCACTAAGTCTGTCCTAAAAAGGTTCGACGTACAAAAACGTTAGGAACTTGTAATGACGCAGAGTAATCTAGTAGTGGTCGCTGATACTCTTAGTGTCCGACATCGACTGGCTGACCAACTCACTCAGCGACAGACTTTGCAACAGCTACTACTACTTATTATAGGTGGGAGAGTCTATTAACTATAGAATAGGTGTGTTCCAGTATAACAGTAAATTAGTTGATAAAAGAATGAGAATGAATTCTCCCAGTTCAGCAAAGTCTTTGTTAATCTACCGCTTCAGCAATCTCTCTGTTGGCCTTCACTTCAGCAAAATCTGTCAGCCTCCCACCAGCAATATCTCTCTGTTGGTTTCCTTCACCAAAAATTCTGTTGGCTTCCTGCTCCAGCAAAGTCTTCATTTGATGTTGTGCAAATATTGTTTGATAAATTTGCTTCTGCACAGATTTTAAATCAGAAAATTATTGCATACATATCACTTTTAAAAATCCTTTCAGATTTTTTTTCCTCTCAGCATCATATGATCTGTATTAGAATTTCTATGAAAATAGTACTGTTGAGAAAAGTTTCTTCTTCTGCCGACTTCAGCAAAAATAATTAAAAAAAATGTTTAGTTGCTATATTACACTACTGTAAACATTCAGTTTAAAAACTGATGGTATAACTATTTTAAAAAGTGTATACCAAAAAAAAATATATATATATATATATATTAAATAGCTACCAATGTTAAAGTAACAACCATTCCTCTGACAATAACAGAAAAGGTTTTAAGACAGCAAAACCCAGTATATCTGTAAAACCCAGCTCAGTTGTAAAGGTCTATTTGTATAGTGATTTTCCAAGCATAGCTCAGATGTGGCACAAGGCCGAAAGTAGGGGGCACCCAGTGAGAATCGAACTCACTACTCAGTGGTAATTGTTCTAGCGAGACAAGCTTGCTAACCATTACACCACCTTGAGGTGCCCAAAGGTCTATTTGTATAGGTGAGGTGGCCAGATTCCATAATTCAGCCAATAGAAAATTCATATAAAAGATCAGCATTTAATTAATATAAAATTCAATAGCTTTTCAACTTTTATCAATATTGAGCAGTGCTTCCTAAATTTATTTTTTACATATGGCACCCTTTACAATATATAAAAATATTTTGGCACACTTTATATATAAAATGTGGACACCTACAAAACTGTACCCATTACACTGCAGGCCTCTCAACTATTAACCATGTGCTCTTTACCCACACTCCAACCTAACATCACTGTAAGTGAAACCAAGTGTCTTCAGTTATAGCTGATGCTTATATACGAACTTTATTACAAATTTCAATTTGCATTTTTTTATATGTTGCGTACCTATGTTTCATAGAATATGCAAATGCATTTGATAAAGTACATAACAAAGAACTTTTTGCACTGCTTGGGCTTGATGTATTTCGGAAAGATTTTTTTAACAATGATATTCATGCTGTACAAGGCCCAAGAGCCACTCGAGTTAGAGGATAACATAAGGAAAAGACTTTAGAAGGAATCAGAAATCCAATCCTAAACAGGAAACTAGGATTAACATCTACTCCTGTTCAAAAGACTGTTAATAGTGTGAACTGGATAATAGGCAAATCTATCTACTCCTATTGAGAAAAGAAAAAGTAATTCAATAGTAAGTGCAAGTTAAAAAAAAAAAAAAAGAATTGAAATACTATGTAAGCTTGATATTAGAATAATCCAGAACTTAAACTGGGGGGGAAACAGCCTGCATAAGGATAGAAAATGAATTCAGTAAATACACAAAAGTAGAAAGAGACCTAAAAAAAAAAAAAGATGTATCTTCTCACTAGACTTATACGACCTTTACAGCAATGCAATCCTGAAAGAATTAGTAGTCCTACAAGGATTTATTATTGGTGGACATAATCTTAATGTAAGATATGCAGCTGGCACATGTTGCTTGCGGACATGTAAAGGAATGCAAGAAGAAAGGACTAAACATCAATTGTAAGAAGGCAGAATGTTTGGTTGTCCACAAGAGGAACAGTCCAAGATGCAAACTATGAACTGAAGATCAAACATGCATTGGAATAGTGAAAGATGCTTTCCAGAAGCTCAGCAAATGTATCAAGAAACAGGAAAATTTTGTTAGAAAGAAAGAAAAGAGTACTCAACTGTTACATAATATCAGTCCTCTTTGATAACAGTGAATGCTGGACAATCTCCTCACAGATGAAGAAGAGACTTGAGGCAATAGAAATATGATTCTACAGAAGGATACTGAGAATACCATGGACTGAACATGTGAGCATTGACAAAGTTTTAGAGAAAATGGAAACAAAAAGGACACTTATACTTAGAATCAGAGAGAGAGAGAGAGTTGAAATTTCTAGACCACGTAATAAGGAAAGAGGACTTGGTGAATTTGACATTCACTGAACATATTGAAAGCAAGAGGGACAGAGAAAAGTAGTAAATAACATACCAAACAAACTTGTGAAAATAGTTGGCAGAACAAGAATTATGAGAGATAGCAACAACATAATTAACATTACTAAGAGCTACAAAAGACAGGAAATTGTGGAGAGCCATGATCACTCATGTCCTGAAGAAACACGGCACATAGAAAACTTGCACAGTTTGAGAAACACTGATATAGACTACATATTTATACATGAATTAGTTTGGTGCAGAAGTAATATTGATTCTCTGCTTAAAATAATGTTTGTTTTTTTCTTTTGCAATGATGTTCACCGTGTACAAGGCCCGAGAGCCACTCGAGATAGAGGGTTATAGAGTAAGAGCCACAGTTTATGCAGATATGTGGAGACTTGAGCAGGTTAAGATTGTAGTGATTGGGGAAACATCGGTTCCACAAAGCAACAGTTCATGGGAAGAAGCTGCTCAGTTGGAACTTACAATGGAATAGGAAAGCTACAAGGGTAGTTCGCTATAATGTGCATGGCATGGCGGGGGACGGGTCTTAACCATGAACTAAGGAATGTAGTTCGTTTATTAATCAAAGTAAAAACTGTTGGAATCTATGCATTGTTGCCAATAATAAACAAGTCTATTTATTATGATAACTTAAGATTTTAGAATCATAGGACTGATGAATTCTTTACAAAGACAGGAAATTGTGGAGAGCCATGATCAACAAGCGAAGGTGCATGGCATATAGAAGAAGAAAGTAATTGAGATGATATTAAAAACAAAACAGTGCAACCAAAAAAATGAAAGACTTGATTTCCAGGAGTATCCATTTGTTGAGATTTTTTAATTTTCTTTTTCCCCATCTGTGGCAAATGTTGACCAAGTGTTGACTGAACTTTTATGGACATGTTGCAGCTGCCTGATATATAAATATGCATTAAATATTTCCTTTAAGAAAATTCTAAATGTATAATGATCTCACCACACGCACAGCATTACCATTTTATCTGTGGAACTCAGCTTTTTTGTTCAATTGTACAGATTTATCTTTATCAATCCACTACCTTTTGCATTGATTATTTTTATATATATAATCAATTTTCCATTACCTGTTATGATATATTTAGGGAACACTTAATTAGATACATTCATTATTATAATTGGTTCCCAAAAATGGAAATTATTTATGACTCAACCCAATATTTGTGTGAGGAACAGTTTTCAGAAAATATGACTGATTACTTACATTATTTACATTATTCGGACTGTTATCCTCATCTTTATAGGCATAATTGGAAATATAGCAATGAAGATAAGGATAACAATCTGAATAATATAAATAATGATACTGGCATCTCGTCTGCATCTGCTCTCTCACAGACGTGCCGTTGCCTCCCTCTGTCTTTTTTACAAATACTTTCACAGTAACTGCTCTGGTGAGACACTTTCGCTAGTTCCCAGACTTTGTGAATTTAAGCGCTAACTAGGCTGGCATTTTGCTCTCGCCCTTTCACTGTCGAAACTGTTAAATGTAGCCGTCTCTTCTACTCCAATAGCTTCATGTCTCACACTTCTAGCCTGTGGAACTACCTCCCCATTTCTTGTTTTCCTGATAGCTATAATCTCCAACTATTCAAATGTAACGTCAATTGACGTCTCCAGATGCCATGATCTATCCCCTAACCGTTTCTTCATCTTTTCCTCTATCACTCCTCTTTATTCTCGCTCCTACTCTGAAGCCCTTTGCATGCTAGTGGCTTCCCGCCTTGCTTGGGGTTGAATGCAAAAAAAAAAAAAGATACCTTATTTCAGAGATATAGACAAATAAGTTCAGTGATCTTAGGCAGATTGCACAGATATTCTTATTCTAGGTGTAAGTACTGATTTGTATTTAAATAATCATGTCATTTTTTTATGGGTGGTATACTAGTAACATATATTCATGTTTTTTACATTTATAAAAATAGAGTTACATACGATTCAGAAAGACATTGTTTTGACTGAAACAGTTTTTGTGTGTCTCTGTGTTTTGTGTGTGTCTCTGTGTCTTATTCATCAGCAAATTATTAAATTCAAACAAGCAACTAAGTTTTATGGAGTGTGTTCAGTACTGATGAATTATTTTTTCATTTTAAAACTATCAGTTAATTATGAAACACTTTGGTGTAAATATAATTTTATTTTTAGCTCTCAGTTTAATGTGAAATTTGTGTTCATAGCTTTCATTATTTCTTTTTTTTTCTTTATCAAATTAAGCAAAAGTAGAATAGCAATGACTATAATTTAATTTGGCTGAGTGGTTCATTTAAATAAAAACTTCTCACTACATTTTTGTTTTTCTCAATCTAGAATTATCAAAATTATATCTAAAATTTCTAATCTTATTGTAATCTTTAAAATATTGACTTTCCTGGAATTTTTTTTCTAATTGGAATCACCCCATGCAAGACAGTAAAGCCAATAAGACACAAAGGGTTGCAGGGTGTGGAAGAATTAGGAACAGAAACATTATAATGTGAATGAAGAGCTAAAAGTAATCAGGAGGACAGTAGATAGTGATTGACATTGAATTTAAATTTTTGCAGATTAAAGTTGGCTGGAAAGCATGGAGCTAGAAGGGAGTTCCACAAGCAAGAAGTGCAAGAAAAGAAACTTAGCATAAAATTTATGGTTACATTTAGCCAACTCAACTGTAAATTGATGAGATCTTGATGCCAATCTAGAATTGTGCTTAAATTCCAAAAGTCTAGGTACCATAGTGAAGAGCGATATTTATTTGTAATTTATATACAAGATGTGGCACAAGGCCAAAATAGGGAAAGGAGGAAAAGGACGGATTTCATTTGTCAACTTTAAACTTAGCTAGCCACAAACACTGACCCAAACATAACCACAATATTCCTAACACCAAAACAACACATTCTTATTTACCTATTTTACTACATTCATCATAATACCTCATTGTCTCTATGAAAGTCCCTATATATACAGTTCATTGTCTGTGGTGGGAGGGGAATAAAACAACAATTTAAAAAGTAGCCCCAATGAGTTTTTGCAATATGAAAACAAAACAAAACATATTGAAGAGCTCATCCGAACAATTGCCATGAATAGTATTATAGAAAAGGAACAGAGAGGCACCCTTACATCAGTGAGAAAGTGACTGAAGCTGAGCTGCCAGATCAAGACCAATAATATTGCTGATTCTTTTTTGTATTTTATCGAGGAGCTCACGGTAAATAGCAGGGTACCAGATCAGATGTGGCAGCAATGTTCTCAGCATGGGTGAATGGTAGACTTATAGATATGTAAGATAGATTCTGGGGGTGGATAATCACCTTGCACAATACAGTGAACCAAATTTCTTAGCAGCTGATCTAGCAATGGATTCAATATAATCTTTCCACTTCATCAAAGCTGATGGAAGACAGAGGGGTCTCCCAGATGGTTAATGGAGAGAAGTTTAGTTTTGGAAGTGTTAGAATTAACAAGCCATTTTTTGCCCCAGTTAACAAGAGAATCCAGTATCATTATCTGTTTTCTTTGTGCTAAGTTCCGTCTTTTATAGACAAAAAAAAAAGAATCTTTCCATAGAATCTATTCTCTGTATAACTGACAAGGAATAAAACATTTAATCTGAATGCAGGTTGTATAAGAATAAATATGTTTTAATATCTGTCTATATTTCTGAGATGAGATATTATGTACATTATTTACATTATTTGGACTATTGTCATCTTTGTCACCATATTTATTACAATGTTTCGGCCATTGTACGCTCCGGCCTTCTTCAGGTGGTTGGAATGTCGAACTGAACTCTTTATTTCGCTCAGTGGGGTAGACTTTTCTAGTTCCATGTGCCATGTTTAATGGATGTCAGTTATCAGTTATCTCCTGTTAATTTCCCTCTGAAAGTTCTCCACTGCCTTAACTGGGTATTGAACTCACACTCTTTGGGTCATGTCACTGGATCTAACCAACGCTATATCCATTGTGCCATGTTTTATTAGTTTTTCTAAGTTTATTGGTTGCTTTTATTTAGTGGCATATCAGCACCTCTATGGGTTATTTAACCCCAAAATCTACATATATTGTACACATTTCTATAGCTTTAACTAAATATATTTTGAATGCAATTGTATGTCTACATCACAGATACAGTATGTTGTTGTTAATTCTACTACATCTACTATAAAATGTACTGTTGGTTATTTTGCTTGAAAAATGCATTGTTAATTTACTATAAATAGGTGTTGCTGGTAAGTTAACAATACATGTTGCTGTTAAGTTTACTATAAACAGGTACTGTTAGTAATTCTTTTTATATAAAAATGTATCTCTGCTATTTTTTACGATTAAAATGCATTTTTTATAATTGATTGTATTTTGTTTTTGTTTGGGAATTCACTATTTAACCTAAAAGGTGCTACCACCACTTAGGTCAGGATGGACCTGGGAACAACAGCAAATAGAGATTGTTCCACATTCCTCAAAACTGCCAATCTTCCAATCTTGCTGCTGGATGTAGTTTATTGTCATACCCAGGGCTAAGTTTTACTAAGCAGCTGAAGAGTCAAATCAGACTTAAGTTCATTTTTTAGAAAATCAGAATGAAATGTTTGCATTTTCATCACTGTCTATCCTTTACTTTTTTTTATTATCTATACTATTTCTTTTTTTAAGAGCTGCGGTATAATTTATTGAAAATGAGGATTCAGTTTGTTGGCATAAGTTTTAGTGTTTTTCTTTGTGCCAACAGCGTTGGTTTGGGTCATCCAATCTTGGAGATAATGTAGGTTTGATGTTGTAAAGGTAGAAGTAGTTTCATTAGAATCATTCAGAACGAAATTGAATGTGAATTGAAAGGCAGATACATTTACCTTAAGAGGCAGGAGTTGCCAATAATTCCCAGAGGGTTGGAAGAAGGTGCTCCAAAGATGATGCCGATTTGTTTGGCCAAGGGCCAGAATCAGTTACTGCCAAAGCGCACTCTTTATTTTTGGAATACCAGCAGATAATAATAGTTTGTTTGTTCTCCTATGGTTAAGCATGTGAAGGAATCAGTCAGCAAGAAGAGGGATAAAATTTATCTTATTAAAAGCATTAAGTAGGTTTTCAGAACCAGGGTTTTTTTTTTGTTTATATTTCTAAATGTTTAAAACAGATTTCATCTATACTGGGATGACGTAATTTCAAATCTAAATTGTTTATCCATATAAACTACTGTACTATACTTATTATAAAACATATTCTGTTTAAATACAGGAGTCATAAAAGTGATTCAAAAAGGTTGTAGACAGAGAGAAAAATTAACCTTCACAACACAAATATCCATTTTAGTTTCATTCAAATCATAACTATGTATATTTGTAAAAAAAAGAAATTTTACAAAATATAACAAAAAAACTTTAAAATCTGTATTAGACTTTATAAAGTCTAATAAAATCTTGTAATTTATTTTATTTTTAAGGTTTAAATTTTAAATTTTTTTTTTTTTGATTTATTTGCTCAACCCAGGTTATTTGGTATTCAGACTGATTGGGAGAAGAATATATATTCCAATGTTATTTCAAACTCAGTCAAATAGTTTGTGTATGTTTGTGTGTACATTAAATGACTCCTGCACATATAAGTCACTCACACACAACATATACCCATATACATTATGTAGACTTCATGCGAAATTACATGCAAACAATGTGATAGAAAATCAGCACTTTTATAATGCTAGAATTTGTTTGAAATCCTCACAGTATTTAGTATTATTGAAGTTATTGCTAACATTTTTTGTTGAGATTCACAAATTCTACATTTCGTTGAATTTTGCAAACTAATTAATAAAATTGCCGATTTATTTGGAAAAATATTTTGACAAAAACCCTACTTCACAGTTTAATAATTTCTTTAATTTCATTTTATCGAACTTCATGGTAATTTTTCTTTTTGTTTTTTTAACAGCAAAGAATAAATTCTTAGGATTTTTTACTCTTGAGCATGCAACACACAATTGGCTATGCATAAATATATTCTTCTGGGACCAAATTCCAACTTTTTGAAGCATTTGGCCATGTGATTTGTTTATAGTTCTTGCAAACACAGGGTGAACTGGAAACTGGATTCTTGTATATAAAAACTTAGAACATGTGCAAAAAAAAACAATATTACATTTTTATTAAATAAGTATTTGTTATTTTAATCATTAAATTGTTTTTAAAAAAATTTTGTATGTTAGATAATAAAACTTTTAATTTTTCCAAAAAATGAATGAAAATTTAATGTACTAAGCTATGCACCCTAGCAAAATCAACTGTACTTTGTTTCCTTTACCTGTTTACACTTCTCCCTCCAGAATTTGGTCAATCTATGGCTATCTGAGAGCTTGTGATGGACAGATGGACAAACAGTTGTCACAGAATTTTATATATAGATTTTAATTTTTTAATTTATTTTTTTTTCCATAATTCAAATTTTTAAAGAAATATTAAAAATGATTGTGTATTGTATTATTTTCAAAGGTCAAAGTTACCATCAATTTCTTTATATGTTTAAAGAAATATTAAATGTTGTTCATTTTGAGAATAACTGAAGATGATAAGAGATTCTGCTTGGTTTTGTAGTATTCACATTATTTATGCATGGACTATTGTCCTCAGCTTTGTTGTTGTTATCACAATGTCAAGAAATTGGTCAATGTTTGTTACGGCGGGTGAATTTTTTTTTTTTTTCCTTCCTCTGTATGAGTACGAATTCTTGTGGCCAAATTTGTTATGGAGTGTGAATTTTTTTTTTCTCTTCCACCGTATGAATCCGAATACCTCGTCGCCAAGTGTGTTATGGCAAACAAATTTTTTTTTTTTCTCTGTATAAGTTCGAATCCTCGTTGTCAAGTGTGTTATGGAGTGGTTTCACAGTGGAGGCTTGTATTTGTACTAAGTCGGTCCTAAAATAGGTTCGACGTACAAAACGTTAGGAACTTGATATAATAGGTAATGACGCAGAGAAATCTTGTTGTGGTCGCTGATACTTTCGTATTCAACGAACGGTCATCCGGCATTGACTGACTGAGCGACTCACTGAGCGACTGCCTCGTTACTCTTACTACTCCTACTTATTATAGGTGGGAGAGTCTATTAACTATAGAATAGGTGTGTTCCACTATAACAATGTTAAACTGAATAGAGCTGTAAGGTTTATCTGATTGAAAACATTTACATGTTTTTAAAGATAAGCCATTTTTATATTTGGAAATGTTTAAAACATTTTTTCTGCAATATTTTTTTATAATAATTCAAGATAATGTTTAAACAAATATAAAATATTTATTAGGAGTATGAGTTTGGTGTGACAATAATTGTATTTATCTAACCATCTACGATAAAACTTTTTAATTGAAATAAGAATATATTGGAATATATATTTTATAATAAGGATATGTACATAAAAATTCATCTTGTGTCATATTCCAGATGTCAATGTATTTTGATTTTCCAATTTGGTATTAATGTTGAACATTTAGTTTTTCTGCAACTTCTCTTATTGTTTTGTGTGAGTCTATTTCAATAATGGCTATCTATTGTTGTCAATTTACAGATGGATGTCCATGACCATCCTCTTCTTCCAAACTCATCTTTTCAAACCAATGTTGAGCTATATATTTATTAAATCCTCTGGTCAAATACTTGGTTGATTATAGTAAGCAGTTTCTGCTGGTTTGTCTTGTTTATGAGTTTGTATATTAAAATCCATCAATTTGTATGTGTTTTCAAGATGTCTTTACAAAACTTATTTGTCCGTTTTCAATGCATATATATTAGAGATGACTATTTGTAAAATAATTGATTCCCTATCTCATAAGTTTTTGTTAAAAAATAATGAAGAAGGGTTTAATTCAGTTTATTTTTTTTAAATATCCCCACAAACACAAAATTTCTTTAATTGTATATAAGTCTACGGTCACTCTCTCACAGACATGCCATGTCTTCCCTCTTTCTTTTCTACAAGTATTTTCATGGCAACTGCTCCGACGAGCTACTTTCACTGGTTCCCAAACTGCATGAATTTAAGCGTGCTACTAGGTTGGCATCTTGGTCCCACCCTTTCACTGTCAAAATGGTTAAATATAGCTGTCTCTTCTACTCCAACAGCTTCTTGTACTTCCCGTCAGTGGAACTTCCTTCCTCTTACTTGCTTCTCTGATAGCTATAATCTTCAAATATTCAAATGTAATGTCAGTCAACATCTTCTGAGGCCTTGTTCCTGATCCCCGTCCTTCTCTATAAACTTTCCTCAAACACCCCCCTCTTTACTCTTGCTCCCACTTTCTCTAACCCCTTACTTGCTTGTGGCACTCCTGCCTTGCTTGGGGTGATATGTTTTAAAAAAAAAATAGTATAGTAGTACTATGACTTTCTAAAACTTATTTTTGTTTATTTGTAAGTTTGTATGTTATGCTATAGCTGTAAACTGTAAAATACATTTTTAAAAAAAATACGAATACTATCCAATGAGTACTATTCTTTTTTAACATAAACTCTGCATTACTAAATTGAAAAATAAAGTTTCTGCAGTATTTTTTTTTTTTTTACCCTTATTGTGTATACAGTAAAATCAAATTTTCAGTATGAGGGTAACCTTTTTCCAGAACTAAAACAAAATGCTTTTTTCATTATTTTTGAACAAAAGTTCATCAATTTATAACTTTTATAATCCGTCACATGTACATAATACAAGTAATAACAAAGACTTCAGTATAAAATAATAAAGTATTTAATTACCAAATGCAATTAATACATTAAAAACAAAAAAGTAAAGAGTCAATAGAAAGATTATTGATTACTTATCAGATAATAAATAACTGCATAGAGCTGCTAACAAAAGTATTAATTTGTCTTGAAACACATGACACTTTACTTTAACATCCGGGTTAACACAATAGTCAAATACATAATTGTCACCACTAGTCAGTGACATGAGATTTCTATTTATAGTAAATGGCAGTCTATATTTCCATTGTCTAGAGGTTCATGTTCAAACTCCAGTGTCACCAGTGGCATTTTTCATTCATATATGACAATGACACAGGAACATAGGATTACAAAAATGGTATAACCCTAATATGTATGTTTTAAAGACATCATGAAATGTAGGTCTCTAATGTTTGTGTTATAAATAATATAAACAAAAAGCAGATATAATTTGCTTTTGGTTTTATTCTATCTTTATTTTGACAGCCTAAAATAAACAATTTAAACAAAACAATATTTCTACTGCTGGGAATGTATTTATACACCTTTACAAAACTTACATTGTCTGTCAACATATATTTATATATGTATATGTTTTCAAGACACCATGAAATATTGGCTCCTAGTGTTTGCATTATAAACTAATAAATGCTTAGTGCTATTTTCAAACCTGTATAAACATATAGTAGCATATACTACCTGTTTTATAATGTTTTTTATTTCATTGTGTGTTGGTGTCATTTATCTTCCTCAGTACCGCAGAATATCCTATCAAAACTAAAATGGCAGCACCCATGAGAAATTACCATTAGCATCTTTATAATCCTTTATTTCCAATAAATGGTAATTTCCTACTTTTCTCAAAATGGGCCAGCACAGCCAGCCTAAAATTGCTATAACAATGTAGAGGGAAAGTGTTAATATAAATCAATGGATTGAAATTTGTGCTGTAAAATGATACTCTCAGTCCTCACCTGCATAGCCACCAAAAGTAAATTATTTTTCTGTCAAGACTTTTTTTCTCCACCAAAATATCACGAGAAATAATGATTACTGTATTCTGTAGGATATGAGACTCTTCGCTTTTCCACTTCAGCACAGAAGTTTTTATATGATACATTGAAGAGCTTTTATTAATGTTCCCTCTTTTCCTATCAAATATGTTTGCATAACATGAAAAAAAATTCACTCTTTCTTAACATAAACTCTGCATTCACATGCAAAATAAAAGTTTAAACAGTCTTTTTGAGTATGTGCGATATTGAACATAGATTTAAAAGATATTAAAATGAAAAAGATTTTAACTCTTGTTGATCATAGTAAATACAGTGAGTTCATCAAAAATCTGAATTCATATGAGTACAATTTTTTTAAAAACAAATCTTTTTCCTCATACAAACAAAAATAGCATGACACCTCGGAATGGGCGCTGAAATATTTGTTGGCCAAAAGAGATGTTACAAAACAAACTTTGATATTTGGTCAAGCTTTAGGAAATTGGTTGGGCTGAGAATTTTTAAGTGTCTCTAATTAAACATATTAATTCCCATTAAGTGCTGACAATCTGTTTTTCCCCTAATTAGCAATACTTTTGTTATCATAAAAGTACTTGGCATTTCTATTGTAATATAATTTGCAATATTTTACTCTGCTTATAATAAAATAATTAGCACTCTGCTGACATTATACACACAATAGTTCTATCAGCAACACTTGCATTAATTCCTAACTACTGACAAGTCTTTTTTTTTTTATTTCTAATTTTTTTCTATATTAAAACTACTTGTTATGTACTTTTCTGATAAAGTCACTGTTTCTATAGTAATTTGCAATTTCTATCCAAATTTCTGGAATGAGGAATTTTCATTATTTACAATCAAACAAATATCTATCACAATGTTTCAGTTATTGTACCCTTCTGCTGCCTTTAGATGTCTCTCTCATCCTGGTTATGATGATAAACTATATCTGGTAGCAAAGCCTGCAATTGGGAGATTTTGGGGCATGTAGAACCACCTCTTAACTGCTGTTGTTCCCAGGTTCACCCTCACAATTATTATATCACCAAATTCATGAACCAACGCTTTAATCCACTATGCTATTGTCCCATGGGACAATCCTGAGTCTTTCATTCCTACCTGCTACCGACACTGTTGTTTCTATTACCTTGACTGCATTCACCACTGCTTTAATTTTCTTGCTGCTGCTGAATCCTTACTGTTATTTCTCTTCCTTTATTTACTAATGCCTCCTGGTATTTATTTCTATACTAAGCCTACTGAGTTGGCTCTTGATAACTCTCATGGGTCCTTACCTATAACTACAGAATGAACTCTTCCTAACACTATGTATACTACGCCTCTCAAGAGAGAGGGTCGAATCGAGTCGAGCCGATAGTAGTTCACTCCAAACCAGACTGACAGTCATACTAACACCTTCCACATCTTGTATTATTATTTCGTGTAATATACCTTCGTTATTTCTACTCTTGTGTTCGTGTTGTTCTTCCTTGGTCCTAACCTGGACCATAACAATAACCTAGCGTGATTCCTTCAGATGTCTGACTCTCCAGTGTTCTTTACTGTCTAGTATTTTTACTTCATTCTACAGGAGATGGTGACCACCCCTTCTTTCTTCATAAATGATCAGCTATGCCTGATTTCATTGTCATCCCAATTATCGCTTTTCATTGATCTGCCAGCCTTACTTTTCAGTTATTGTACCCTTCTACCTTTTTTAAATGTCTCTCTCATCCTGTTTATGATGATAAACTATATCTGGTAGCAAAGCCTTCAATCGGGAGATTTTGAGTCATGTAGAACCATGTCACAACTGCTGTTGTTCCCAGGTTCACCCTGACCTGGAGTCTTAGCACTTGTTAGGGTCCCAACGATGGGCAAATAGTGAACCCCCAATCAACAGCCCATCATATATATATATTAAAATGAGCAACAATACATTTTTATAGCAAAACGACAATCAATGCAACACTAAAAAAATATAAAAATACTTTTTTTAGCAAAATTACCAACAATACATTTATGGTCTACAAAATATATATCTAAAAAAACATACCTTTACTCTGAAAGCATAAAACTATGTACAAAATATTTAGATTTCAACATTAAATAACACATAAACCAACTATTATAGTAAAATTACTGACAGTGTCTATTTATAGTAAAATTAGCAACAATACATATTTAAAGCAAAGTTACCATAATACATTTTATCTAGATGAAAGCATACAATTGTCTTCAAAATATATTTAGTTAAAGTCATAAAAATGTGTTCAAAATCTGTAGATTCTGGCATTAAATAACCCATAGAAGTTGATATGCTGCTTAACAAAATCAGCCAACAATCAATCAGTCAATTGTCTATCAATCGAAGTTACCTTCAAGGAATTTTGTACTAAACCTTTTCTTTAATCTATAGGGTAGGTTGTTTTCATTCCATTTAGTTTGTACTTGCTGAACCAGGAATTCACAATTATTATATCACCAAATTCATGAACCAATGCTTTAATCCACTATGCTATTATCCTATGGGACAATCCTGAGTCTTTCATTCCTACCTGCTACCGACACTGTTGTTTCTATTACCTTGACTGCATTCACCACTGCTTCAATTTTCTTATTGCTGCTGAATCCTTACTGTTATTTCTCTTCCTTTATTTACTAATGCCTCCCGTATAGTATTTATTTCTATACTAAGCCTACTGAGTTGGCTTTTGATAACCTAGCGTGATTCCTTCAGATGTCTAACTCTTCAGTGTACGTCTAGTATTTTTACTTCATTCTACAGGAGTTGGTAACCACCCCTTTTTTTTTCTTCATAAATGATCAGCTATACCTGATTTCATTGTCTCATTCCAATTATGGCTTTTCATTGATCTGCCATCCTTACTTTTATGGGGTAGCTAGTTTCACCTGTGTATTCTTTGTGGTAACTGCAAGGGATGAAATGCACACAGTTCTTGGTTCTCCTCTGTGTTAGGGTTGACTCAGCAAAGATTACACCATACGGTTGAGCTGCTCCTGAATATTGTCCTGGTGTTGTATAGACTGCAGAATTCTTTCCAACAAGCTCTTGATATAAAGGAGACAGACCATGACAGTTTTCCAGTCCTCCACAACCCTTCTGCTTCTACCTGATGTTATATTTGAAGATTCGTTGTTATTCTGAAGCATTTGTTTGGTGCTGATCATCTTCTGTTGGTCTGGCTCATCACTTATGGTTTTTGCAAGTGGTCATTAATGGTTTATAGGTAGAAACCTATAACTGGATTTTTATTAAACCTATAATTAATACCAGATTCTTTTACAAGTCTATATATTTTACTAGTGGTAAAAAATTTCATAATTGTAATTAAAACCAAACTGAAAAGAACAACAAAAAATTATTATAGCTGCAGTAAAAGGTGAACTGAAAAACAAAAAACAGAAGACAAACTTATGATATTATCAGCATTTTGATACAGATCTGATGAGAGGAATGAAAACCAGCTAAACTTGTGTGTGCATGCGTGCATACTTTTGTGTCCTCCTTCACTTTTTTTACTTGAGGGTAACAGTCAGATGTCTGAAGGAATCATATTCCTCAGTAGGCCTAGCATAGAAATAAATACCAGATAAGAGTCATTATAAATAAAAGAAGAGAAATAACTGCAAGGATTCAGCAGCAGTAAGAAAATACAAGCAGTGATGAATGCAGCCAAGGGTAATAGAAGCAGCAGTGTCAATAGCAGGTAGGAATGAAAGACTCAGGATTGTCCCATGGTACAATAGCCTAGTTGATTGAAGATTTATAGTTTACTTCTTTATGGTAACTATTAACTATGCTATTTTACCTTTCAGATAACTATTATGTAGATTGTTAATGCTTAGGATTAAACTATGTATAAGGTCTGGCAGCAGATGTTGATATCAAAGAAAGAGCTCCAACTGTGTTTTTTAATTATAAAACTTACAAGCCTTTAATTAATACCAGATTTTACAGTTGGTATAAATGGGTTAATATATAGATTTTTAACAAACTAGTATTCTACTGATCCGTGTAATTAAGGATTTTGATCTGATTTGATTTTTGATAAGAGTTAATTGTTTTTGTTTTATTCTGCCATAAAAATGTTTATCAGCAATGATCTACTTTTCATGTAAATGTATTATTTCCTTTACTGTGAAATAGAGTAGAAACTAAAGATCTGAAGACATAGCAATAACAATAACTTGTGCCCTGTGGCAGTAATTTGAAGCCGTGTCAGTAATCTAATCATTTCCATTAATAACGATTTTGCAATGTTATTACGATAATGTTCCTGAAAGGCTGCAGATGAATAAAATAGACTTTCTACTTTTACCTTTTTCTACATGGATCAGATCTTACATGTGCAAATGTTAATTAAATGAATTTGTCTGTTCCTTGGAAACAAGACTGTGTTTTTCTCTTGTGCTTTCTTATAGAAAGAGTTTCCCTTTAGAAACTTTACAATGCTCTTAATTCATTTCATAAACTAAAACTAGATCTTTGCTGAATTTATCTTTGAGAAGAATAACAATGAAATGGGCCCTCTCTTTTATATTTCCTTATTCCTAAGCTTGTATAAAAGTGCCTTTTTCATAACCATAAAATTGGTATTGTTAGAAAGCATTATAATCTATACTAGAAATACTCACAAAAATTTTGCAGTTCTCTTATTTTCATTTTCTGATGAATCTTAATTCTTAAGTTAATGATTAAATAAGCTTCTTGCAAAATCAGTGACAATAAAATACCTGTGGAAATTTCCCTGTCACATTGTTAAATATTTGAGCTTAACAACTTTAACAAAATATTGCAATAACAATCACAAATATGAATGCTGGTCTTTATTTTAAGAAGTAAGGAGGTACAAAGGAAAAAATTTAAATTGTCAATTTTTTCCATTTCACTGAAACAGGTAAAACACTTCTATCTTCTTTCTTTCTTTTATTTTTTCACTGGAACTAAGCAGTGTCTCTGATATATCATTTCCATCTTTCCATGCATCAAAATGGAATAGTCCATTATTTATGAGGTATCGGCAGGGCGCAATGGTCGTGCTAAGGGAGCAAAAAGCAGAATTTAATCTATATAAAAGGATCCCATCTTTGTTCAACCATTGTTTACATTTCTTATTCCATAAAAAAACTAATAGTAGTGAGGTTCAATATTGGAAAACAACCAAATTTTTGTACTATTTCTTTATGTTTAGTCTGACATAAGGTCACAAGTAAAGAATGTCCTGTCTGGGTATCAGTCGTCATATGGTCTTCATGACTAGGTTATTTACTATTACACATTGCTTTGGTTTGGTTTGGTTTGTTAATCAACTCCTAAGGGTTATTTAATGCTGAAATCAAAAGATTTTGTACATAATTACAGGGGGTCCTCAACTCATGACAGTTTTTTTTTTTATGATACTTTATAATGCAATTTTTCCATGTACATCTGAATGTACTGTAATTTCACTTCCATAGTGATGGCTCTCCTATTTTTTTTCAAATCATCACCATCAGAAGAGGTTGTACTATGCTTAGGTGCCATTATGAAAGGAAATAAGTTTCCAAAAACACAACACAAATGAAAGAGAGTGAATGAACAACAATTCAATATGGCATACAACTAGGAAACAAGAGGAGATTGGCATATCTCTACTTCAATCAATTTCTCACAGATATGACATGGCTTCCCTCTGTCTTTTCCACAATTATTTTCATGGCAATTTCTCTGACAAACTTTTTTCCCTGGTGCCTCGACCACATAAATTTAAGTGTGCTACTAGATTGGCATCTAGGTCCCACCCATTTACTGTTGAAATAACTAAATGCAACTGCCACTTCTACTCCAACCGTTTCTTTTCTTACACCCCCTGCCTGTGGAACTCCCTACCATTTACTTGCTTCCCTGATAACTACAATCTTCAAAAATTTAAATGCAATGTCAATCGCCATCTTCTGTCATCTTGAATCCTGTTCAACTTCTGTCCTTTCCTCAATTGCTCCTGTGGCATTCCCACCTTGCTTGGGGTGATATTAAACAAAAACAAATTGCATCGTAAACATAAATCATCATAGGTCAGGACTGTCATAAACATGGTTTCAGCTATATATAGTTTGTATTCAATAGTTTCAACTACAGATATTTTGTACATAATTTTGGTTTGATTTGGTTATTTTTAATGGCATATCTATATTAGTGTTGCACAAGGCTACAAGTCAATTGCTGATAAACATTTTAATGACAGAATAAAACAAAAACAATTGAATCTTTATCAAAAATTAAATTGGTATTTCAATGTCCAGACATCAGAAGATTGATTTTTGGAAAACCAAGAACTTTTCAGCATCCACTTGTATCAGTCTGTTCTTTTTTTCTTTACTTTGATATTTCTTTTTTTTAATATTTTTCAATTACTTTTTTTTCCTCCCATTTCAGGAACCAAATAAATATATTGCTGATCGGCCTCATCTCCAAATCTGGGAACCTGGGACTAATTACTATGAGGAGATTTCAGATGATGCCTTGTCATTCCGAGCCTTTGAAGAATACCGCTGTTTTGATTATCATTTGGGTAAGTACATCTTGAAATGAATGATTCTCCAGTTATCAATAATTGTTTTGATGATTTTTATTTAAATTAAATATCTTCTCTTTTCATAATGAATAATTGAGGCGCCATTCTTTGAACGTCTATTGGGACGAAAGTTCCCCCTAGACCTCGAGAGGGATGCCTATATACAATCCATTGCTGAAGTAGCTGGAAAAATGGTTGGTTCCTTGTACCATTCCAGAAAGCATCTAGCTACTCCTGCCATACTTCATCTTTAAAAGAGTCAGATCAGAACAAAAACTGGATATTGCTGCCATATCCAGGCTGGAGTTGCCCAGTCCTCACTTTCCAGTATTGATAGAATTCAAAAGTGTCCTTGTAGGTGATGAATTAGTTTCCCCCTACAACCTCTTCCCCATAGATGAAATGTCACAAGCTTCTTGCTAATATATAATTATTTCCATGGCAAATGTTATGATGTAAGATGTTCCACTCCAAGCCTTTACAGCTAAGACCTGACATACCACATCTACAGAATAGAATCATCCTCATTTCCTTTGTATTCCATTGGTAAGAAGGAAGCTGAACAACTTCTTTCTAATAATTGCTACAGAGGATGTTTCCCTGATTACTACAATATTAACATCTTAAAGTCTCGGGTCAACTATTATCTACTTTCAACAACCTCATTCGGTAATCCGCTAACTTGACTGGCTCTTAGGCCTTATATTAGGTGAATCAACAGTGTAAAAATATCATCTATGTATAAGCCTTCTTCATTCTTCTATTAGCTATGTGCAAGTTTTTATTACAAAACAAAGATAAAAAGATTGGTTTTCTCCTGTGTATTCAGTCTCTAATTAAAAATAAAAAAAGTATGTTGGGGAAACTTTTGCACACATATGTTTCTTTTTGTCAACATTGTGAAGCAGTTCAAAAAGGAAATTGTAAGTAGATTAGTTTATAAGGAAACTTCTTTTAGTAATGTAAGAGCAATGGAAGCTTCTGGACTTGAGAAACCTGTTTTCCTTAGTAATGTTTTTTAAGAGAAAGAATTTATAAATTTCAACCAACAGCAACACTAGCTTAGTATTTAAATACTTATTCTTTAGTTATTAAGTATATAGAATCAGTCAAAAATAATGAATGTTTCTGACAAGATTTGAACTCGGAATTTCTTATCCTGACAATTTCAATAAAACACAAGGAAAATGTCAAAAAATTTAATAATTACTGTAATTCCCCATGTATAATACACATTTTTTCTAAAAATTAATAAGCAAAATCTGGGGTGCGTATTATGCACAACTAGAAAAAAATATTTAAAAAACTGCCCTAAAATAAGAATTATCATAAAACTAAATTAGAATAATATTATTCTATGTTTAAACCATTTTTTTAAATAAGAGTAAGAAATGCTGGCTGTAATGAAATTGGAGAGGTACAGTTTATAGAGTGCGGATTATGTATGAGCAGAAACATTTTCCTACACTTTCAGCACAATTTTAGGTGTGAATATTATCGATGAAGGCATATTATACATGGGGAATTATGGTAAGTGTTTTGCCTATGGTATTTAAAGGCTTACATTTGATACTACTATTGTAATAGAAAAGCAAAACAAATAAGATGAAAGAAAGAAGTCTTAAAAGTAATAATTAGCTGTGTCTCATCTGTGATATTCAAAAATTATTACATCTAATACTACTATTTTAATAGAAAACAAAAACAATTAAAATTAAGAAAGGAGTCTCTCAAAAAATTGTAAATCAAATATAATGATCCTAAATAGAAAACAAAATCTTGCAGATATCATAAGACAAGAATATAGCTCAATGGCTTATTTGATTTATATTTATTGATGAAGCTTATTAACTAGGGCATGCTGGCAAAAAAACAGGCTTCCAAGAATAAGAAATACTAATTTAAATCTTGTTCGCCACTTATTTCTGATCTATAGTGATTATTTAATTATCATAGTATAGCAATATAAGTTGTTAGCCAATATCTTATTAAAGGAAACATCTGAAAGCTGACAGGACAAAGAAAGCTGGTATCTATAGGACAGTGGTCCCTATCAGTCTAAAAGACAGAGACTGTTTGAACCCCAGTGTGAAAAAGAAGGCACATTTCCATTAGACTGTTTGCTTCCTCACTCACCTATAAAAGAAGCTTACAACAGAATATAATTTTCTGACTGCTACACTCTCTTCTCATAGTTTTATTTTGGGGGTTACAATCCAATCAATCAATGAAACCTGATTTACAAAATGATTTCTTACAAAGAATATTCTATTTATATGAACCTTTCCTAAAAATCTTGTCAGCATTAAATAACCCATTGAGGTTTATATGCCATAAAACTAAATAAACCAAACCAAACCAAACCACAATGTTTCAATCCCTATTTGCATCAGTGTAAACAAAAACTGATAAAGGCACAGTGCACATTCAACAAAGGAACTGAAAATGAAATATTTACGTTATTTAAAGTCAGACTAATATCCTTGTCTTTGTTGTTATCAACATTTTGGCTGTTGTACTCTTCACCCTTCTTCAGGTGTCTGATCTGGATAGCTTTTAGGGAATTTAGGCCACTGGACAATAGTCTTGGGGATTAAAGCATTTTCTATGAATTTGGTGGCATAGTAATTGTGAGTTCAATCCTAGGGATGGAGAGTACAAATTCAGATTCAGTGAAAACAGGAATAGTAATAACTAAACCTACAAGAAGACGAAATGCACAGTCGTCAGTAATAAGATGAACTTGAAATGCAATTTGTAGGTCAAGAACACTAGAATCAAGCGGACAGTTTAAATATTAGGGAAGTGTTTTGACAGAGGACAGTAAGTGCAACACCGAGATCCGTAGATGTATTGGAATGACCAAGGACGCATTCCAAAAGCTCGGCAGAATATTGCGAGACAGGAGGATTTCTTTGGATACTGAGCTATTATGTGACATCTGTCCTTCTTTACAACGGCAAAAGTTGGACAATTTCCTCAAGGATGAAGAAGAGACTCAAGGCAATGGATGAAGGATGATGAGGATTTTGTGGACCCAGTGTGTGAGCAATGATGAGGTCTTGTAAATAAACATTTATGAGGTAGTCAAAAGTGTATACAGTCATAGACTGTAAGACTGGTCAATGAATGCCAAAAGTTTTCTGTATGAAAACGGCTAATCTCACCATTATTAAGACAAAGTAAAAACATGTCTTAGCATTTTTATATCAGTTGTCAAAAGCAGTAACCTTAACATGTTGTATTTCAGAAAGTGTAGTGGAGGAGAGCCTTTACTTTCTCATTAGTCCAAAGGATGTGGTAGTGGCCAAGCTCAGGGATCATGATGATCACATCACATGGTTGCTGGAGCATAAACGCTATGAGGTAAGTAGTAAAATGGATTCATTGCTAAAATGTTTAAAAGTGACGGTGTGCTTGAATAGATCTCCTTCTCTGATTGTCTTTTATTCTTGGTCTTTTTCCCAAATACATATTGCAAAGTATTTTCTTTTCTTTTTGATAAAAGCCCAGCACTTTGACACCATTCAATACTTTATTTACATTTGGACTAATGTTTGTTGTTTTTATTATCAAAATGTTTCAGCCATTATAGCTTTTAATCTTCTTCAGGGTTTTGTCAGTCCAGACAACCATCAAGCAATTTCAAACTGAACCCTTTATTCAATCTATGAAAGTAGAATGTTCTCATTCTGTTGTCCATGTCTATTTTGTTTTTTTGTTTTTTTTTTGTTGTTGTTTTTTTTTTGTGTGTGTTTTTTTTTAGTATTGCTCAATTCTCTTCTTATTTGGATGTTTTTCTAATCACTACAATCCTAACCGGTTCAAAAGTCTAGGGTTAACGGATATCTTCCACCACATATTCCCATAAATTGTGCCAACTTACTCTGTAACTCTCTACCTCAAGTGGCTCTTGAGCCTTATACAAGGTGAACATTATTATAAAAAAAAATAAAAAACATAGCTGAATGTTTTTGGACACACCTTGTATATTAAGCATTTTTCATTGATTAGGTAAATTTTGTAAGTTATTTTTAACTTTTTTTAAAGACATTTTTATAACATTTCAAATTTCAAAAATATATTTGATATGCATAGTTTGCTTGCAGTTATCTATATTTTTTTATTTTCAAAAATAATTCTGCAATTATTCAATTTCACATTCTATGCTTGAATAGCTACTTGGAGACTGTAGTCTGTGAAGAAAATGAATAACTCGAAAATCCATTTCTTTGTATACTTGAGGTATAAATATATAAATGGTTTTAAATTGTTTGAAATCTAAAATAATTGATTTTTTTTTTCTTTTCATCAAAATGAAATTTCTGCATCAAAAAGATGAACATGTTAAGCAACTGAATTTATATGGGACACGTTTTCAAATGCCTGTTAAAAATATTTAAATATTTTGATTACCATTGAGTTTCAATACATGTCTATTAAAAACCATCTTGTCTATAAGATTATTTTAAAGCATAAAGAACGACAGTAACTACGAAAAGCATAACTGCAAGTAATTATTAAATGCAAGAGCCATTCAAGTAGAGTGTTACTGAATGTGGTGGTTGTATGGTGATGAAGAGAATGTAAGTGCAGATTGTGAGGATACTGAGTAAGTAGGATAGATAATTGACCCTAGACTTGAAGAGATTAAGAACATTATAATTGGTTAAGGGAGTCTTTTCCCCAGTTTTTTTGGTAAGAAACTGTCTGAGTGGAACTTGCTTCTTACTAATGGAATGCAAAGGGAATGAGAATGATTAAATCCTACATATGTGGCATGGGAGGGGGGTTTCTTAGCTGTAAAGGTCTGAAATGGTGGAACTGTAACTCATCTGAACATTTGCCATGGAAAAAGCAATAAGATAATGTAATGCTTCATCCCTGGGAAAGGTGTTGTAGGGAGGAAAATAATTTATCGCCCACAAGGCTACGTTAATGCTTTTGAACTCTATCAGGGCTGAAAAGTGAGGATGGTGCAGCTCCAGCTCAAATGTGACAACAATACTGGCATTTTTTGGTCTGGCTCTTGGAGGCAGTTACATTCTGCAGTGGTACAAGAAACCAACCATTTCTTCCTGATATTAAGTATAAGTATCCATTTTGTTTCCATTTTCTACTAATTGTGTAAAAAAAATATCAACTGAATTAAGATGTAAGAAAGATAAATCAAAAATGTATTATAATGCTAAAGCTTTATCTAAGAGATTTATCGATAATTACTTGGTAAATTCTTTCTAAAAATTACCTTCCAATATTCATATACATTCATAAACCTTCCAAAAAGGAAAAAAAAAATCATCCAAACCTTCAAACATTCATAAACCTTCCAAAAAGGAAAAAAAAATTCATCGTCTATTGTTACTCAAGTTCATCCCAGACTGCAATTGGGACTCATATATACAATTCACTGATAAAGATGCTGGAAACATCTTTATCAGTGAATTGTATATATGAGTCCCAATTGCAGTCTGGGATGAACTTGAGTAACAATAGACGATGAATGCAATGGAACCTCATGGAGAGTGTAACTGTTCATCATAGGTAAAAGTTAAGGGTCTGCTCAGTGATGATGAAATGTTAGTACCTTGGTTTTGGAGTGATTGAATGTTACAAGCCAGTACTTCCTCTATTGAGCTGTTAGAGCTAGATCAGAAGAAAGATCAGCTGCCTAGCTCTGATCTAGATTTTTGAGGTGCAAAATACTTCCACTATTGTTCTGCTGAGCTTTTCACTATGGTACCTCAAATTGACAAATTTAAGCACAGTATTAGCTTGGTAGCTAGGTATCGTCTTCATTTTACTGTTGAAATAGTTAAGTGCAAGTTTTATGCTAATAATATCTGCTCTCACATTTCTCATTTGTGGAACTCTCTTTTGGCTCTTCGCTTTCCAGTCGACTATGATCTTCTGAAATTTAAATGCAATATCAATCCTCATCTTCTATCTCATTGAAACTTTGTCTTTTAATTTCTTAATGTTTTCTCAGTTTATTTCAGTCTCTTTAGCTCCATTATTATTTACTATTATTTGGTTTTCACATGTTACTTCATAAAAAAAGACAAATATCTTTAGTGTATCAAAAATTAGCAGATTATTTATGGATCAGTATTTCTGCTTGAGATTAGTATGGTATCTGTGCACTTTGCCTAAGTTAGTATTTGCAAGTTCAGTTTACAATGGTACTCAAGTGAAAGAATGCAGGTGTGATGGATAGTTATCTACTTGGTTACCTCCAGGTAATTTTTCAATTAGGATAGAACTTACTTATTTCATCTTTCTTCTTCTATTTGCCATGTCCCTTCAGAATGTTGGCAATCATGGCTCTTCACAACTTTCTGCCCTTTATAGCTCTTAATTAATTTTGTCTTTTTGTTGTCTCTCTTAAAACTTACTCTGCCATCCATTTACTCAAGCTCACTAGATAGATTATGCATTGTTTTCCTCTCTCTTGCCTTTAATCTGTCCTGTGAGTATCAGATTTTCTATGTCTTCTTTCCTCATTTTTTCCCTAGAAATTTTTATTCTTTCTTACTGATATTAAGTATCCTTTTTGTTTTCATTTTTTTTCTAAAACTTTGTTGTTGCTCACATGTTCAGTCCATGATATTTTCATCATCCTTCTGTAGACCAAATTTTTGTTGTCTCAAGTCTCTTCTTCATCTGCAAGGAGATTGTCCAGCATTCACTGCCATATAGGAGGACTGATATTATGTAACAGATCAGTACTCTTTGTTTCTAAAAAAATCCTGCAAATACAGGGTACAATGGGTAAATTGTTGCCATTTTATATTTTTAATTTTACATATGCATGTTGTTTGTTTTTTGATTTTGTCAACTACCCAGTATAGTAGGGTCAGTTAGGCACCACGACACAATTCACTCTACCAGAGATTTGGAAACAGCATGCTGTACTGTTTGGCATTTGCACCAGAAGCTCCAATACAAACATTTCGGAGTGTTTGGATGTCGATCTGAGGACAGTGTAGAGGATTTGGAAAGAGTTGGATTAGTCTCATGGTGATTATGTTGGCGTTTGGAGTGATCACTAGTGATGGCGATGTTATACCTCCATTCATCTTCCCACAGGGCCTCAACATGGAGGCCTACATCAAGTGCCTTGAGGTAGTGCTGCCCTGGATCAAGAGGGTGGCTGCTGGAAGACCTTATATATGGCAACAAGACTCTGTAATATGCCATACAAGCAAGAGAACCCAGTCATAGCTGTCAGATAATTTCTGCAGCCAGATCACCTCTTACATCTGGCCACATAACTTCCCAGACTGCAACCCTCTTGATTATTATGTGAAGGGGCACAGTTGAGTGAGGTACCAACAAAATTCTTTGTAACACTAAAGATGAACTGAAGGTAAGAATTATGGCAGCATTCACCAACAAGGAGACCATCCAGAAAAGTTTCAGGAGATTCCAAAGTTATCTGGAGGCCATGGTTGAAGCCAATGGCAATTTTTAGTGAATAAATTTATTCTTTTGTATTTCAAGATATTTTTGTCTAATTTTGTTTTATATATCTTAAAAATAGATGTCAGTGTTATTTTCATTTTTGTGTAATTTAGATGACAATTTATCCATCGCACCCTGTACATGCAGTGTATCAGATACATTGTTATGTTAATGTATTCTTTTTTTTTTTTACTGGACTGCAAATGCAACTATGTAATCTATTTAATTGTTTTTAAACAGGTGTAAGATGAAAAACAAATAAAACAATGTATGTATGTATGTATGTATGTGTGTGTGTATATGTATGTATGTGTATATATATATATATATATATATATATATATATATATAATATTTTTTTTTTCAAAGGATGCCATGGAATCTGCAATGACTCACAGCAGAGAGTTAAAGAGGCATAATGTGCAAGTAAGTGATTTTTAACTTCCTTTTGATTGCATATAAAATGTCATCTGACATTATGAGAAAAGATAGCCTAGAAAAATTGACACCTACAAGACATATTGATGAAAAAGAGAAAAAAAAAGATTCATCTAAAATCTCACACAATCTTACTACATCAGTATGCCATGTCTCTTCAGGATGTTGGTGATCACCACAATTTCCTGTCCTTAATAAATTTTGTATTTTTGTTATCTCTCCTAGACCTTGTTCCACCATCTATTTACTGAGGCTCACTAGATAGGTTATACAATTTAATATCCTGTGAGTATCAAACTTTCCAAGCCTGTTTTCCTCATTATGTGCCCTAAAAATTTCTTCCTGATATTAAGTATAAGTATCCATTTTGTTTCCATTTTCTACTAATTGTGTAAAAAAAATATCAACTGAATTAAGATGTAAGAAAGATAAATCAAAAATGTATTATAATGCTAAAGCTTTATCTAAGAGATTTATCGATAATTACTTGGTAAATTCTTTCTAAAAATTACCTTCCAATATTCATATACATTCATAAACCTTCCAAAAAGGGAAAAAAAAAACAAGCATGTTCGAAGTATATGTAGCATGCAAACACCGAGATGAGAGTTTGTGCTTGATCAGTGAGGTAAAGAGTCTGATGATGAAAAACACTAAATGTTTACTGAAGTGAGGAAAACATCACTGATGACTTCTGATGGGGGAATTCAATGATGACGTCTGATGGGGGAATTTAAAGAATGTATGTTATGAACGAGTCCAAAAAGGAGCCAGTCATGTAATATTTTTTTTTTTTTAAAATCACCTACCGACACTAAAGTTCAAAAGTTTGAAGTGACCATCAGAATTTACCTTGAACTTGACAGAAAATAAAAAAAAAAAAAAAATGAAAAAGAGCTCTTGGAGTCATTAAAAAAAAAAGAATGGAATCAATTATCAAACTTATACTTTGAGAAACTTTTGCAACAAATGCCCAAAATTTGTGCTGCAGTAATCAAGGCTAAAGGAGGATATTTTGATGAGAGGAAAATTTAATCATAAAATGCTTTTTTTTTCTTTTTTTTTTTGTTATAATAAAATTTCTAATAAAAAAATCATGTCTCACTATTTTTTTTTAAACATGTATAATAATTTTGTCTTATTTAAAGTATAAAACAATTACTATTGGAGCTAATTTAAAAAATTATCAGGGATGGCCTCAAACTTTTGAACTGTAGTATATGTAGGATGGAAGGACTACGTGGAAGAGTTGTTGACCTTTCAGAGTTCATGTTGAGGTTTGAATTGAAAACTATACCACCCATAAACCTGTTGGGTCCTTTTAAAAGCAGTCCATGATACAAAATGATGAGGTAACAATATTATCTATTGTATTATTAATTACACTTTTTAATTTGTATTTGTGTTTATATATATATATATATATATATATATAAAAAAAATGTTTTAGTGGTTCAACGAGAGAAAAGTATGTATATTAAAAAGAAGAGAGGACTTTAAATGTTTTTTTGGTTAAAATGTTTTAAAAATATTATACTTTGTTTACATAATTTCACGACAGAATGTTTCATTGACCCGTCTTAGAAAAGAAAATGGATTGCCAACATATTAAACAGAATGTCTTCATATCGAGAATATTCCATATTGAACATGAAGAAAAAAATTAATTGTTTTTAATAATATGTAAAAATTCCATTTTCACCTGAAGACGGTCAAGTAGACCAGACCAGAAACACGGTCGGGAAATTATGTAAAACAAAGTATAATATTTTTTTCAATAAATCCACATTACAACCAAAAACGTTTTTGATTACCTCGATTTCTTTTTTTTATATATATATATATATATATATATATATATATATATATATTTTCATCATTCATTCAAATAGCACTTACTCTAAAAATAGCATATAACACTGAGGCATATTTAAAGTGAAAAATCCCACACCTACATGGAATAAATTTTTTAAAAAATGCTTGGTCTCCTTGATCACATTTTTGGCAGGGGGATGACATCAAGAATTGACCTTTTTCTGGAGCTAAGCATACTATACTATACTATTACTTTGTGTGTGAATGTATGAGTGAGTGTGAACACACACACTATATATATATATATATATATATATATATATATATATATATATATATATATATATATATATGGGTTGTCTTATTCAAGACCTGAATGTTTTGTTCACTTGAAGCCATTTTAATCATTGATCTGAGAAAACAATTGTACACAGATGTTAGATTAGACATTTCTAAATAAGTTGGACATAAAAAAAAGTGATTTAATTTCATTCAAATTATTGATTTTGTTTTTGTTTTTAAATTTCATACTTGTAAAAGAAAATCTAAATTATATCCGGTATCTTGTTTTTAAGATTTCAGAATTCATCAGTGAAAGTGTTGACTTTCTGGGACAGAGGGAAGGTTATGTCAGGAAAGAAATAGATTTGATTAAGAAGGATTGACTTGAATAGTCAAAATTGATTAATTTTGATTCACTAATTACTAATCAACAGAGAAAAATAAAAATCTTTGGCTAATTGAAAATAGGTTTACTTGAAAAATAGATTAATATAAAAAGATATTTGTTGAACTCTTAAAACTTTGGCACAAGGCCTTGTTAGACTTAATATATCTAATGGAACTTCCTGAAAAGGAAAAATTTAATTTGCTTCATCATAAATGAACTTTTTTCTTTCCTTTTTTTTTTTTTTTAACTGAGACTATAAATGAACTAGATATTTCTATTTTACTCTGGTTCTACGCATTTACTTTCATAAAATTGAAAGTTGGGCTTTTGACATTTTGTGTGTTTTTTTTTTTTTTTTTTTTTTTTTTTTTTTAATTGATTTCACCCTGTGCAAAGCAGTAAAGGCAGTAATGAGTGGGAAGAGAAAAGAGTAATCAGGAGGATGGTAGATAGCAATTGACATTACATTTAAAGTTTTGCAAATTAAAGTTGGCCAGAAAACATGGAGCCAAAAGTAAGTCTCACAAGTGAGAAGTGCAAGAAATGAACTGTTAGCCTCGAACTTACAGCTACATCTAACCAGCTCAATTGTAAATTGATGATATCTGAAGTTGAGTTCCAAAAGGGAATTAACTGATACTGAAATATCAAAACAAAAGGTGTGGAATTAAAACAACCTAAACCCCACCCCCATGGACTAAATAAAAGGTTTGGTTCAGTATTCCAACATATATCACCTGAAGAAGGTTGGAATGTACAACAACCAAAACATGAATATGGCAATAAAGATGAGGACAACTGTCAAAATAGTGTAAATAGTTACAATGCCTCATCTCAGAAATATAGACAGATCCTGAAGAAGGCCAGAGTGTACAACGCCCGAAACGTTGTGAATATGACAATAAAGATGAAGACAATTGTCCAAACTATGTAAATGGTTAGGGTTAGGTAAATAAAAAAAAAAAAGTTTCTTATTCTATTTCTTGAAACTTGGTTGTTTATGCTGATTACAAACTGCAATAGGTTGGTTCTTGTTGAGCTCAGTTGTAAAAGCCAAAACAGATTGCTTAATCATCATTACTTGTCTCTTTTTATTACTCCATGTCTAAATCATCTACATCTCAATGTCTCTAGCCTTTCTAAACATAAGTAATCATACACCTTGACTAATTTTCCTTGCCTGACAAAGAAGAAACTATACATCAGTCTCTTCAGCAATTTTATAACTGTTCTTTGCTTAATTTAATTTTTTTTCTTTCATGACTGAGTCTCAACTAATCAAAATGTTACATTTGTTAAGCCACTTTTTGAATAATTCTCTCTTTGCAATGAGAGATTTCTTTGTATTTTAAAATTTCTGCCCACTTTCTTGTTGGATCAAGAATTTTGAATATTTTTTTTTCTTGCAAAACATGCTCTCCTTGTATTGTCCCCTGAATGGACATTACGTTGAATGATTAGATTCAGTGACCATAATATTTTGCCAACTTCAATCCATGTGAACTTTGTACAATTCATGGTAGCACCACTACTGAAATTTTTACCAGACTCACTCAAGCTATACAGTGAAGGGATTCTTAAAAAAATTCTTTACAGTAATTTAAAAAAAAAAAAACACTTGAAGCAAATAAATGAAAATACACAATCTAATTTAAATTGCATTGAAGTCAGTAAATATACAAAAATAGAAAGGTGGGTAAGACAAGGATATACCTTCTCACCAGATTTATTCAACCTTTGCAGTAAGGTGATTCTGAGAGAATTAGAAGTCCTGTCAGGATTTAATATTGTTGGCCACAATCTTAGCAATATAAGATATGCAAATGACACAGTGTTGATAGCAAACACAGAAAATAAACTACAAGAACTCCTACAGAAGGCAGTGAAAGAAAGCGAGAAGAAAGGACTAAACGTCAATTTCAAGAAGATAAAATGCATTGTTGTTAGCTGATGTAATGAATATGCATACACCTGGGTTCCCTCTCACAGTAATATGATTGGCTGGTGTCAGCCATAATCACAGACTGATGTGGAGGTACATGGACTACGCCTATTGTCTTCGCCTATTGCCTATCACTACGACAAGGACCAGTCAATTACCGATACCTGCTAGATAGTCCTACCTGGTTACAGTAGTCAAAAACCACTTTGTTACTTCAAACAAATATATCCCTTTCTGGGACATATCATTAGCAAAAAGAACAGCCCAACATGCAAATTACAAATTGGAGATGCCAAAACCAAACTGGGGCAAAAATTTAACTATCTGGGAAGTGTTAACAGAGGACAGAAAGTGTGATACTGAAATCCAAAGGTGCCTCAGAATAGCAAAACATGACTTCCAAAAGCTAAGCAAAGTATTAAGAAACAGGAAACTTTTGTTAGAAACAAAAAAAAAATTACTGAAGTGCTGCATAATCAGTCCTCCAATATGGCAGTGAATGCTGGACAATCTGCCTCATAGATGAAGAAGTGACTTGAAGCAAGAGAAATGTTGGTTCTATAGAAGAATGCTGAGAATATCATGGAATGAACATATGAGCATCAATGATGTTAGTGAAAACAAAAAGAAAATTTATATTTAACATTAGAAAGAGAGAGTTGAAATTTCTAGGGTATGTAATGAGGAAAGAAGGCTTGGAAAATTTTATATTCACAGGACAGTTTGAAGGCAAGAGGATTAGAAGAAAACACTACATAACCTATGTAGTGAACTTGAGTAAATAGATGGCAGAACAGGGTTTAGGAGAAATAACAAATTAAGAGCTACAAAGGACAGGAAATTGTGGAGAGCCATGATTGTCAACTTCCTGAAGGGACACAGCACACAGAAGAATCTCCTTGCTGTTGATAGTGATCAAGCACATGTAAGATGTGATCTGATACAACAATCTGTCACATCTTTCTAACACTTTTCTTTTCTAAGACATTCTGATATCTGTACAAAAAAAAAAAAAAAGAAATTGTAGTATTGTTCATATTTATTACAAAAAGTAAAAATCTTTGTGTTTTAGGAACTCGGGAAGCAGTACCTCGAGCATCTTCTGGAAGCTGAAAATTTTAACGAAGCAGCTCAGTTGTGTGCACGGATTCTTGGGCGCAAGAAAGAGCTATGGGAGTCAACGTTTGAGAAATTCAACGACATTGGTCAGTTAAAGGTAAGATTCTACAGTTAAATTTTATTGCTTATGGTCTAAGTTAAAAATATGTATTGGTTGTCTATCTGAAATAATTTACTTCAAGAGATTGAAGTGCTGAGTAATTCTTTAAAAATTCATGAGTTTTCCAAAAATAATTACTGTATATGCTTAAGGATAGAACACACTTATTTTTCACCAAAATTTCAATAAAAATCATGGGTGTGACCTATCTACTCGACATTATAGACTGTGGCATGTCAGTAGTCCAGTCGAGCGCCTTGGGTTCAAGGATAAGTGAGAGCAAGGGAGAAAATTAATTTTTTCCAACAGTAGCATGTCACTCATTGAATAAAAGAACTTGGTCTGCACTGCTCATATTTACCATTTATTTGATTTAAAAAAAAAAAAAATGGAGGATGCCTGTTGGAAACTGAATTTTTCTTTCATTGGACTTCTCAGTTTAGGCCAATTGTTATTAATTTCACTGTTTAATAAAAGAACAGGTAATAACTCAAACAAGTGTACCCACTAAAAATAACCTTTTTATAGTAATTATATATATATATATATATATATATATATATATATATATATATGAAAAGATTACTTAACTTTTAAATATCAATTTTATCCCAACATTGATGTTTCTTGATAAAATTTCCAGTCTTCAGGGGTTATGGTTTTAAACGGTATTTCCAATTTTTCTTTTTTTTTTTTTTTTTCAGAGTCTTCTGTGTCTTTTTTATTCTGCTTTTTTGCTCTGTTTTGTACATGTGCATATTCATGAATTTAAAATTCTTTTACACACACATGTTCATGTAATTTTGCTTTTGTTTATGTCTTTCATCTTTTCAGCTGTAAATTTTTCTTTGGTAAATTTTTTTTCTCAGAAATTAAATTTAATATATATATATAAATGTAAAAGACAATAGGAAAACTGTAATATTAGCCAAAAAGGCAAAAATGAAATGAATTTATTAAACAAAGTAACTAATAATAACAAAACAAAATGTCCTTAGCAACTGTAAGAATTTAGAGTATGCTATTATATTCATATTGTTAACTGAAAATTACATCAAGTGGAGATATTGATTTTATTGTTGTGTTGACAGATTCAACCATTTTCTTTTGATTTTTTTATACTGTTGTGTACGTTTGCTTGGGAGAGTAGTAATTCTGTTAGGAAAGGTGAAATAGGGAAAAGGCCTTGACATAGATGAATATTTGGATAATATTCAATGGTGGCACTCTCAAGGATTTTAGAAGGAAAATCCTTGAGTTCTTTTCTTTTTTTATGAGTGTAGCATTTTTAAAATCAAAATTAGGGTTGAATTTATTTTGACAATGAATGTGTATGCTTATTAGGTTCCAAAAATGCTAGCAAATTGACATCATAGAGATCCTTTCTTCACTCAAGATCTGACATGTGTCAACTTTATTATGCCCAGCTGAATCAGTCAGTTTGTCACTGTTAATGTCTGAAATGTTGATACCTGATTCATCTTGCATTTCTTCTAGTTTTTCCATTTTTTTTCCTTAAATTCTAGAATAACCTGAGCTGTATGTACCTCAGATAAGCACTCTGAATCACTAGACACCTTTTCATTGTGATTCTTGATTTCTCAAGATAAAAATGGCTATACTCTGGAACTGTTTTAATTCAATTACTAGAGAGCCGAGTTTGAATTCCAGTTGAATCCATTACGTTCACTTACATGCTAATACCCTTGGGAAAGGTATTAATCCTCTTTTTCTCCCTCCAGCTATGGGTAAATAGCAAGACAGACTGGGTTCTGTAGTCTTGGATGGGAACTAGTCTAGGAGAAGGACAACTCTGCCTTCACTACTATAATCAAATCATGTGTGCTGGTGTCTAGGCTGTTGTTTCCTAGGAACTGAGCTGCTTGACCCCCATATGTCAAATATGATGTGAGAGCCCACCATATATATATATATATATATATATATATAATTATTTTATAAATTATATATATATATATATATATATATATATAATTACTTTAAATTATATATATATATATATATATATATATATTAATTACTTTAAATTATATATATATATATATATATATAATTACTTTAAAATATATATATATATATAATTATAAATTTCATATTTAGTGAATACACATATTTGAAGAGATGTTTTCTTAAGACTTTTTTCTTAAATTAAGGATTTAATGGATTATTAGAGTGCTCTGAATCACTTGACTACATTTCATTGTCATGCTTGATTTCTTGTTGCCAAATTATAAAACTTTTCCTTCACTAATTGAACAAAGAAGTGATGGTAAAAGTAGCATGTAGTTAAAGTCTGTGTGACTTCCTGCTTTATTTGCAATGATGTTGTCATATATTATGACAGAGTATACATGGACTGGGTTACAGCAGGTTGGACATTGAGAGCTGATATTTATGGGGCAGATTTGAGCGTATTGAATACTAAAGGGTTAATCAGTGTAGATTTCCATCTACTGGCCTGTGCCTTTGAGTTTTAATGAAAATGTAACTTCTGGCGGGATAAAAATGTGCATTCCTCTTTTTTAGGGGAAACCATTGTCTAGCCTGACTTGTTTTAGACCAATCAGCCATGAAAAGCTTTCACAGGCCATCAAGTTCAGTTCTTCTTCAGTTATTCAGGGCACATCTTTTTTTTTTTTTTCTCTTTTTTTTTTATCCCTCGAAGACCATATCTGCTAGCATCCAAAACATGATCAAACTAATTTCTAAGAAATTAATAAATTTTATTTATAAGTAAGAATTGGAATAACAGCAGCTTGGTTTGAGGAATCAGAGTCAAGTTTAAATTTCACTCAAGTCCATTACATTCACTTACATGCTAATACCCTTAGAAAAGGTATGAATCTCTCTCTTCTACCCCCCTCTATGGGTAAATAACAGAAATAAGTAGGTTCTATCACCTTGGGTGAAAACTGATCTAGAAGAAAAATTCTGAATTCAAAACCAGCCTGAGGAGGGCTGGTCTCTGTCAGGCTATCAGTTACTGAATGAGTACCCCTGCTATAACTGCAGTACATGTGATGCCTCAACAACCCTAATGGGTTACAGGTCGAGTGATTTATAATCTGACATTATTTCTTATTACTTTAAACATTATTTTTAGTGGGTACACTTTATTTACTCTATGGGTGACAGTGTGGGTGATAAATTATTTTTCACCCTGCAACCATTTTCTCAACAGAGAAAACATTGCTAGCCTCAGGCTACTCTTCTGCTATTACTCAGGCAAATATTCAAACAATCTACATTTGTTACTTCCCCCAGTTCAGACCTTCACATCTAGGACTCACTGTGACACATATGTGATATCAAATTATATTCATTCCCTTCATATTCATTTTGGTAAGGAGGAATCTTCACAGTGACAGCTAATTCCTCAGATCTGTTGCTTTGTGGAACAGATTCCAAAGAGGGTGCATTCCCAACTACTACAATCTTGGCCTCTTCAAGTCTCGTTTAAACTGATATCTATCTCCATAATATGCACCTTACACCTCATTCAGTAACTGATGTAAGGAATATGCATACACCTGGGTTCCCCCTCACTGTAATATGATTGGCTGGTGTCAGCCATAAATACACACTGATGTGGAAATACAGGGACTATGCCTATTGTCTTCGCCTATTGCCTATGCCTATTGCCTACCACTACAACGAGGACCAGTCCATTATGGTTACCTGCTAAATTGTCCTACCTGGCTACAGTAGTCAACAACTACTTTGCTACTTCGAACAAATATATCCCTTTCTGGGACATATCAGTAACCCTCTACCTTGAGTGGCTCTTTGAATTTTTAATGGGTAACAACAGTATTTAAAAAAATAATTAAAAAAAAGAACAAAACCAGAGATACCTTGATGTGCAGTTATTAATACAAAGATTTGAAATTAATGCATTGCATGATTTCACAGCTGACTCATTCCATCTCAAATCAACAACAGTCTGACCATCATTACACAGATGTTTTGTGAAAATTTGGTACACTTCTAGACCTTCAAAATATGAATTGAATGGTACCTATTTTACATCTCTCAGTCAAAGGGTTCCCAAGATATGACCTTTACCAAAATGGTGAATTTTGAAAAATAGTCACAAAGTTTAAATATCTCGGTTGTTTTTTTCACCTACAAAGCTAAATTATATGCCATTTTAAAGTACTTGGATAGCTCTAAAAGGTCATCTATCTTTTGTTTAAAGGTCAAATAATATAATTTAACTGTAACCATTGACCTTTAATTTCTCAAAAAGCGTATATTTAATTTTTTTTTAAGTTTGAGAACAAATTTATCTGACTTATGGCAAGATATATACAAAGTTTTGTGGTGGTCTTTTGACTGTGACCTGAGTTATAAAGGTTTTACTGAGTTGGACCAAATTCAAAATGGTGGATCTGCCACTAGATGCTAACATTTTCATATCTCCCAATATGGTCAAGTTGTATATCTTTAAAAAGCTCTTTGAATACTGATTAATATTCACATAAGAACTATGATCCCAAAATCAACAGAATATATGTTATATGTGGTTAAATGTTGACAAATTTGGTGAAAAAAAATCATTATTTTTGCTTTTGTTTACATTTTTATTATATAACAAATAGATTTTTATATGAAAAAGTAACATAATGAAAATATTTTCATTTAATACACTAATAACTTTTGTATATTTCAGGTCCTAGCACCATATCTACCTTGTGGAAACCCCCTGCTTAGTCCCCATATCTATGAAATAGTTCTCAATGAATTTTTGAGGACTGACCATGAAGTAAGTCTCTAGAAATTTTACATTTTATTAAACCAGTTATACCAGTTTGGAAACATTTGGTTTAGGCTTTGAATTATGGTATATAATTAAGGAAAAGTGAGGGAGAAATAAGATGGCAAATAATGTCTTACGAAACTAAAGAAAGTTAAAAATTCCAAACAACCTCTCAAGAAGAAACCAGAAGAAAAAAATTCACAGAAGAAATATATTTTCATTGGCTGATGGAAGAATGGTTAAAACACAAAAAAAGAAATGCTAAAACAAACATGTTTGAAGAATACTGTGTAGAGTTTGTATCAAGTGCAAACAAATTTTTCTTGCCAGACTCTATCTTACATATTTATAAGTTTACCATTCATCCTTGCTTTGAATATTGTTGCCACATCTGATGCTTCCGCTATGTATTTAGAGATTCTTGATAAAATCCAAAGAAGAATCTGCAATGTTATTGGTCCTGACTTGTCATCTCAGCTTCAGTCCCTTTCCCACTGTCATAACATAACTTCCCTGTGCCTTTTCTATAAATACTTTCATGGTAATTGTTCTGATGAACTTTCTGCTATAGTACCTAGACTTTATGGATTTAAGCACTGTACTAGATTGGTAGCAAGATCTAATTTCACAGCTAAAAAATGCCACCAATTTTTTCTATCAAACTTCTCACTTCTGGGACTCTCTTCTGGCTTCTTGCTTCCCAGTCAACTTTGATCTTCAAAAATTTAAATGCAATGTCAATCGTTATCTTCTGTCTATTTAATACACACACACACACACACACACACACACACACACACACACACACACACACACACACACACATATATATATTATAAATTAATTGATTTAAAATGTTTTTTTTCGCTACACAGTTCTAACCATGTTTCAAAAATGGAAGCTAAAAGCTCCGAATTTAATTTTGTAATTAAAGACATTAGTTTCATTTCATCCTCAAGCGAATTTTGGAGTAACTTTTAAAATTACAGGGTTTTAAAGACACAGCAAAAATCATAATTCTTGTTTCCAAGGATACAGAGAAATCCAATTCAATCCAATTCAATATTAATGCTCTGTAAATTTACATTGAGCACTATTTTGTAAAAAATAAAAAAATATCTATAAGAACACCGGATTATATATCTTACTGTTGTTTTCTTTTATTTTATATTTTATTTATATATATATATATATATATATTCAAATCACACCTATTATAATAGAATATAACACTAAGGCATATTTAAAGTAGAAATAAAGTTAAAAAAATTGTTTGGTCTTGAGCATTTCTTTTTGTGGTTGTCTCAGACATCAGGAATTGATCTTTAAATTCAATGAAGGAAGTGCTGCCTGGAGAGATGTACTTATGGAGTTGTGTGTGAGTGAGTGAACACACGCACACTCATATATGGTATATTTAGGCAGTAAGTCTTCAGCCAAAAATGTTTAAATTAAACTGACAAGGCCTGTTGAATTTTTATATTTTATTTTTCCAATTTTCAAATACAATGTTGTACATCAAGATCAAAATTCTGGATAAACTGCCCAAAGTTCATGTTTGTTCTCTTATTTTCTTTAAGTACTTTCAATTATCTCTGTCATTACCAAGGTCCTTGTTGTGTCTTTGTGTGGTAGGCAAGATTTTGTTGGTTACATCCTTGTATACTTTAGCTTTTTAGAAAGATAAAAGTTTAAAATGGTGACATCATGTGTAACAGTTAAAGAGAGCAAGATTGCACCAAAAATGTGGATTCTTTTATTTATTTTTTTTATTCATACATGTTAATTATTTTATAGACATTTCAAGATATCATCTCCTGTAGTGAAAGATATTTAATATCGGTAGTTTATTTTGTATAAGAATTGCTTCTAGGATTTTGAGTTTTTCCTTGCCAGTCCAGGTTCACAAATTTGTATCATTTTCCAATTTCTTTCCCATAATCCTTATGGCTTCTTCCATGGGTACTTTTGTGGCAACAGAAATATGGTTCTACAGAAGGATGCTGGGAATACCAGGAACTGAACATGTGTGTGACGAAGTAGTTTTAAGGAAAATGGAAACAAATAGGACACTTATGCTTACAATCAGAAATAGACAATGGAAATTTCTAGGTTATATAAAGAGGAAAGAGGACCTAGTGAATCTGACACTCATAGGACATATTGGAGGCA